>CAJQZJ010032196.1:1909300-1924059 GCA_907164525.1 Lophiomys imhausi | reverse complement strand
ATAAATAAATAAATAAATAAATAAATAAATAAATAAATAAATAAAAGATAAAAACTGAGCAAATCGAGGGGATCCAAGATGGCGGCAGCCTGTGTGGACGTATTTTGATTTCAGGATTAACAGTCACAAGGTGGCAAGTGTTGCAGGATGCTGTACAAAGGGCATGACACTTTCTAAATCTCACCCAGCTACCCAGGCACCACTGAGGATCCCTGGGCAAGACGCTCCTTCCCACTCTCGGACACGCAAGGAAGCCGCTGGACCCGGGAATCGGGATTACACATCCCCGACCAGGAGAGACTCCCAGTAAGTTCCAACCTAATACCCAGCGGGCAGATTCAGATCCCACTCAGAGATAATCCCCACCCTGCTGGGCACCCCCAGGTCTCCCACAGATATCCAACTATCTGGCGAAAGATTGCGACCCTTGGAAGTGAGCGCAGCTCGGCTGTAAAGTGCCTTCAAACTGCAGATTGCAACCCACTGCTGTGACGTCACTGGATAGTTTCAAAGCCACAGGAGTGGCAAGGCTATTGGAGCTGAAGGGCAGATTTACCTGCTACAGGAACCAACCCCGGGCAAACTGCGAGATATTTGAAACTGTCGTATATCGGACTTTTGTACTAGTATTGGCCCTTCTGGCGGGGAAACAGAGATTACTTGTACACAGCTCCACCACCTGGATTAGTTAGGTCTCCACCTGGGAGACGGGGCTGAATGACTCGCCTTATAGGGGTGGAGTAAGGCAACTCGAATCCTACACCAAAGCGCCCCCTTTGGACCCAAATCCAGAAGACAGCAAAAAAATTCCACATGGCCAGAGGCCCCAGACAAAATAAAAAACAGAGCAAAATGTCTCCAACAAAAGAAAGCAATGCTATTCCTTCCACCTCACCACAACTGAAACACATGGAAACGATGACAATTCTACATTATGGAAAGTGATAGAGTCCCTTCAAGAAGAACTTAAATCTATGAAGGAATTCAAAGAAGCCACAATTTTACAAGTCAAAACAATGAATAACACCATTAAAGAGCTCCAAGCAAAGGTGACTTAGCTTGAACAGGAAAAGGGCAGAGCAATGAAAGATTTCCAGGCAAAAACAAGCAAACTGGAGAAGGAAATGAACAAAACGAACAATACCATTCAAGACATGAAAATAGAAATGGAAACAATAAAGAAAAAACAGAGTTAAAAGAGGAAATGGAGAATCAAGGGAAGAGAACAGGAACTACGGATGTGAATATCAAAAATAGGATGCAAGAGATGGAAGACAGGATCTCAGGCATGGAAGATTCGATGGAAGAAATCAGTACAACATCCAAAGAAAATGAGAAAGCTAAAAAATCTCTCACCCACAACATCCAAGAAATCAAGGACTCAATGAAAAGACAGAACCTAAGAATTAAAGGCATAGAGGAAAGAGAAGACTCCCGACTCCATGGTCCAGGAAATATCTTCAACAAAATCATAGAAGAAAACTTCCCAAACCTAAAGAAAGAGATGCCAGTAAAAATCCAAGAGGCTTACAAAACACCGAACAGATTAGATCAGAAAAGAAACTCCTCTCGCCACATAATAATAGAAACTCCAAATGTAGAGAATAAAGAAAGGATATTAAAAGCTGTAAGAGAAAAAGGCCAAGTCACATATAATGGCAGACCCATCAGAATCATACCTCACTTCTCCTCAGAAACTTTAAAAGCTAGAAGGGCCTGGACAGATGTCCTACAAGCCCTGAGAACACATAGGTGCCCAGCCAGACTACTATACCCAGCAAAACTCTCTATCAACATAGATGGAGAAAACAAGATATTCCATGACAAAATCAAATTCAAACAATATCTCCTCACAAACCCAGCCCTACAGAAGATCCTAGAAGGAAAATTCCAACACAGAGAAGATAACTACACCCAAGAAAACAGAGGAAATTGAAACCTCCACAGCAACTAAACAAAAAGAAACACAAGACAACCAGCTATACCAAAATAATGGGAAATAACAACCCCTGGTAACTAATATCCATCAAGATCAATGGACTAAATTCGCCAATAAAAAGACACAGACTTACAGAGAGGATCCGTAAACAAGACCCATCTTTTTGCTGTATACAAGAAACACATCTCACTATTGAAGATAAACACTATCTCAGAGTAAAGGGCTGGGAAAAGTCTTTCCAAGCAAATGGACCCATGAAACAAGGTAGAGTAGCCACCCTAATATCAAACAAAATAGACTTCCAACTGAAGTTAATAAAAAAAGACAGAGAAGGGTATTACATACTCATTAAAGGAAATATCCACCAAGAGGACATCTCAATATTGATCATCTATGCCCCAAATACAAAGGCACCTACATTTATAAAAGAAAAGCTTCTAAAACTTAAATCGCACATCGATCCAAACACTTTAATAGTGGGAGATTTCAACACCCAATTCACAACTATGGACATATCATCAAGACAGAAGCCAAACAGAGAAATAATGAGTCTAACAGAGATCATGAACCAAATGGACCTAACAGATATCTACAGAACGTTTCACCCAAACACAAAAGAATACACCTTCGTCTCAGCACCGGAACCTTCTCCAAAATTGACCATATAGTTGGACACAAAGATAGCCTCAACAGATACAAGAAAATTGAAATAACCCCTTGTATCTTATGAGACCACCATGGAATAAAGATGGACTTCAATAGCAAAAGAATCAACAGAAATTCTACACTCACATGGAAATTGAACAACTCTTTACTAGAGGACCACTGGGTCAGGGAAGAAATAAAGAAGGAAATCAAAGACTTCTTAAAATCCAACAAAAATGAAGACACAACACACCCAAACCTATGGGACACAATGAAAGCTGTACTACGAGTAAAGTTCATAGCACTAAGTGCTTTCAAAAAGAAAATTGTGACAGCTCATATTAGCGAAGTAACATCTAAACTGGGTGAATTGGAAAAAAAAGAAGCAAACACTCCCAAGAGGAGCAGAAGGTAGGAGATCATCAAACTTAGGGCTGAAATCAACAACTTAGAAACAAAAAGAACTATACAAAGAATCAATGAAACCAAGTGTTGGTTCTTCGAGAAAATCAACAAAATAGACAGATCCTTAGACAAATTAACTAAAAGACAGAGGGAGAAAACACAAATCCACAAAATCAGAAATGAAAAGGGAGAAATAACAACAGACATTGAGGAAATCCAGAGAATATTTGGATCCTACTTTAAAAATGTATACTCCACCAAAGTTGAAAACTTAATTGAAATGGACAATTTTCTTGATAGATTCCACCTACCGAAGCTAAATCAAGATCAGATAAACAGATTAAACAGCCCTATAAGCCCTAAGGAAATAGAAACAGTCATTAAAAATCTTCCAACCAAAAAAAGCCCAGGGCCAGATGGCTTTAGCACGGAATTCTACCGGACCTTCAAAGAGGAGCTAACACCAATACTTTTCAAACTCTTTCACAAAATAGAATCTGAAAGAACATTGCCAAACTCATTCTATGATGCCACAGTCACCCTGATTCCTAAACCACACAAAGACCCAACAAAGAAAGAGAACTTCAGACCAATCTTCCTCATGAACATAGATGCAAAAATACTTAATAAAATACTAGCAAACCGAATTCAAGAACACATCAAAAGTATCATACACCATGATCAAGTAGGCTTCATCCCAGGAATGCAGGGATGGTTCAACGTACGAAAGTCTATCAACGTCATTCACCATATAAACAAGATGAAAGAAAAAAAACACATGATAATCTCGCTAGATGCAGAAAAAGCATTTGACAAAATCCAACACCCCTTCATGCTAAAAGTTCTGGAGAGAATGGGCATACAAGGACTGTACCTAGAAATAATAAAGGCAATATACAGCAGGCCAGTGGCCAACATCAAATTAAATGGAGAGAAACTTGAAGCATTTCCTCTAAACTCAGGGACAAGACAAGGATGTCCACTTTCACCATATCTCTTCAATATAGTACTTGAAGTTCTTGCTAGAGCAATAAGACAACTAAAAGAAATCAAGTGGATACAAATTGGAAACGAAGAAGTCAAATTATCCCTATTTGCATATGATATGATAGTATACATAAGTGACCCCAAAAATTCCACCAGAGAACTCTTACAGCTGATAAACACCTTCAGCAAAGTGGCTGGATACAAAATTAACTCAAAACAATCAGAAGCCCTTCTTTATACAACAAACAAATGGGCTGAGAAAGAAATAAGGGAAACATCCCGCTTCACAATAGCCACAAACAACATAAAATACCTGGGGGTAACTCTAACCAAGCAAGTAAAGGACCTGTACAACAAGAACTTCAAGCCCCTGAAGAAAGAAATGGAAGAGGCCTTTAGAAGATGGAAAGATCTCCCATGCTCATGGATAGGTAGGACCAGCATAATAAAAATGGCCATCCAACCAAAAGCAATATATAGATTCAATGCAATTCCTATCAAAATACCAACACAATTTTTTATAGACTTGGAAAGAGCTATTCTCGATTTCATATGGAACAACAAAAAGCCCAGACGAGCTAAATCAATCCTGTACAATAAAAAAACATCTGGAGGTATCACCCTAATATAAGTGATAGATAGGGCCTCTTCAAAAACCTCAAGAGGTCTGCAGAATATGGCATTCAAAGATGTTTTCTTAACTTTAGATTTTTTATATCAAGACATATCAACTCCTGACAGCACCCCCTATTCTACCCTAAGTAGAAGATGAGCATCGAAGAATCTCCGGTGGGAGATGATTAAATTAGTCACAAACCCATCTCTTGGTAGGAAAATCCCCTTGCTCCAACTGTAGACAGAATGCTCCAAAAAGGACAAAACCTGGAAGTAAGTGGACAGCGTAGCTCTGCCAAGACAGGGTAGGTAAGTCCTTCATAACCCCTGCTCTATAATCAATGTCTGTCAGAGAAACGGGGCCAAACGACTGAAGATCGATGCTGTAATGTATGGAGAGAAAATGGGAACTGTCCAGGAAGCCAGTGGTATGTCATTTCTTAGTTTAGGAAGCTGCAGGCCCTGTACTTCCTATAAAATCAGATATATTTATCCCTCTCAGGTCTCTGAGGTGGTTGAAGAACAGATAGCTGGAGTCTCATAATTAAATTTTGAGTTGTTTAGGAGTCAAGAGAGTGTTATAGATCTAAGAAGATACTTTTAAAAATGTGTTGCAAGTTAGTATGAATGTTGATGTTGAGTCAGATATAGAACTTTAAACTCATGGAGATGGTTAGATAGTAGAATGTTAAAGTCAGGTACCAAATACATATGGACCGGACATTGGAAATGCACGCTAAGCCATATAACCCTCATAACTGTGGCCTAATTACCTCTGTTGTTTTGTATTGTATTTATTATTATAAGAGAAAGAGCCATTTGTTGGACTGAAAGTGGAAACTGTAGGGGGAAATAAGATATACCTTAATCTTAAAAGAAAAAAAAAAGGGAAGAGGATGGGGGGTTGAGGGTGGGAGGGTGGGACTGGAGGGGGAATAGGGAGGGGTCTGTGATTGAGATGTAACTTGAAGAAATAAAAAATAAAGGAAAAAAAAAAAGAAAGGTAAAAAAAAAAAATAGTACCTGCTTACCCTGTCTTTCCAGAGATAGGCCATCGACTTACCTGCATTCATGTCTCGTCCTTTTATGTATAGCATATTTTTTGCTGAGAGAGTAGAGGCATTCTTTCCTAGAGGTTGCTTATCATACTTGACACAACTTCAAGTGACATTTTTTTAATGGTCATAACTTCTTTCAGGTTGAATGGGGGCTGTTAGGAACTGACATGTCTTAAGCCAAAGATTTCTTTAAATAATAAAAACTTTATACGACAAAAAAATGAACAAATCAAGTACAACATATGCAAATATATGCAACTTATACAAATATATACAACACACATTTATAGTCTACAATTATCTTTATATTACTCTAGTTTCATATTTTATTTAAAAAAACTATAAAAGGTTGCTTATGTAGTAAACTACATCCAAGCATTGTGGCTATGTGTGGTTTAACTTTTTAAGTTAATTTAGCTTACAACATTAACAGAAATAAATGAGGATGTGCATGTGATCTCAAGAAATGTAGAAAGAGCATTTAAGAAATTCAGCTATGAGTCATTCTACATATTGTCAGAAAACTGGGAAGATTAGGAAACTGAAATGATACAAAGTATCTAGAAAAATCCACAAGTCCATCTTTAATGAGAACATACTAAACATGCTGTGTGCTAAGATCATGAAAGCAAGGTGAAGATATTCAGGCTCATTTGTCATATACTAGCCAATGCTGTGAAAATATGTAGGGGAGGGGTGGTGCAGGGGATGAAGATTGACAAAAAAGGAAGTGTTATTTATTGAGTCTTAGTCAATCTATTAAGGAAGAGCTACTGTAGCAAATGCGTGGATTTTCAAGACAAAGAGCATCCATTTGATTGTGTTTACATCAAACTGATATAAATTTGCAATAAGGAATTCAAATAGAAACTATCACATGTATTTGAATTTTAATACAAAATCAGGATCTGCCTATATCTGTTTCCCATCCTGTCACCACTGGGCATATAGATTTTTGGCATTGCACTCAACTCTTTAATGTGGGTTCTAAGATTTATAATCAGGCCTTCAGCTTGTGAGGTGAGTGTCTCCGAGCTGTCTCCCAGAAACATTAATGATTTATATTTTTGCTATTATTCAGTTCAAAACAATGTAAAACTTATTTTTAAGTAATTATTTATTTTATGCACATCAATGTTTTGCATATATGTCTAGCTATGTGAGGGTGTCAGATCCCCTGGAACCGGAGTTACAGACATTTGTATGCTGCTATGGGGTGCAATGCTGAGAATCGAACCCTAGCCCTCCAGAAGAGCAGCCAGTGCTCCCAACTGCTGAGCCATCTCTCTTGTCCACTAAAGCTTATTTTAAAATAATAATTATTTGGGGCTGGAGAGAAGGATCAGTGGTTATGAACACTGGGTATCTTCCAGAGGAGCTGACTGTGATCCCCAGCACCTGCATGGTGATTCACAGCCATCTGTAGCTCCAATCCCAGTGGATCCCATGCCATCTTCTGACAACTCCGTGCTCCATGGCACACATACATACAAAGCCAAAATGCCCATGCACATGAAACCAAGCAAATAAATAAAATTAAAAAGCAATTAACAATCTTTTACTGACTACTGAAAAGTACATCATAAATTTTCTGCTGTTTGAATATTTTCATATGTCTGTTCTGTGTTTACTATTTTCCAATTTCCATTTTCAATGGAGAACATTATTTGCATAATTTTAAACATTAGAAATGAATTATAAAGAATAATGCTAAAACTATACATTCAAATTTATTTTTCTTTAATTCTTCTCATATATAATTTATATACCTACAATGCACACATGTATGTATATGCAATGCTTAAAAGTCTGAGTTTTAAAACTATGTTTAAAGTATGTTTCCAAGGTAGCCATATTAGCATTAGGTCTTTGTAATTAGTTAACCCTTTCATGTAATGTGGGTGCTGCAATCCCTTCGTGGGGCTGATGGATGACGTGGGAGGCTTCCATATCATTCTAATAGTATGAGTGCTTGCGTCTGCTAGCATACTGCATGACACAAGATAGGGGATCCTAGCAAACTAGTAAGCCTCAGATTTTGCCTGGAACAGTATGGTGGCTGCTCTCCCCATCTGCACAGATGTCCCCTGGGGTGCTGGCCACCTGGCACTTCCCCATAGTGACAGAGGGATGGCTGGGTTCCCCAGAGCTCGCATCAACTCCCTAGTGCTCCAAAGACTGTATAAAAATGTTTGCTGTCGTGCAATACAGTAGATCTGCACTTGATGCTGGTCTCTGGAGTCTGTTTCCCAGGTTGGATACTCTGTTTCCCTCACCTTTTCTAGATCCGGATTCCCACAATGTGACAAACTATGTGTATAACTACTTGTATTTCAATTAACAATCTCAAAACAAAATGTTTCCCACTTTTAAAAATTGTTTAAAAACTATTACTATACTACTGTTTTTTATTTTTATATATTCTCTTATACAATACATCCCAATCATAGCCTCCCCGTCCCCCATTGCTTCCCTTCCTCCCCCAACTCCTCCAAGTCCTCCCCCACATCCTCTTTCCTCCAGATCCACTACTCCTCCATTTCCCTTCAGAAAAGAGCAAGTTTCCCAGGGATAACAAGATGCAATATGACTAGACATATCCCCTCACATCAAGGCTGCATGAGAGAACCCAGTAGGAGGAAAAGGGTCCCAAGAGCAAGCAAAAGAGTCAAAGACACCCCCACTCCCTTTACTTTTTGTGTTTCAAATTCATATGAAAATATTTTAGACATGTCTTCAAAACACTTTCAAACAGCAGTGAGATAAATTTAAAAGTAAATATAAACTAAAACACAATGATCTTTCTATAAAAAATTTCTCTTTATGCCCTTGAAGGTGGAACTCAATAGCTATATCCCATGGTTAGGAAACTCCTGTACCTCTATGTAATCCATTGTTGACAGGGTTCTGCCAATACATGCATTGATTCAACAGTACACATTTCTCCCTTGCATATCATAGCAGAAGATAAGCATGTATCATATAGTGGGTAATATCATGGAAACTGGTGCTCGTGGGAGTTTGTGAATGGTAAGAGCAGGAAAGAGATTGTCTTTCTGTGTGTGACTTTACTGACAGCTGCCTGTTCTGCCCATCAACCTGACCCTTTCCCTCCCTGCTTTCCTCATTGTGGCAAACACTTTTCAGGCCAGGCACATTGTCACTTCCTCAGAACAGCTTCATCTCATGATGGATTTATTATTAATGTTTTCAAGTAGTCAATGACTCTTCTACACTTAACTGAACCTTTTTTAGTTGTTTGGGTATTAGAGCGCCATAGAATAGATTTGTTAAGCCTTTTCCTCTGTAACAGGTATCTGTAACTGTCACCAGCTCTAGGGCAAGTTGCGTACACTCTGTCCTCTGCAAAGCAGGTTATCATTATAATCAGTCATGTGGGTCACTTCGACCACTTGGTGAGATGTGGCTTCCTCCTCCCATTTCTGTTTCTCTTTCCCTTTTCTTCTTCTTGTTACTATCTGTCATAGTAGAACATGAACTCATTCCTGCCCCATGTCTTTTGTCCCCTCCCCCCATCTACTGAAGTGATCCATACAAGGAAGGAAGCCTTTACTAGATGCTTAAACACAGTCAAGTTCTCTACTATACATGAAAATGGGGTGACGTAGCATCCTTATGGTGCCATGTGTTTACATATTTGACCAGTGTGAAAACAAGCTATATTTTGAAAATGGCTAATGAATCTGAGCAAATGTAGTAATGAGTCTATCATTTCATAACTGAAAAGTGATAAAAAAGAAGCATTTAGTAATTTACACAACAAATTCCAGTTCAGTATGAACTCTGTGAGGGGGGCACTAATCCAGTACTGGGAATGCATAGCTTAATAAAAAGGAAACTATATAATAATATTTTTTAAGATTGGGCATTTGATAGCAAACTCCCTACAAATCCAAGCAGATCCTGATGTCATATGAATAAAATTCATTACACTATTTCATTTTTTCCTAGAATATCAGGGTAATATTGTAAATAATAATTTCTTCTAACACTTCTAATCATCTATTTCCTTACCTGTTCTCTGATGTATTAAAAACTGGAATTTATTAGCTATCTGGAGGTCAATATCTTTAGACCATCTGAAGATTACAAATGGTATTGAGTTCCATTTTGGGGAAAACCTTGTGTATTGCCTCTGTACTTTAACTAACCTATGTTTAATTTGACTTAGAATACCTGCCAGTCATTACACTGAAATTGGGACCTTTGGACTCCAGAATTTCCCTTACTAACCATTGTGTTCAGCTTCCTGGTACATGAATGTGGTCCATTAAAACAAGCCTGATTCTCTTAGGTTTATGTTGTGCTGATAGAACTCAGTGCTAGCAATGAGTCTGTTTTTATTTTTCCAAAGAAAGTCCTTGGAAATCTGTGACATTTCAGAGAAAATGTTTACCTTGAGAGAGATCATTTCATAGTTTTTCTTTTTTAAATGTTTATTTATTACTTCAGCTTACATCTCCATCACAGTGTCCTCTCCACCCCTTCCAGTCCCGCCCTCCCATCCTCTACCCCCTATCCCTTCCATCCCAGTCCTCTGGAGTGGAGTGTCCCTGCATAACAGTCCCCCACCCAAATTCAGCAGTCATATGAGGGCCAAGAGCCTCCTCATACACTGGGGGCCTACAAGGCAGCACCACCAGGGCAAAGTGTCTCCTTGACAGGTAACAACATCTATGTTCCTGTTCCCTTTGGTGCATTGGTGGTAGTATAGTTATCCTGTAGTATATGGTTAAAATCCGACTATAAGTGAATAGATGCCATGTGCATCTTTCTGAGTCTGGATTAGCTCACTCAGGATGAGGTTCTCTAGTTCCATCCATTCTTTCATGAAGATTTCCTTGTTAAGTGTCAGTGGTTCCATGCACTTTATCTTATCGTTCTCAAATGTACTCAACCTTTAGCAAATGTTTTTGTTATTCTAAATGTAAAGTTGGGACGGAATCATAAAGGCAAGGGACAGACACTGTTAGAGTCACCCTGAAATGTCAGCCACCACTATCATGGCATGCGATTGAGGACGACAGGTGTATCAGTAGGACTGTGACAAAGAAAACGTCTTTATGATGATACAATTCCAGATGCTTACCACGGAGAAGCACCCTCCACCTTCCTCTTCACTCCAAGGCTAATGTGAGGCAGTCAGATGGGGATGTTTCTCTTTCCCAACTTGCAGCAGTGTCTGAGCTTCCTCAGCCTGTACAGACTTGTCAGGCCCAAGCTTCTCTAGGGTGCAGTCCTTATGGGTCAGACAGCACCACTTGGCCATCATGGGCCTAGTCATGTCAAGATCCACACAAAAGTCAGTGATCAGCTGACAGGTGCCCATCCATGACTCTGTTTGGATGCTCCAGTTGATGACAGCTGTACAGCTGCTCTACTGTGCATTTTTTTTTAATAATTTATTTTTTATTTCTTCAAGTTACAACTCAATCACAATCCCCTCCCTACTCCCCCCTCCAGTCCCACCCTTCCACCCTCCTCCCCCTCAGCCCCACCATCCTCTTCCCTTCTTTTTTTTTTTTTTTTTAGTTTAAGGTATTTATTTTCCCCCCAACAGCTCTCCCTTTCAGTCCAAATAATGGTTCTTTTTCTTATAACTATAAATACAATACAAAACAACAGAAATAAATAGGCCACGATTATAGAGTTATATGGCTTAGCATACATTCCCAATGTCCAGTCCATATGTATTTGGCACCTGACTTTAACATTCTACTATCTAACCATCTCCATGAGTTTAAAGTTCTATATCTAACTCAGCTTTCATACTAACTTGCCTCATAATTTTAAAAATATCTTCTTAGATCCAGAACAACCTCTTGATTCCTAAACAACTCAAAATTTAACTATGAGACTCTAGGTATCTATTCTTCAACCACCTCAGAGACCTGAGAGGGATGAATATATCTGATTATATAGGAAGTGCAGGGCCTGCAGCTTCCAAAACTCTACTGTGCATTTTAATGCTGCTCCTTTAACGACCTAAGCTTTCAGGTCATTCCTTCTGTGGTACATCTCAAGGAATGCATGCTATGTAGCAGCCCACAATCCTGGGGAAGTTTCAGCCCTGCGGCATTGCCTTCGAAGCTGTTCTTTCTGATCGGGCCAGTTCTGTTTCTTTCCCCTTGTTTGACCTTCTGGCATCACCTCCCCAGACTTAACATGTAGGAGTCATTAGCAATGTTCTCACTCAATTGTCACGACTCACCAGGAATGTTTGCCAGAGTCTCAGCACTTAAAACCCATTTCCCCATTTCATCTTCTCTTATTTCAACAAGGACAATTGGTTCATATGCTTCTTTTCTCTGTAATTTTGAAAATGGGTGCCAAGTTAGTGGTTCCCATATTTCAATCATTTGCACATGTGACCTCCTGTCCTAAAAACTCAGATATTAAGACACATCTTATTGCTGCTTTTAACCAGAATTGATGCGAAGTTTAGGCAGTATGGACTTCTGAGTATAGCATTAGAGGGAATAAAATATTCTTACAGTTCTGTGGGAAGGTTATAAATGTATATCCTTTAGATACACTATATTTATTTACTAGATCCTGGATGAAATACATTCTTTCCACTTATGTTACACCGAGAGATTTACCTACAGTTTTCAGTTCATCATTTTAAAATTTTATTTTATTGTGTAAGCACAATTAGCGTGACATCTGCCACCTTAGTCTGTTTAGTGTGATCCTATGTAATTGTACGATGCATGATTGGTGGTTGTGGGTACCATGCCGTAGAGCAGATCTTTCATCTTGACTACTTTGAGCTTTGTACCTGTTGGTGTAATCCTGCATTTCAGAGTGTGCCAGCCACTGGTAACCATCACTCCACCTTTTGATGCCATGAATTTGACTCTCAAATATGTAAGTGGAATCCAACACCGTTGTTCTTTCTGTCTGTGTCATTTCACTTAACATAACGTCCTCAACGTTGATCTATATAGTACTGCATCGTAGAATTTCCTTGCTTTCTAAGGTTGGATAGTATGTGTGAATTACAGTTTTTTTTTTCTGCTGATGGACATTTAGGCTGTAGATATATTGACTGATGTGAATAGTGCTTCATCATCTGGGGGCTAGTATGTCTTCAGGAGCCTATTTCCAACTTTTGGACCACATATTCAGAATCAGAACTGTGGGTTACATGGAAGTTCTGTTGTTGATTTTTTTGAGGGGTGTCTATGCTATTTTCATAGTGACTTCACCATTTTTCCTTCCTACTGATGGTATACATGGATTTGGTTTTGTATATCCTCACTGACACTAGCTGTCCCTATTCATTTATTTATCTGTTTATTTTGATAATAACTGTGATGAAAGATATGGGTATATGCAGTGTATCTGATGACCAGTGCTGTTGAACAGCCCTTCCCACAACCGCTCTCACTTTCTTAGCCTATTTGTTTGTTTGTTTATCTCTTTGCTCATTCATCATTCATTTTACATCCCAATTGTAGTGCCCTCCCCCCTCCTCTGGGTCCCAACGTCCTGCTCCCTTCAACCTATCCCCCCTCCCTTTCTCCTCAGAAAAAGGGAGTCCCCCTCATACCCGCCCACCCCAGCACATCACATCAAATCAGGACTGAACATTTCCTCTTCCACTGAAGCCAGGTACCACAGCCCCCTTTGGGGAAGTGATCAAAAAGCACCTCAGCCTATTTTCGAATAATTATTATCATTACTTTATTTGGGCAAGGGTTACAGGTGGATTGTGTGTTTTGAGGGATTTGCTGTTCTTTTTAGGCTCATTGGTATGTAACTGTTCACAAAAACCTCGTATGATCCTTTTGATAATTTCAGTTGAAATGTTTACTCTTTCATCTCATTTTCTTTCTGTCGTATTATTGAATTTTCTCTATGTTTTATAATTTAGTTCTAAGGCTTCTAAAATGTCTTGTATACAGTGACATCTTTATACCTGAGTAACTTTATGCTACCTTGAGTGTATAGGTAAATAAAATACACAAATTGAACACTTAATACAAATCACAGAGAAATATTTAATATGATTCTTGGCATATATACAATTTTACCACTCATTAAATATGAAAGAAAAATTTCACATTAATGAGATGGATGTCCTTATCTATTTTACATAGAGAATTAAATCTTGGCTGAATATTTTATAGTGTAGGATAAACAGCACCTTCAGCACATTTCAGAGTCTATCAACGTTTAGATTTTATAATGGTCAGAGTTCAGAATGCCACTTTGCATAAATCAGTAGTACAAATAGGCAGAAATATGTTTCAGATGCTTTCATAAATCATTAGCAATTCTGAATCCCAACCCAAAATGCATTGAACATTTTTTAAAAATGAAAATCAAGGTAGGAAGGCAAATAGGACTTTTTGAAGTCAAACATTCTAATGCATAGCAACCAAAAATGTACTTCAAATGCTGAAGATGAGGGTAGAACATTTTCTATTATTGTTTTTCAGGTTAGAACCCACAGTAGTGGGGTCATCATGGTCCTTGTCGTGCTCTGGTTTTATTAGTTCCCTGTCATTGTGTTCTTCCCATGCACACCCCCCAGCTACTGCTGACTCCTCTCCTTCCCCTTGTTCGTCCCCTTCTGCTTTCCTACCACATGCATCTCATAACTTTCCCTGTTCCTACTTGCATTGCTTTTCTGTCTCTCTTACCTTTTATACTTTTGTGGCCCAGGACAGACAGACAGACACACACACACACACACACACACACACACACACACACACACACACACACAAATACAGACATTTAACACACACACACACACACACAGGACTTTAAACTTGAGAGAGAATATACAGTATTCTTCTGAGTCTAGTTTATTTCACTTAAGCTAATCAATTCTAGTTCCATCCGTTTCCCTATAAACAGGGTTTCTCTATATAGCCTTGGCTGTGCTGGAACTTGCTCTATAGATCAGGCTGGCCTTGAACTCACAGAGACCTGCCTCTGGCTTTCAATTATTTCTTTTCCCTCCCTCCCTCTCTCCCTTCCTCCCTCCCTCTGCCCCTTCCTCCCTTCCTCCCTTTCTTCCTTCTTTCCTTCCTTCCTTCCTTCCTTCCTTCCTTCCTTCCTTCCTTCCTTCCTTC
>CAJQZJ010032196.1:1848617-1884382 GCA_907164525.1 Lophiomys imhausi | reverse complement strand
TGCACTTCCTATATAATCAGATATATTTGTCCCTCTCAGGTCTCTGAGGTGGTTGAAGAATAGATAGCTAGAGTCTCATAGTTAAATTTTGAGTTGTTTGGGAATCAAGAGGGTGTTCTAAGAAGATGCTTTTTAAATTGGGATGAAAGTTGAGTTGGATATAGAACTTTAAACTCATGGAGATAGATCGACAGTAGAATGTTGAAGTCAGGTGCCAAATACATATAGACTGGACATTGGGATTGTATGCCAAGCCATATAACTCTCATAATTTTGGCCTAATTACCTCTGTTGTTTTGTATTGTATTTATTATTATAAGAGTAAGAGCCATTTGTTGGACTGAAAGGGGGAGCTGTTGGGGGGAAAAGATATATCTTAAACTTAAAAAAAAAAGGAAGGGGAGGGGTGGGTTGAGGCGGAAGAGGGTGGGAGGGTGGGACTGGAGGCGGGGTAGGGAGGGGATTTCAATTGAGATGTAACTTGAAGAAATAAAAAATAAAGTAAAAAAAAAAAAAAAAAAACATCAATACTTTGTGAGTCAGTTTAGGTTGACCTGGGTGTGAAGTCTTTCCTCTGTGGTACTCTCAGGTAAACATTAGAGATTCTCCAGGTCAGAAACTCTAATTTACAAATTATTGTTACAAATTGTACTACCATGAAAGTGATACTTGATTTATTTAATCAGAGAATTGTCTCTTGGGTTTAATGAAAAACATAATACAAATTGTGATTTCTTGTCATGTCAGTACCAAAATAAGATTTCTTTTATGGAGATCATGAACAGACCAAGCTAAGCAAATGTCAATCTCCCCACACTAGAATAGTCCATCTATCCTGGTAGCCATTGAGCCTTTTCTGTTTTCATGACAATGTGCCCTTTGTATCCCAGACCTACACTAATGTAAGTTCTGAAAGTGGTCTTTATTAAGTTATGCTGACTCCCAAATAATTCAAATAAATCTACAGTTCCAATTTACCCTTTCTACTCACGACCCTCTCTTCTTCCCTCCCTTCTTCACCATTCCTTCTTTCTCTTCCTCCTTCCTTCTTCCTTTCATGATGAGCATGAATATCCCATCTAAAAGTCTGCACAGCCTGTTTCATTGTTCACTAATATCTTTTTCCCCAACTACCTCAACCTGTCAGAGGAGAGACTTGGCTTATTTTAAGGAAAAACACAGTGCCAGAACCAATCACGTTCTGTGCAATAACCGAGAGAAAGTAAGTAGGGATTCTGCTTGTGTATTTTAAGTAAACTTGCTGTTGAAATTCAGATCTACTAGTTCCCAGTAGAGTGCTAAGACTTTGTGGCTGAGCATCAGTTTGTAGAAGCAGTCCCACCATGAGTGCTCAACTGGCTCCTGTGACTGCCTTTAATCGCGCACTTCCATGCCTTCATCCCTTTCTTTCTGTTCAGTGTCCCCTTTCCTGATTTGAAAGAGAGATCCAGATGAAAGTCTGATTATTCCCAGGACATGTCTTCTATATATGACCTTTCTTCCAAACCCCTGTGGCATGTGGCCTGTGCCAATCCTCTGTCCCATGTCATTGTCTACCTTGTATTGTGATCTTCATAGAGTTTAAATGACATCATCCATGCCACAAATGTTCCTCTCCAAGAATTCCTTTCCAGGTGAATGCCCCACAGTGTAAAGAAGTTTTTTAAAGGCACCAAGAGAGGTGTTAACCTGAGACTGTCTCACAAGTACCTCCTCCACATGTAAATGTGAAGTCCCATAGCATCCTAGAATGTGTCTTCTTTCACTTTTAATTTTAATATATTTTTGATTAAAATATAATTATAACACTTTCTCCCTTCCCTTTTCCCCCCTCTAGCTTCTAGCATGTCCCCTTCATATAACTCCTTTTCTTATTCTAAAATTTATACCCAATTAATTCCTGATTATTATTATTGCATGTATATGCATACACAAGCAAATAACAAACAAACAATTTTCTGAATGTGTTTTGTTGTTTTTGTGTATATGATTTCAGAGCTGACACTTTTGTAATGGGCAACCAATTGGGGGCTCCTTCCCAGGAGAGGTTAACTCCCACTCAGCAGCCAATTGTCTGTAGTTCCTTATCCAGGGGTGGGATCCCATGAGATTACCTCCCTTCTGCATTAGCATGTCTATTGTTATTTCTATTGTTCTGAGCTTGTTTATGCAGCCATTTCTGTGAGAAACTGCAAACTTGCTGATATTCTGGTTTTTAAAATCTCTCAGGCCCCTCATCCATACACCATAGATTTAGGAGCTGTGATCTAAATATATCCATTGGCGCTGGGCTCCCATGATCTATTGATCTCTGAATTGTGTTCAGTTGTGGTTTCCAGCAGTAAAGAGAGGCTTCTTTGATGAGGGATAGTAGTTACACTTACCTGTGGGTATAAAGATAAGATTTAGTAAGCAGTTAGGAACTGTGCTGGCCTAGCGAAATGGTTGAAGTAGACTCTCTTCTAAGGTCCATGACCGCACTAGCCCTGGGAAACTGGGTAATTCCAGGCATGAGTTCCCTCTTGTGGAATGGACCATAAGTCCAACTAGAGAGCTGTTGGTTGCCACTGATGTGTGAGTGCCACTTACTACACTGTTATGAATATACTGTCATGCTGGTAATTGTTCTTGGGTGTTGCAGCTGTGTAGAATGTTCAATTGCTTCCCTCCGTTGGCTGCTGTCACAATGTTCTCTGGAACCATGGACACTAGACCACAGGAAAGAGGCTCTCAGGTCAGATCCAGCTTGAATCATCTAAGTTGTATGTCTTAATATGTGATCTTCAACAAGGACCCACCCTCAACACCCAAGAGGCAACCAAGGGCTACACTGATAATCTATATTGTTTTGGACATTGCTTGGAATACCCTCAGCAAGAATTTGAAAGGAGGTTTTTCATGCCTGGTATTGGGATTTTGGTTAGTCAATGCTTCTTGTTGGGAGCTTTGTCACCCCAAGTGGCCTAACTTCCTTTAACACACACACACACACACACACACACACACACACACACACACACACATTGTGTATGATTTTAGGTAGATATGAAATTTCTTGGGCCTTTACAAGACAGCTTTGGTGTTCTTTGCCCCTCCTTCCTCCTTCTCCTGCTGTATTGACCTCCTCACTCCTCCCAAGTTGGAGCTCCCTTCCTTTTTTCTGTTTCCTACTTCATATCTAATATCTTTCTTAGTCTCTTTCTTCAGAGATTTGAAGATGGCATTGCAGATGTCTTTCTCCTCCTTTGATAGGTTTGTCCCAAGATATCTTATTTTCTTTGATTTTCCTGTAAGTGGGGGGTGTACCCATGATTTCTTTCTCGGTGAGTTTGTTGTTGGAGTGTGGAATGGCTATTGGTTTTTGTAAAATCATTTTTATCCTGCTGCTGTGCTGGAGTTGTTGATTGTTTCTAGAAGTTTTCTGGTGGGATTTCAAGATCTCTTACATATAGTATCTGACCTTCTGCAACTATAATTCCCCTTCTCCCTTTGCCATTTGCATCCTTTAATTTTCTTCTTTACCCATGTCATTCTGGCTCTTGTTTCACTCTATTGAAAAGAAGTGGGGCTAGTGGCCAGCCCTTTCTTATTCCTGATTTTAATGTCATTGCATTGAGGTTTTTCTCCAGTTAGGATAACATTGGCGGTGGTTATTTCATACATCGTCTTCTTATGTTGAGCTATATTCCCCCTGCTTGTGGTTACAGGAAGGAACCTTCTCAACAGGATCCCAGTACCACAGGAATTAAGATTGCAGATAAAAGTTTTCTTCTAGGACTTTTATCATGAGAGCATGTTGGATTCTGTCAAAGGCTTTTCCTGTGTCTATTAAGATGATCATGTGATTTTTTGTCTTCAAGTCCATTTATATGATTTATTATACTCATTGACTCATGCATCTTGAGCCAACCCTGTATTTCCAGTATGAAGTCAACTTGATCACCATGGCTGATCTTGATGCACACCTCTATTCGACTTTTAGCATTTCATCGAGAATTTTGCATTTGTGTTCATCAGGGAAATTGGTCTGTTGTTTTGGCTTTATTATTGTATTTTAGGCTTAGACATCAGAGTGTGCATACCAGAGCTATACTGGCTTTATGGAATGACCTTGGGAATGATCTTTATCTAATTTAAGAAGCATTGCTTGTACTCATTCTTGAAATTCTGGTAGAACTCCAGTGTGACTCTGACTAGGCCTGAATTAGTTTTCAATCAGAAAGCTTTTGATTACTATTTCCGTCTTCTCCTTTGGTATGGATTTGTTTACGTTGTGCATTTTGACTGGATAATTGGTGTCCTTACCATTAAGAGTGATGGTTGAAAGGTGTGTAAAGACTGCGGCCATTTTCTTTTTGCTGGTTTGTGTTCTTAGTTGTGCTTTGTGTTTAATTATGTTATAGATCGTTTGTTTTATTTCTAGAGCCTCGTGGTTGTGCTGATTCCTCTCTTCAGTTTGAAGCAATACTTTTGATGTTGTGCTTAGGGCACTGTTGTTGTTCCAGATGATTTTTTTTAATAGAATATTTGTTTTATGGTAAGTTTTTCTTTCTCCTTCAACTATGGCAGAGAGTTTTCCTGGGGAGAGTAGTATAGGTTGGCAGTCATGGTCTTTTAGAACTTGGAATAAATTGTTCCAGGATCTTCAGGCTTTTAGAGTTCCCATTAAGAAGTCAGGCATTATTCTGATGCGTTTTCCTTTAAGTGTGACTTGTGAGTTTTCAATATTTCTTTTCTTTCTTTCTTTCTTTCTTTTTTCTCAGTATTTTTAGTGTTTTGACTATGATATGGCATGGGATGTTTCTTTTCTGATATTGTCTAGTTAGAGTTCTGTATGTTTCTTGTATCTATATGAGTATGTCTCCCTAAGTTGTCTGTATTAATACATGATAAATGGGACTTCTCCTATTTGTTTGGTATTCTTACAAAAGCCCCAGTTGAAGAATGGTTGTGCTGGATGATTTTTACTGTCAACTTGACAGAACCTATAGTCATCTTTGAAGAGGGAATCTCAACTGAAGAGTTACCTAGGTTAGATTGGCCTTTGGGCATGTCTGTGGGGAAATTTTTTGATTGCTAATTGATGAAGAAAGGCCCAGTTCACAGAGAGAGGAGCCATTACTAAGCAGATGCATATGGGTTGTGTAAGAAAGCTATCTGGGCATGAGCTGGTATGGGAAGATCGAGTAAGCTGTGTTCATCATGGTTTCTGCCTTCAGGTGCCTGCATCTGGTTCCTGCCCTGACTTCCCTCAGTGATGGACTATTACCTGGAAATGTAAGCTGAACAAGCCCTTTATCTTGCTTTTAGTTAGAATATTTTGTAACAGAAAACAAAAAATGTCATACACACACAGACACACACAGACACACACACACACACACACACACACACACATATGACTTTGAAAGACAATAGGTAACCACTTCAGGACATTCTAAAATAGCAAAATGAGGGTGTGACTATTCATTTCTGTAGGCTATCTTTATTGTATACAGGAGAAAATTAAACATTGGAAATGAGTTCATTCACAAGTAGGAGGATTACTAGTGGCAGATGGTGCTGTGAGATTTTTACTTTGCTCTCCATGAAAATCAAGGACTGCACCCCCTTTTCTGTCACATGAGGAGTCTTTCTTAATCAAAGATCTCAATATAAGACCTTATATTCAGACTCTGAAAGGAGAGAAAGAAGGGAATACACTTGAGCTTGTGGTTACAGGAAGGAACCTCCTCAACAGGATCCCAATACCACAGGAATTAAGATTGCAGTTAATAAATGGGACCCCAAGAAACTATAACGTTTCTGTACAACGAAGAGCACCACCACACCAGTGGAGAGGCAGTGTACAGAATGGGAAAACATTTCATGAGTATGCGTATGAAAGATGATTAGTATATAGAATATATAAATGATTTCAAAATGCTAAATAGTTAACCTAACAGCACAATTAAAATATAGGGACTAAAACAAAATATGGGGACCAGAACTAAGTGGAATTCTCAAACAATGAAATACAAATGGTTGAGAAACAGTGAAAAATATTCAATATTTTAGTCACCACAGAAAATGCAAATTAACCCTTCTCTGAGATCCCATCTCACCACAGTCTTAGTCCTAAGGTGAAAAAATATGTGGAAAAAGTCTGCGTGGACAGAAGGAAAAGGGAACACATGTTCACTGGTGGTGGAAATGCAAACTTGTGCAGCCATCTCGGACATTAGTATCAAGGCTCCTAGAAGCTAAAAGTAGATCTGCCATATGACCCAGCCATCGCACTGTGGGTACACACCCAAAGAACTTAGTGTGCTAGTCCAGAGATAGCTGCTCATCCATGTTCTTTGCTGTTCTATTCACAATGCCAGGAAATGCAAAAAGCCCAGGTGCCCATCAGCTGATCAATGGGCAATGAAAATCTGACATTTATAGAATGGAATATTATTTAACTTTTAAGAAACCTGAAATGCACATATAAATGGGTTAGACTGAAACAATCAGTCTGAGTGAGGTGAGCCAGAGCCAGAAAGACAAAAATAGCATGTTTGGCCTCATCTGTGGATGTTACTGTTGAATCTGAAGATATGTGTGTTTCATCAGGAATACCCCAAAAGTGAGAAAATTATTAAGGTACCGCCAAACTTTCTCAATGTGGTATGAGAAAGGACATCCAATGGAGGCAGAACTCTCTAGTATAAAGGCTTAAAAGAGAATAATGGAATAGGAAGAGTTAAGCTAGGGCAGAGAGTGGAGGGTTGGGTAGAAGAGGGAACAGAGAGAGGGGTAAAATGTAAAGACCTTTTGAAAAAGTCATATGGACATCTACTACTGTGGAAGCATGCATATAGTATATATAATTATATATATGTATATATGCGTAAAAGACTTGAAATTGAGTTGCCCTAAAACAAGGCAACAATGCTCCTTCTAGATACCAGATGGATCTATTGATTTTGACAGGATGTACTTTACCAGTGGGGTTATCTCTCCAGCCCCCTGGTTTTTATATAGAGATATACGATCAGTATGTATATGGGAGGAAAGGTAGGGAGTATGCTCAATATTCAATATATACAGAGATGAAATATACTAAAATTGCTATTAAAAGGATCATCTGTCTTTCAGAAGTGCCATTCTTTATTGCCACAGCTTTGGGGTCTCCTGGGGGAAGACAACTTGGCTCTGAACAGTTCTGTTGTGACATCCTCCTCAAGCCACAGGGACTAGTTAATTCAAAATCATTCCCACCTGATTCCCACAGCAGTTTAGTGCTCCATGTCTGAGTTCCTTGCAGTTGGGTTATATGTAACGAAGTTTAGTCAGCTGTGACATCTAAGTTCCAAAGAATGTGACAAAGAGGACACTCCAGCCTCCTCACCTGTCCCAATTTGCCCTACTAGAAGTTATTCCAGTGATTGTAAATATTTCTCTGGGTATCTTCCAGGCATAATCTCTCTCTGACTGTGTCTCTCTCTGCTTTTCTCCTGAGCCTAAACACTGAGTCTACCTGTAGGGTGGTAAACAAATTAGCTGAGATTTTTCAGCTCCACAAGTTCCACTGCAGGGGGCCTTGGGGAACTGCACCACCAAATCCCTATGCCCAGTGTCAGTGGGATGCAGGACATCCTTTTGCTTCCAAGTGAAGTTGCAGTGGGGGGTCTAGGGATATGCTGCCTCTGTCCAGGTATCACTGAATTTTAGGGAGAACTCACTGGTGTGGAAATAAGAAAGCTGGACTACCTGCAAAGGGCGGGTGTCCTTTTCTTTATGGCTTTTGAAGCATGTGCAGTTTGAACTGGGCAAGTGGGACTGAGTAATAGTTTTGCCTCCTAGTGATTTGTCTGTATTGTTAGAGACCAGTGTTTTCATGCCACAGAGTAACTGTGAGAAAGACAAAGGTTGCCATACAAATAAACTTTCTTTTCAAAAATAGGATTTGTTGCTCAGATCAGCCTTAGGCTTGCTGTAGTGTTTGGGGTGAAGTGCCAAGCTTTCCTGAGTATATTCTGTGTGACTGACTGCTACCGCCACCTATCAGGTTCTGCTCTGGCCACCATGTTATGATGAAATTCACTTTAATATTGTAATTTTATGTCTGTTAAGTTCTCTTGTGACTGACCAATGGGGACAATCCTCTCAGGGTACAACAGGATGTAAACATTACATCCCTGTCTTTTTCAACATCCTATGCTGTTGGCTAATTTAGGCTATCTGGGGATTGAAACAATTCACCTATGATATGCAAATAAATGGCATTGTTGAAATGCAATCCCTTTATTTGTTTGATAGGTAAATCCTTGTGCCTCAATTTTAAATAATCAAGGAAGCAAACAGTGGGAGTGTCATGACTATTCTATATATAAGGGAAGGCACTTGATTCCTGGGCTACTTTTGAAACAGCAGCCAGTCTTGCTTGTGGTCTGTTCACCAAAGACCAGCAGTATTGCCACAGTGCAATGTGCTTGTGTGACAAGCTTTGAGGTATCCCAGTGGTCTCACTTATGACAAGAAGTAAATATCAGGATCTGGCTTCTTGGTGAGTTGCAAACCTGGTATCGAGATCTTGGAAATGTCCATTCTACCATTCTGTCTTGAATACATGCTGAATACCCATTTTGGGGGAAAATTTTTTAATATAATAGAGTAATAACTTAAAATTTTCATTTCTTATTCTTTTAATATATTTTTGTGGCTACAGTAGGCATGTGAATAAAAATTACTTTTAAAATGTTTTGCTTGTATATGTTTGTGTTTATTTTTTCCCCTTGGACTGTTATACTGAGATTTCTGGATATGACACATAAACATTGAAATTTATTTCCCTCTATTCTTTCTAATATTTTATAGAGACTTTCAACATGTCCCTTAGATGCTGGTATCTTCTCAGGGGAAATAGACCCTGCCCTAAACTGTCTGGAAAATGTTTCCTAAATACTTACCTAGAATGGAAAATGTTTGAATTTGGTAGGCAAGTTGTTTGTATTCCCTTTCTGTTTTCCGGCTCTGCACTGAACGAGTTTGCTAGCCAGTGTTTAGGGACTGGTAAATGAAGAGAGATATATATGATTGAGGGAAAAGGACTTTCGAGTCTGCTAGGGAAGTACGGGTGTAAAATCAGCTGTTGTTGTCCTGTGAATAAAGGTTATGACAAAGGTGTGTCCACTTAGAGTACAGACCAGACTGGTGTGGGGAAGGATTATGGAAGGGTCCAGGGGTAGGATGCTTTTCAGCTGAGTATGAAGTGGTGAACAGGATAACTCCTGTCCTCACAGGATAGCTTAGGAATGGGATGGAGAAGACATTTGAGTGGAGGGAACAGTACATGTTTAAAGAATTATAGACATACTAATCATGTGAGTGATTAATGGGAAAAGTTAGAGGGGAGGCATCCAGTCCCGAAAGTCTTTGCACATGAGTAGAGGATTTTACTCTAATGTGAAAATCACAGAGATGTGTGGAGGGATTTGTAAGCAGAGAAAGGAAAAGGGTTATATTTTAGTAAGGTCATTTGGCAGCAGTTAGGAGGAGGAGTCAGTCATGGTACTGTTCTATCCCAGGGAAAGGCGATGGGGATGTAAGGCACAAGTAGTGAGTGAGGTCGGAGGATCTAAGCCAGAAGTTCTCAACCTTCCTAATGTTACGGCCCTTTAATACACTTCCTCAGGTTGTGGTGACCCCCAACCATAAAATTATTTTCATTGATACTTCATAACTGTAATTTTGCTACTGTTATGAATTGTAATATAAACATCTGTGTTTTACAACGGTTTTAGGTAACCCCTGTGAAAGAACCATTTTGACACCCAGAGGGATCTCGAGCCACAGACTGAGAAATACTGCCTTAGGGGGATCATGTTCGGCTTTGAAGTCATCTGACTTTTGGCTCTACATGGCATTAGCTTATTGGTTTATTGTCATCCAGAGCCTAAGCATGGTATGAAAGGAGCAAGTCATATTAGTGGTTCAGTATCTATAGTGACATGTGAGTGGCTGCCTGGACAGTTCCCATTTTCTCTCCATACATTACAGCATCGATCTTTAGACATTTGGCCTAGTTTCTCTGACAGATATTGATTGTAGAGCAGGGGCTATGAAGGACTTACCTACCCTGTCTTGGCAGACCTAGGCTGTCCACTTACCTGCTTCCAAGTTTTGTCCTTTTTGGACAGCATTCTGTCTACAGTTGGAGCAAGGGGCTTTTCCTACCAAGAGATAGGCTTGCGACTAATTCAGTCATCTCCCACTGGAGATTTTTCGATGCTCATCTTCTACTTGGAGGAGAATAGGGGGTGCTGTCAGGAGTTGATATGTCTTGATATAAAAAAATCTAAAGTTACGAAAACATCTTTGAATGCCATATTCTGCAGATCTCTTGAGGTTTTTGAAGAGGCCCTATCTATCTCTTATATTAGGATAAGCAGATGTTGCTTGTCTCTTAGCAGCTTTATTTCTGATTAGCTTAGAAAATAACTATAATAGACTGTCATAGTACCTAACAGAATGACCGGCTTGCATGACTATTAGTTTGCATTTCTTAATTATCCTAAACAGTTTATGACAATTAGTAGCAAAAGGCTGAAACTTCACATTTCATTTTTTTTTCTTTACCCTCTAACCCTTCCATCCCATTTCTCTGGGGTGGGGTGTCCCTATATAACAATCCCTCATCTCAGTTCAGAGGTCGTATGAGGGCCAAGAGCCTCCTCATTCATTGGGCATCTACGAGGCAGTACCACAAGTGAAAAGTGTCTCATTGACCGGGAGAGAGAACTAAAAAACAAACAAACAAATAAGCAGACAAACAGATAAAAAAGAATTAAAAAAAAATAGAAAAAAAAATAAAATGTCTATGTCCATGTTCCCTTTGGTGTGTTAGTTGTAGTATCGATACCTTCTACTACACAGCTAAAATCCTACTATAAGTGAATAGATGCCATATGCATCTTTCTGAGTCTGGGTTAGCTCACTCAGGATGAGTTTTTCTAGTTCCATCCATTTGGCTGCAAATTGCATAATTTCATTGTTCCTGATAGCTGAATACTATTCCATTGTGTAGTTGTAACACAGGTTTTTAACCCATTCTTTGGTTGAGGGACATCTGGGTTGTCTCCAGTTTCTAGCTATTACAAATAAGGCTGCTATAAACATAGATGAGGAAACTTCCTTATGATTCCGTGAGGAGACATTTGGGTGTATACCCAGAAGTGGTATGGCTGGGTCCTGAGGCAAAGCTATTCCAAGTTTTCTAAGATATTGCCAGACTGACCTCCATAGTGGTTGCACAAGCCTGCACTCCCACCAGCAATGGAGTAGGGTTCCCCTTTCTCCACACCCTCACCAGCATGTGCTGTCATTTGAGCTTTTGATCTTAGCCATTCTGACAGGTGTGAGATGGAATCTCAGAGTTGTCTTGAGTTGCATTTCTCTGATGATTAAGGATGTTGAGCATATTTTCAAGTGTCTCTCAGCCATTAGGGATTACTCCTTTGTGAATTCTCTATTTAGTTCCGTCCCCCATTTTTTGATTGGATTATTTGGTTTCTTGGCATTTAATTTCTTGAGTTCTTTGTAGATTTTGGATATTAGCCCTCTGTCAGATGTGGGATTGGTGAAGATTTTCTCCCAGTCTGTAGGCTGCCGTTTTGTTCGAATGACAGTGTCTTTTGCCTTACAGAAGCTTTTCAGTTTCATGAGGTCCCATTTATTGATTGTTGATCTCAGGTCCTGAGCTGCTGGTGTTCTGTTCAGGAAGTTGTTGCCTGTGCCAACGAGTTCGAGGGTTTTTCCCACTTTTTCTTCTAGTAGATTTAGTGTGACCGGACTTATGTTAAGGTCTTTGATCCACTTGGACTTAAGTTTTGTACAAGGTGATAAGTATGGGTCTAATTTCATTCTTTTTCAAGTGGACATCCAGTTGGACCAGCACCATTTGTTGAAGATGCTGTCCTTCTTCCATTGTGCCGTTTTGGCTTCTTTGTCAAAAATTAGGTGGCCATAAGTGTGTGGGTCTATTTCTGTATATTCAATTCGATTCCATTGATCTACTGGTCTGTTTCTATACCAGTACCATGCTGTTTTTACAACTATTTCTCTGTAGTACAGCTTGTAATCTGGGATGGTGATACCTCCAGATGTTTTTTTATTGTACAGGATTGATTTAGTTATTCTGGCCTTTTTTTTGTTCCATATAAAATTGAGAATAGCTCTTTCATTTGGTTCATGATCTCTGTTAGACTCATTATTTCTCTGTTTAGCTTCTGCCTTGATGATCTATCCATAGTTGTGAGTGGGGTATTGAAGTCTCCCACTACTAAAGTGTTTGGATCGATGTGCGATTTAAGTTTTAGAAGTGTTTCTTTTTTAAATGTAGGTGCCTTTAAATTTGGGGCATAAATGTTCAATATTGAGATGTCCTCTTGATGAATATTTCCTTTAACGAGTATGTAATTCCCTTCTCTGTCTTTTTTTATTAATTTCAATTGGAAGTCTATTTTGTTTGATATTAGGGTGGCTACTCCAGCTTGTTTCATGGGTCCATTTGCTTGGAAAACCTTTTCCCAGCCCTTTACTCTGAGATAGTGTTTATCTTCATTAGTGAGATGTGTTCCTTGTATGCAGCAAAAAGATGGGTCTTGTTTACGGATCCACTCTGTAAGTCTGTATCTTTTTATTGGCGAATTTAGTCCATTGACGTTGATGGATATTAGTGACCAGGGGTTGTTATTTTCCATTATTTTGGTATAGGTGGTCGTCCTGTGCTTCTTTTGGTTTAGTTGCTGTGGAGTTTTCTATTTCCTCTGTTTTCTTGGGTGTAGTTATCTTCTCTGTGTTGGAATTTTCCTTCTAGGATCTTCTGTAGGGCTGGGTTTATGGGGAGATATTGTTTGAATTTGATTTTGTCATGGAATATCTTGTTTTCTCCATCTATGTTGATAGAGAGTTTTGCTGGGTATAGTAGTCTGGCTGGGCACCTATGTTCTCTCAGGGCTTGTAGGACATCTCTCCAGGCCCTTCTAGCTTTTAAAGTTTCTGAGGAGAAGTCAGGTGTAATTCCGATAGGTATGCCATTGTATGTGACTTGGCCTTTTTCTCTTACAGCTTTTAATATCCTTTCTTTGTTCTCTACATTTGGAGTTTCAATTATTATGTGGTGAGAGGAGTTTCTTTTCTGATCTAATCTGTTTGGTGTTCTGTAAGCCTCTTGGATTTTTATTGGCACCTCTTTCTTTAGGTTTGGGAAGTTTTCTTCTATGATTTTGTTGAAGATATTTCCTGGACCATGGAGTCAGGAGTCTTCTCTTTCCTCTATGCCTATAATTCTTAGGTTCTGTCTTTTCTTTTCTTTTTTTTTTAACTTTATTTTTTTTCTTCAAGTTACATCTCAGTCACAATCCCTTCCCTACTACCCCTTCCTGTCCCACCCTTCCACCCTTTTCCCCCCAACAGCTTCCCCTTTCAGTCCAACAAATGGTTCCTTCTCTTATAACAGTAAATACTATACAAAACAACAGAAATAAATACACCACATTTGTGAGAGTTAAATGGCCCAGCATACATTCCCAATGTCCAGTTCATACATATTTGGCCCCTGACTTTAACATTCTACCATCTAACCATCTCCATGAGTTTAAAATTCTATATCTGACTCAGCTTTCATACTAACTTGCATCACTATTAAAAATATCTTCTTAGATCCAGAACACCCTCTTGATTCCTAAATAACTCAAAATTTAACTATGAGACTCTAGCTATCTATTCTTCAACCACCTCAGAGACCTGAGAGGGATAAATATATCTGATTATGTAGGAAGTGCAGGGGCTGCATCATCCAAAACTAAGAAATGACATATCAGTGGCTGCCTGGACAGTTCCTGTTTTCTCTCCATATGTTACAGCATCAATCTTCAGCCTTTTGGTCCTGTTTCTCTGACAGATATTGATTGCAGAGCAGGGATTATGAAGGACTTACCTACCCTGTCTTGGCAGAGCTAGGCTGTCGACTTCCCTGCTACCAAGTTTTGTGCTTTTTGGACAGCAGTCTGTCTGCAGTTGAAGCAAAGGGTTTTTCATGCCAAGAGATAGGCTTGCCACTAATTCAACCATCTCACACTGGAGATTCTTTGATGCTCATCTTCTACTTGGAGTAGAATAGGGGGTGCTGTCAGGAGATGATATATTATATATCAAAAAAACCTTAATTTAAGACAACATCTTTGAATGCCATATTCTGCAGATCTCTTGGGGTTTTTGAAGATGCCCTATCTATTTCTTATATTTAGATAAGCCAATGTTGCTTGTCTCTTAGCAACTTGATTTCTGAGTAGCTTAGAGAATATCTGTGATAGACTGTCATAGTAGCTAACAAAGTGACTCGCTTGCATGACTAGGAGTTTGTATTTCTTAACTATCCTAAACAGTTTAAGACGGTTGGTATCAAGAGGCCAGAGCTTCACATTTCATTTTTAAGTATCACTAGGTACAATACCTTTAAGAAGCGTTACCTTTAATTTTGTATCAATATATAAAGATCAATACCAATGTGGCCAAATATACTCTTAATTTTGTATCAGTATACAAAGATCAATGCCTATGTAGCCCAACACAATCTTAATATTACGTCAATATACAAGGGTCAATACCATTGTGGCCGACGATAATCTTAATTTTGTATCAATATACAAAGATCAATACCGATGTAGTCCAATACAATCTTAATTTTGCACAATATACAATGGTCAATACCACTTTAGCCAAATATAATACTAATTTTGTATCAATATACAAAGGTATAAGGGCATATTCAATAATCTGTCCCTTCTTCTTGGTCCTTCCCATACTATGTCTATGTCCCATTTTTCTCAAGTCTGTGCACTCCTACATAGGAGAGAAAGAAGGATACAGAAAAGAAAAAGAAGGAAGTCCCTGGGTCTAACCTCCAAAACCCATTTAACAAGACCATTTAACAGCTTGTAGTCTCTTCCACTAAATAACAAAGTTTTCTGTTATCCATCAAATAACCAAAAAGGGGGGGGTGAGAAACACCCTCCCCACCCTTTGGGCATGGGACATCGCTCTCTTAAAATGACTTCCTGCTAATTTGCATCGTAGTAATCCTGTTTGGGGCCCAAACCAGTGTGGAAAAATGGTTAAAAATGTTAGTACAATCCTTTTATGTTCAGCTTCTGTCTACAAACTTCTTAGGACATCTAAACAGCTGAGCACAAAAGCTTCCGTCTTTTTTCATTGAGTCCTTGATTTCTTGGATATTGTGGGTGAGATATTTTAGCTTTCTCATTTTCTTTGGCTGTTGTATTGATTTTTCCATTGAATCTTCCATGCCTGAGATCCTGTCTTCCATCTCTTGAATCCTATTTTTGTACTCAAATCCATAGTTCCTGTTCTCTTCCCTTGATTCTCCATTTCCAATTTAATTCTGTGTTTTCTTTATTGTTTCCATTTCCATTTTCATGCCTGGAGTGATTCTATTTGTTTTGTACATTTCCTGCTCCAGTTTGCTTGTCTTTGCCTGGAAGTCTTCCATTGCCCTCTCTTTTTCTTGTTCAAGGTGACCCACATTTTTCTGACGTTCTCTAATGGTGTTTTCCATCACTTTCGTATGTGCAATTGTGGCTTCTTTGAATTCCTTCATAGATTTAAGTTCTTCTTGAAGGAACTCTATCACTTTCCATAATGTAGAATTGTCGTCGTTTTCATGTGTTTCAGCTGTGGTGAGGTGGTCCAGGCTGGATGAAATAGCTTTGTTTTCTTTTATTGGAGTCATTCTGCTCTGTTTTTTTTTTTTTTTGGTCTGGGGCCACTGGCCATTGGAAATTTCTAGCTGTCTTCTGGACTTGTCCAAAGGGGGCACTTTGGTGTAGGAGTCGAATTGCCTTACTCCACCCCTGTAAGGTGAGTCATTCAGCCCTGCCTCCTAGGTGGAGACCTAACTAATCCAGGGGGTGGAGCTGTGTATATGTAAGCTCTGGTTCCCTGCCCAAAGAGCCAGTACTAGTAAAAAAGTCTGATAGATTGCAATTGCAAATATCTCACAGTTTGCCCAGGGTTGGCTTCTGTGGTGGGTAAATATGCATCCACCCCCAATATCCTTGCCATTCCCATGGCCGGGGTCTGGAGACTAGCAAGTCATGGCCCGGTCGACTAAGCTCCCATATGCCGCAGTGGGTTGCAATCTGCAGCCTGATGGCACTCTGCAGCCAAGCTGAGTGCACTTCCACAGGTTGCAACCTTTTGCCAGATAGCTGGATGGTCTGTGCGAGACCTGGGGGTGCCCAGCACACTGGAGATTATCTCTGCGTGGGGTCTGAATCTGTCTGCTGGGTATTAGATTGGAATTTACGCGTCTCTCCTGGTGCGGGGTGGGGGATCCTGATTCCTGGATTCAGCGGCTTCTGTGCGTGTCAGAGAGTGGGAGGGAGCGTCCTGCCCAGGGATCCCCAGTGGTCCCTGGGTAGTTGGGTGAGACGGGCGGCGGGGGGCGTCGAGCCCCCCAGACCCATTTGTACAGTGTCCTGCAACACCCGCTGCCCTGTGGCTGTTTCCCACGAGATCAAAATACGTCCGAGCTGGCCGCCGCCATCTTGGATCCCCCCCCTACCAACTCCATCTCTAAGCAACAATAGTTTCCCAAAACAATGCCTGTTCCTAACAACAGAAAAAGAACAAATGAATTTGATTGTTTGGGCAAAACTACTTATACTCAATGTCAGTTGACAATGATGGGACACTTGGGAAAGTCCCTAATCCCTGAGTTCTGATTGGTAAAAAATTATAAGTGTAACTCAGCTCAGACACTAGCAGATTTTATGCTTACAAACCCCAGTTCAAGGCCAGAGTGGTGGTCCGTGCCTTTAATCCCAGCACTCAGGAACTAGAGGCAGGCAGACCTCTCTGAGTTTGAGGCCAGCCTGGTCTACAAAGAGAGTTCCAAGACATCCAGGGCTGTTACACAGAGGAACCCTGTCTCAAAAAGCAAAACAAAACAAAAGTAAACCAAACCAAACAGCAGAAACAAAAAACAAACCCTACTTTAGCCCCTACTCAGGGCAGCCAGAAGAAATAAGACCCTCGATTCTTTGTGAGGTGGCCCGGATCAATCAGGGACTCTGCTTATGTGATGGGAATAATAAAAGATTTTGCTGTTTCATAAACCCACTGGTATTTTCTCTTCCCTTCCTTATGGTGCACAACAGACAAGGTGTAAGAATGCTTGTCTGCCTGTCCCCATGTTGTCTGCCATGATGATAATAGACTAAGCCCTGAAACTGTAAACAAGACCCCAGTTAAATGTTTTTGTTTCCCTATAAATTGCCTTGGTCGTGGTGTTTCCTTAAAGCAATAGAACAGTAACTAAGACACTTAGGATTATTCTTTTTTATGTCCTTAATGTTCTGTCATATATCTATAGTTGCTGTTTGCTGGTAGGTTGGAAAATTTTTTTGTTGTTGTTATTGGTTTAGATAGGATGTCACTAGGTAGTCCTAGCTGATCTAGGACTAGCTCTAGGTAGACTAAGCTGACCACTAGCTCACAGAAGTTTTCTGCCTCCCAAGTGCTGTGACTTAAGATGTGTGTCACTACACAGGAGTGATTCTGGTGTTTATGAATTGGATGATGTGGTGAATAACCAATGTCCTTTCGAAACATGGAGTAGATTTGTCACTTTTACTCTTCTAAGATTCTAGGTTATTTTTCCCAACACTTATAAATCAACATGAAACTTTTAAGCTTTTTCTTGAAACAAATGTTTTTTTTTAACACATGGCTGGTTTTCACGTTAATATGTTGCTCACCCATCTTGGCAAGTGTTCGATTTAACTAAGATTTTCCTATTGTTGGTGACAAAATTATAATTATCTCTCTTCCTCCCTGCCTCCTTTTTTTTATTTCTCCATCCTTATTTCCCTCCTTCCCTCCTTCCCCTTTCTCTGTCTTTCCATCCCCTCCCTCCCTCCCTTTTTTTCTTATCTCTTGTTCTTTTCTGTTACGGTTTTTGGCTTGTAATTTCAAACTAAATGCTGTTCCTTACATGTAGCACACTAAAGGATAAAAAACATCATATTTGGAAGTATGGATGTCATTGCTTTTCCATAGAACTGTTAATGTGAGGGCCTGGATCCAGTCAAGAGTTGGGCCAGGCTAAGTGTTTATCATTACTGTTGTTACTGTCAGTATACCACAAGCTTTAAATTTACCTAGCACGATGTTTGAACTGCTTTCTGCTTCAGCTTAGTGTGGGGTTTGGAGTGCTGATGGAGTTTCCTCTTCTAGCTCCACTTTCAGTCTTAGGCATCACAATGATAGTTGTCTAGTTTTTCCATGTTCTTGTTTCTTGTGTAGTGTAAGGTTCATGACTGCAATCATGGACTTTTTCTAATATCCTGAGGAAGTGTCAGCTCATTCAAGGCTTAAAGAAAGACCTGGAGCTCAGAAGTCCTGCCTCTCCTTTGTGGGTCACAGTGCAGGATCCGTGTTGGAGAGGAGTTTCCTCCTCAACAACAGCAGTAGTAGACCTCCACTGACTCCATGTTCCGGGAGCCAGCATGTCTTCCTGCCATTCTCCAGTGAAGAGCACTTTTCTTTCTAGACTTTCACCTAAGCAAGGAGCTAGCCACTCCTTTCTGGTTGCTGTAATCAACACAATAGTTTTTATGATCTTTTCTCATTGTTAAATTGGGAATAGCTTTCTCTTGTTTTTTTTTTTTTTTTTTTTTTTTTTTTTTTAGTTTTGAGACTAGTGAATTTTAATTCAATAATGAAAAAACTATTGAAATGATATCACATTTTATACTGCAACTTACCTTTAGGTCTTACCATTTGCCAAATTGTAAGAACCCTCAGTTATCTGAAAAGACTGTTCAAATGCTTCTGCTCCATCTGTTGATCTGAGTGAGTGTCAGCTTTATTTATGTACTTCAACAACAACAACAGCAACAACAGCTCATATCATAACTAGTTGAATTAAGCAGAGCTGAGAACCCACATGCTTTCTATTAAGATAGATAGAAATCCCAAGCACCAGGGAGTTTCCTGTAAGATTGTGTCTCCTGGTAATTGCAGAAATGATACCCATAAAGTTTCACCAACATGACTGGCAAAACACGAGATATTCTAGGGTAATAACAATAGACATGTCAAAGTGTACTGGGAGAGATCATGAGGCCTCAACCCTTCACAGAGAACTACAGGTAACTAGAGAATGCTGAGAAGAAGAGAAATAGTCTTCCACAGTGGAGAGCACACCAATTGGTTATTCATTACCAAATGGTGATCACTAAAAGCATACATGCAAGTAACATTCAGATTGAGAAAATTATATTTAGGAATATATATGTGTATACCTATACATATCTGTTTGTTCCAACAATTAATGAAGAACAGCACATGGGAGGGTTTGAAAAAAGAAAATGGAAGGGGAAAAAGATGTAATTATATTATAATCTCAAAAATAAAAAATAAAAATTTCAAGATAGCCATAAAGAATATTGGTAAAAGTAATTATACTCTTTTCATCATTTTTCATCTGGAAAATACAAAACTTATAAAACACATCATTTCTACTGTTAAATGGTAGGCTCAATATTATTCTCTAATGAATTAATTAAAATAATATTTGAAAGTAGTAAAGATTTTAATTATCTAACATGATAAATATTTATAGCTACAACATATAAAAGCAATAATTCTGTATGACTCCTAAGAATTTAAAAATCATTAGGAGTTCCTGAGATGAGAATACTTTTGAACAGTGTAGTGAATAAACTCATTAGCAATGAATGTCTGCGGTTTGAGCTCAGTCAGCTAAACTACTCAGAAATTAATAGTGTCTAGTTTGTAGAGAGGACTTGTGAGTGTGGAAAACCCAGAGAATAAAGACCCAAGAACAAAACTTAGAATGACTCCACTATTATGGCTCAATAGAGGAAGAAATAAGTAAGGACTACAGAGAAGAAACCACCAGGAGACTACATTGTCACAATATCAAGGAAACATAGGAGGGATGGGTTTCTTTCTCAAATCAGTAAATGCCTTAGTGAAGGGAAGTTCCCTTGGATCTTCACTGTAATATATTTAGCAAAGAAAATGAGGTCTATACTGCCCGCAAAAATGTCATAGCCAGCTTGTGATGGCATATGCCTTTAATCCTAGCACTCAGGAGGCAGAGGCAGGCAGATCTTTATGAATCTGAGGCCAGCCTGGTCAACAGAGAGAATTCCAGGACAACCAGGGCCATACAAAAAAACCCTGTCTCAGAAAACAAGCAAGCAAACAAAGGCGTAAGCCATCAAGTTCTTGTTCAACTAGCACACGCTTTGCCACCACAAACAAACTAATATACCAATGGAGACCAGTGGCGAGTCAGCATGGAGAATGAGCTCAACTAGTGGAACGATCCCACACACTCACGATAATGCCAAGCAGACTTCAGGCATCCATACAAATGCGTTTGTTCCCTCGCAACTCTGATATGTTGAAGCACAGGATCCAGGCACTGAGAGATGACATTTTGCACATGCCTGCCATGGACTATCATTTTGCCATTTTCACTGGCAATGAAATTATGACTGCCTTCAAATCCAGTTAATTCATTAAATTAATTCCAGATCCTGTCTGTTGCGTTTTGTTTTCCTGGTATTAATATAAAAGCCATCTCTCGATAGTTGAAGTGCCAAGAGTCTAGTCTGATAGGAATCTTTGAATGAGGGAGCAACGTCAATAATTTCAATCTTGTTTGGCTATTATTTTCCCCCAATTTTCCTTTGCTTTATTTCTTAGTTCCTTTATCTAATCCATTACCAAGATCTATACATTTGTCTTTTATCAAGTTCTCAGGACAAATCTTTCACATTTGCATCTGTGTAGTCAAACTCAGGTTCCCTAGTGGTCTCTGATTGGATGATAGCAACAGATTTTAAACTCATTTCCTTTATCTACTTCTTTTCCTGAATTTGTGTCTGGCTCAGTACTACCTAGATGGGAAATTTGGGCTGAGTGACATAATCTTTCTTAGCTATAATTTACACATTAGCTAAATGGTCAGACGTGTATTAGCTTATTATATTTGGTTGGGTAGATTAAGTGAGCTTATATGTGTAAATATCTGACAGGGCATTCTCAGGCCATGGAAGGGAATGACATCATCAGTGATGTGATCTGCTTTTGCACTTTCATTTTTTCACACAGTCTGATGGGGTCAGAACCTTTATCATCCTAAGTAATGTTTACCTGCACTGTCTCCCCTCTTTAATTTGGTGAAGTCTAATTCAGGCATAGGGTTTAGCTCAAATGCTTCCCCAAGGCTACACAGTCTTCACTTGTCTGAAAACAACTGAAAACAAAATTTCCCTTTCTACATTTGCTGTTCCAAATGTCCCCTGAGTTGTCTGAGGGATACTTTTATTTCCTCCCATCAGAGAATATTTCAAGAGGGGAGTACATACAGCCTCAGCTGTCAAGAAATAGGTATCCCATTTCATCTTATGGTAGAGAGGTCATGCATTCTTGTGTATGTCTGTATTGTATGTGTATATTTTCATGTGCATATACATGTCTGTCAAAATCAAGTTATTTATTTACTTATATATTTATCCATTTATTCATTTTACATACCAATTGCAGCCCCCTACCTCCTCTCCACCTAGTCCCACCCTTCCACCCTCTTCCCCCCTTTCCCCTCTCCCATTCTCCTCAGAAAAGGGGAAATCCCCCAATATCAACCCACTTTGGCTTATCAAATCCCATCAGGACTAAGCTTTCTCTTACACTGAGGCCAGACAAGGCAGCTCAGAAAGGGTAAAGTGATCCACAAACAGGTATCAGGGTCCATGTCAGAGACAGCTCCTCTTTACTTGCTAAGGAATCTGCGTGAAGACCAAGCTGCCTATCAGCCACACATGTGTAGGGGGCCTAGGTCCAGTCCATACATGCTTTTTGGTTGGTGCTTCAGTCTCTGTAAGCCCCCAGCAGCCTAGATTAGTCGACTCTGTTGGTCTTCTTGTTGAGTTCCTGTCCCCTCTGGATTCCTCTATTTTTCCTCCCACCCTTCTACAAGACTCTACCCTACTTTTTGAGACAAGATCTCTCACTGAATATGGAGCTCACTGATTCGGGAAGACTAAGTAGCCAGTGAGCTCCAAGGATCCTCCTGTGTCCATCTGCCACCAAGCCCAGCTTCTCTTGGGATTCGGGGATTGAACTCTGATGCTCATACTCAAACATGCGTTCTATGATATTACTCTTTGGCGACTTGTTTTCCTCCACCCTCTATTGGCTATATCAGCTGTACCAGCAAATTTATTGCCTCCTAATTGTATTTCCATAGCCAGTTTTCTCTGCTGAGCCCCTGGTATCTCCTTGCATCATGGGTTCTCTCTCTCTCTCTCTCTCTCTCTCTCTCTTCCCTGTCTCCCTAGGCTTCTTTGTTTTAGATTGTGCACCACTATATTTTCTGCTTCCTGCTCCTATTCTGACCAAACTTCAAGGCTGCTAGTTAGTACAGCAATGCCAAATGCCTGCTTGTCTTCCGCAGCTGAAATTTCTGTGTAAGGGGTAATGTACGGAATTCACACAGAGTTGTGTTCCTCACCCCTATGAGTACTGTGCTTTCCTGGGACTCCACCCATTCCTGCGTCTGTGAATTCCTCTTCACTGGAGCCATCCTTGTCCTGTGTCTGGGCTCCACCGTCTTCCTCAATTTATTCCTCCAACCTTAGGAACTCCATGCTAAGCACCAGGAAATAGCCAGTCTTGATGCAGAGCAGTGTTTCCTTACCTCTACATTCATCCCTGCCTTGGAGTAGTGATAGCTTCCATTTTGTAACTTCCACTCATTTAAAGGCTTGGACAGTAAATTCTTCACTCTCATTCCCCACAGTGTCTTTATCAGTGTCTTACAATTAAAAGGGTTTTAAAATATCCAGTGAATGGAATATATTAGGGTTATGGTTTGATTTGAAGATATTCATTGTGTGTTGTATGAAATTCTTTCTCCTATTCTATCAACTTTTGTTCTTCCGCTGAAGCTTTTGGTTTTGAGCCAGAGCTTCTGGATAAAGAAAGTCAGGCCACTTGAGTGAGAGAAACTGCTCTGTGCACACCATCAGCACTAGAGAGAAAGAACTATCTTTGATTGAAATAGGTATTTCCTTTCTATTTCCAACACGCGCAGCTCAAAGAAGGCGTTGACAAGCTGTTTGGTGGGGTCTGGGAGACAATGACATAAGGAAGATATCAGGGCTGACAGTCATCCTCAGAGGAACACTGCAAGACCATGTGCAGTGTGAACTCTGCCTCTGCTTGTCATCGATGCTGCCCTAGTCAGCTGTGTGCTTGCTTTAGTAATAAAGGACCCTTCTCTGGAGCAGCCTGTGTGTCAGCTTGCCAGCTTTCTCAAGAGAAAAATGCTTGAAATGTACTAATTTTAGCCAACTTTCTTGCTCAACACTGGTATTTATAATTATTGGGAAATTAAGTAGAACAGAAAAAATGGTATTAAAACCAATTAAATGATGTGCAGTTTACTATTTTCACATCAGCAAGGAAGCAGGGTTTATATTGTTCTAGATTGCATATTTTCATGGTTGAGTTTTTACTATCTTCTTTTTCCAGTGCTTCCACTGGAAAAAGTGTGTGTGTGTGTGTGTGTGTGTGTGTGTGTGTGTGTGTATGTATGTATGTGTGTATGTGTATATGTGCATGTGTGTGTGTATGTGGGTGTGTATGTGTTTATATACATGTGCTATAGATCACTGATAACATTGCTAAGACATTTTGAGAATTTAGGATTTTAAATTATTTTGGACATTAACACAGCATACAAGTTAAAATTTGCACTCTTGGCAGAGAAAGAGTCCAGTGGGGATGATACGATGATACATTAACTATATAGTAGCAAAGATAAAAACTACTTAAGTGAAAAATGAACAGAAATTCCATGGTAACCTGTGTGTAGGCAATTTTAGAATGCAATTGATCCTGGAAACCAGAAACTTTCTTGAAGAATGCCTTTCAGAGAAACGTCAACAGTCTTTTCAGTGGATAATTTGATTTTGAAAACTGGATGTTACTTATTCATTCATTTATTTATGCAAATCTCAAGCAGCCCAGGCTGGTTTACAACCCTTTCTGAAGTGGAGAATGATTTTGTCTCCTCCTCCTGAGTGTTAAGGTTAACAGTGTTTGTGATCCAACCTAAGGCCTCATGCATGGCAGGTAAGCACTCTTGTCAACCACACTTGGTGGTTGACAGAAGTATTTCTTACAAAAAGAGAAGAGAAAAGGGAAACTCAAATAAAGAAATAAATATATAAGAGAATCATTGCCAAGATTTGGAATATTTCAAAGCTAAAGATAATTTGGACAGAGAGGAGTGAAATGGGTCCATCCAATCCCCATATGGGTAATAGCCTATAAGCAACAGGAGTTAAATAAACTCCTCTTTGCTAGGGGTCTGTTTAGCTACTTATACATTTACAATAAGTATATAAGTACTTACACAGTCATAATGCGAATTCTGTATCTTGGTCTATGACATCATAATAAAGGTCTGAGATACAAAGTAGTTATTTAGCATGGGATGTATGGCAAACCTTGATGATAAGCCAAGAGATGCTGACTGGTGTCAGGAGAGAGGGAGGGAGGGAGAGGGTAGGGAGAGAGAGAGAGAGAGAGAGAGAGAGAGGAGTTAGAAGAATGTTACTTGTGAGAAATTATATATTTTCAAAACAAAGATACAAAACACCAAAGAAGTTAAGACAAGCTCAGATGGTCCAGCTCACAGACTGTTCCAGCCAGGACTTCAATGAAGCCCTAACCTTTCCCACCCAAAGTTCAACTTCGGACTACAAACTGCTCAGGACATTCAAATTGCTGAGCACATAGAGACTGGACCACAAATGTTACTATTAACTTGCTTAACCATTTTTCCATTTTATTTGGGCCCCCAAACAGGTTTTCTATGACCAATTTAGCAGGAAGCAATTTTAAGATAGTGATAACCCATTCCCAAAAAGGTGGGGTGGGTGATTTTTTTTTTTTTGGTCATTTGATGTGTTATTAATGTTGTTTAGTGTTAATGTTTACAAATTCTTATATGGTCTTGTTAAGCAAGGTATAGAAAATTAGACTTGGAGATTTCTTTTTCTTTTCTCTATCCTTTCTCTCTTATATAGTGGGAGGGGACTTGAAAAGAAAAAGAGGAGGAATATATATTTCTACTCTTATATAAAGTATTGTGCCTATACAACTCATTTAAAAGTACAGGTTTATTTCCAATCCTTTTATGGGTTGCTATTGCAATCTATTTAGGTGTGTGGGTAATACAGTTTGATTGCTGGCCAGTCAAGCTCCTGGTCATATCAAATACTAGGTTAAACAGATAAAAATGGTTAAAAATATACAATTTGCTTATTTAATGATAGATTTATAAATCAATAGGTCTTTCAAACCCTCAGAGGCATACAGAAAATAGCATTTAAAGATGTTTTTATTATTTTAAGAATTGTTTGACTTAAGACAGCCAGCTCCTTACAGCTCCCATTTGACTTGGAAGAAAACAATGAGCATCAAAAAGAAATCTCCCATCAGAAGATGATTCCTATTGGGAAAAAAATGCCCCTGCTCTCTCAACAGATTATATACAGTCCAAAGATGGACCAGAGCTTAAATGCAGCTAAGTAGATCTAAGTAGATGTCCTGATTCTGCAGAGACAGAATGGGGAAATCCTTATTTCCTGCTGCACAATTACGTCTGTGAGGTATGCTTGGCCAGAAGGCTGAAGATGATACTCCAATGGTATCAAGAGATATTTGGGACTATCTAGGCAGCAAACTGTCATATTTCCTTTTGGAAGCTCCCCTCCTATGCTTCATATTCACTCAAATAATAACTTTATCCCTTCTTATGTCTTTGATGGGGTTGAAGACATAATAGCTATAAATTTCAATTAAACTTGAGTTATTTAGGATTTAAAAGAAAATATAGGATATGATAAAAATATTTAGGTTCAGAACTATAGACACACATGATAGATAATTTTTTTCTTCAAGATTGCCTGATACAAAGAGGCTAAACATTATGTGTGTACCTTTTATATGTGGTATGTTTTATTGTTTCATATTTGTTCTTATCGTTTTTATTATATGAGTTAAAAAATTAGCCTTTTTATTAGACAAAAGGAGGGAATTGATGGGGTGGTGTTAAGCATTCTAAATGTTAATTGGTCCTGCTTGCTGTCTGTTACTTAATTGCTTCTGATTGGTTAAATAAATGCTGAGGCCTGGAGATTAGGCAAAAATTGAGGTAGGCAGGACTAGGGTGTGTGGGCTTCAGAGACAGAGATCATCTTGGAAGAGAAGCCAGGAGCAGGAAGAAGGAGGAACATATGCCATGGGGTAGATTAAAGAAGATCATTCCATGTGGCCTGGAATATCAGCATAGCGTGGAGAATAGCAGTCCAAAGGGACATATGTATATGGGTCATATTTGGGTAATAGAAATATAAGCTAGCTTAGATGGGCTAGAATTGCACAGTCCAGGCCAAGGCTTGTTAAAATCCATCCAGTGTCTGTGTGTATTCATTTATAATGGCAGGCTAAGGATTAACACCGCTGACCAATTAGTGAAAATATAAATACTGGTTAAATCATTTAATTAGCCATTTTTTCTACAGAAGAACAAGGAAGAGATTGGAGTTTGGGGATAATAAATGGAAGGGTGAAAATAGAAAATGTAATCAGTATTCCTGGGTGATGGGAGAGGGGTAGGTCAGATGGGTCCGTGCCTGGCATTCAGTGCTGTCTCAGTAGACTCAGTTGACACTGTTACCAACAGAGAGGACAAATGGTTGAGTTGAGAACTGCACTGGCTCTTTTATGTGGTGACTTTATTAGACAATAGGATACTATCTGGGGTGTTTCTGTTATGATGTCTTTGGATGAGATTGATGCTTATATTGGTAAATTTACTGGAGCAGGTTTCCCTGGTGTGGTCTCAGCTAGTAACTGAAAACTTAGAAGGAACAAAATGGTAGATTCTTTCCTGCATGGGGGAATTCCTCCTGACTCAGGGCATCTGACTAGGATACTAGCTTTTTCCTGCCTTTGGACTCAAGAAACACTAGTATGTGATGGGCTTTCAGTCTGCAGGCCTTTGGAGCAGAAATGTGAAGTACCAATGTTCCTTGACCCCCAGCTTCCCAGCTCACACTGAAGATCATAGGACTTGTCAGCCTTTGTAACTGCACGAGCTAGTTATTTATAATAAATATCTGTCATATATCCATTTATCTATCTATCAGGTACTATTGAGACATCTATCTCTTTATATGCATAATGTATGCATGACTAGGTATGCCCTGCCTAAAACATCAAGAAATGTAGATATAAATATATTCCTTGGAATTAGGACATATTCACAGAAAATCTAAAAGCCAAAATGGGAAATTCTAAACAACAGGATTCAGAGAAAGGGATTTGAGTGGAGAGACAAGATTTCCATGATTCCATGAATTTTCTTTGTTATAGGCACATGTAAACTTATAAAACAATAAAATACCAAGCTTCAGTGTATCTGTTTAAATTATGAACTTCATTCTTAACATTTCTTTTGAAAAGTTTTCAACATTTCAGCAAAAATACATGAAATTCACATTATTTCAATATTGAATTTGTAATTCTACAAAAGCACATAAGATTGAGAAAATTTGTAATTCAAATAATGAGTTTGAATTTTAAAAAACTTGTGCATAATTGGATCCTCTAACAAGCTTGGATAAGTGAGCATGTCTAAAGGTGTTAATTGTTCATTTCTCTTAAGGAAATGCACTTTTTTGTATGTAGAAACCCCACTTTAATGAGTTGCTTAATTTATTAAACCACATTGTGTTGAATGAAGTGCTGCAAAGCAATAATCATGTGAGATTGGAGTGTGTGTGTGGCAAGTGTGATGAGTCTACTGGAATTAAGACGGGGTATGTTGTAGTCATGGCTTTAAGTTCTCAGCATCATTCACCGTAATAGATTGGGCTATCAGAGAAATCAGCACCTCATGTTGCAACATACCTGCAATAATTTGGCCGGGATACATCAGTGGAAATCCAAGTGCCTTATGATTAGGCAGGAAACTGTCACTATGCAAGCTGACGAGATGTGATGTTTCTGCTTTCATGTCCACAATGATTATCTTTGGCCTCTCAGGCTCATGAGAAAAGCTGAGGCACTGACTCCCTTGCAAATCTAGACTTCTATAGTCAGTTACAATCCTCGTACCACCTACAGCCAGCTAGCATGCCTAGTGGGGGGACTTGTTGATTCAAGCTGTGAGTCATCATGGGAGTTTTTACCCACCTTAGGCATTTGTGAACCACACATTAAATTTCAGTAAAACAAATAAACAAAACCTCAAGTAAAACCTCATGGTATACCACCCTAGGAACCCAAGTTAATTTATTTATTGTATGTACATGTATTTGCATATGTGCTTGTGCGCACAGCTATACCATGCCACACATGTGGAGTTGAGAAGCTAGCCATCTTCCACCTAGTTGGAGGCACTGAATCCTTTGCTCAGTAGCAAAGCTAGCTGATCCGTGCACAGGGGATTCTTCTCTCTGCCTTCCATCTTGTTGGAGTCATGCTGGGATTATAGATGAGTACCACTGTATCTGGCTTTTATATAGGTTCTGGGGAAATAAAAGTATGTGTTCACACTTGTGTGCTAAACATTTATCCATTGGGCCATTTCCTTAGCCTAGAACCAAAATCTATAAGGATCAGATTATCTTAGGAGCCTGAGCAAGCAAATATTTTGGGGGGGGAATTAATTGTTCTTTCCTTCCAAGCACGTTAATTCAGCTAGAGCCTGGTGTGAGTAAGTTTTTCATGTTAAGTTATAATGACTTTAACTCTTTGAAGCAATGGCTTCCTCCAGCTGGGGAGGGTGTGTCAATTATAATCACAGAAAGAGATTTATTAGGAAAGGTCTACCTTAGTCCAGGGTGTGTGCTGGAACATCACATTGCAGATACAAGGAATTACTTGTCTTTATTTGATGCTCCTGACTGTAATCAGCCTGCATCAACTAATCTGCAAGTTCTTACATAGATTATTTTGGGGATATAACTGTCTAATTTTGGAAGATGGTCTAGTTTTCTTACATTAGCTGTAATTCCAGAGAGTCATGGGTTAGCCAACCTTAGCTATATTCAAATCTACTCTCCAAGTCACTGTGTAATTCCTGAAATCAAAACAAGGTGAGAGTTGAGGGGAAGATATATGAATGTAATAAAAGTATATCACTGAAAGTCCTTCATGAACACATTCAACAACTATGCATGTGGTGATTACAGTTCATGAAGTTCCTAATGACCCCTTCTGCTTTCTTGAGTAAATGTTTGTGACCTTTTCATAGTGTTTTGTTGTTGTTTTGTTTTTCAGAGAGAGAAATTTTCACTTTTTTTTCCAATGTGGATGCCTTATTTGTTCCTGCCTACAACTAGACAGAATTTCTACCATTACATTAACAGGGGTGGTGAGAATTGGTGCCCATGCCTTGTTTCTGATCTCAGAGACTTGGCTTTCAGTTGCTCACCAGGCTTTTGAAACATGCCCTTTATGATGCCGAGGTAATTTCCTCATGTTGTTAGTTCAACAAGCCTTTTTAATCCTGAAATTGTGTCAATGTTTGTCAAAATATAATTACATAAGCCTTCTTCCCCTTTCTCCAATCCCTCCTGTGCACCTCACCCCTGCCCATTCTCAAAACATGGCCTCTTTATTTTTTTAATGTTATGTGTGTGCATGTGTGTGTGTGTATGAATATATAAATAAAGCTCTGCATGTGATTTTAAAGTTGTTAAGGTTCGTGTTGGTTAACCAACTGGGGGCTTCATTCCAAGAAAGACTATTTTTTTTTTTTTTTTGCTGTCAGCAATTCTTACTTGCCTGTAGTTCTTTGTCTATGAGTTGGGCCTCCGTGAGATTTCAGTCTTCCTGCTAGTATGTGTATTGATGATGTACTTCTTCAGGTCTTGTTTAGGCAGCCATATTGTTAAGTTATCATGGATGAAGCTTTCCTTTCATTTCTATAAGTCACATTCTCAAAGTAGATTTCCTGATCCTCTGGCTCTTACAATCTTTCTGCCTCTTTTTTTTTTCAATGTTTCATATACAGGAGATGTATATGATATATATATATATATATATATATATCATATATATACACACGTTTGTTCTCTGAAGTCTGACCAGAGAAATACTATCTAACAAAACCACAAATACCAAATTGTTCATCAGAGAAGCCCAAGAGACTCCTCAAACAATATACTCTATTGTTATTTCCTTTGTTTTTCTTCCAGAGGTTGAAGGTAAGTTTCTATTGCTGGAGACATATACTTCAGACATTAGACCTAGAGAAACCAATCTAGATCTTAATTGAAAACCTCCTGAGGACTAGCATTCATAGTACCAGAATGTGCTATTCAAGCTTCCAAAGGAGAGAAGCAACCAATAGTGTTACCCAGCTATAATGCCTATGAACCACAATAATGATTGGTGTGGCAATAGTGGCCCTCATATCTTTTCAGTAACTAACAGCAGGCTAATTGGACTTAAGATCCACTTAGCAGGGGAGAAATCATGCCTAGTACTGACAACCTAGCCAACTACCCAGGGCTAGCGAGGTCATGGTCTTAGAGAAGATCTTACTACTACCTACTAGAGCAACAAAGATCAGTATTCTAAATATTGATCTTTATACACACAGATAAGTGAAGCTCTCACCCTTCATCAAAGAAATTTATCTTTTCAACAGATGGAGACAATAATGGAAAGTTTTCTTGTTTTAAAGAACATGACAAAGTTTGATTTGGAACAGAAGATTGTTTGGCTAAGCAATCATAGTAAAATTAATTTTATTTCATGGGGATACATCTACTCATGGTCACATGATTGAATGAAAATATATCTCTAATGCAAAATCCTTTCAAAACTCAACAACTACTTTAAGAATAATACTTATTTGCAAATATTACTATTTCTAATTGCTATCACACAGTATTTCTTTTTTTTCTCACAATACAACCCCAGAATTTTATTTTTCTAATATTTATTTACTAGTTCAGGTTACATCTCCATCACGGTGTCCTCTTTCCACCCCTCCCAGTCCCATCCTCCCACCCTATACCCCCTATCCCTTCCATCCCACTCCTCTGGAGTGGAGTGTCCCTACATAACAGTCCCCTGCCCCAGTTCAGCAGTCATATGAGGGCCAAGAGCCTCCTCATACACCACACAGTATTTCTTTAATGCTCTAGGTATATATTCATTTAAATAATAAAGAATATTTAAGTTTTGAGAAACAGGAGTAAAAGAAATTATAGATAAATTTACTTAAATTTTTTTCTCCAGGTAAATCTTATGGGCAACCAAGGTTTTTTTGTCTGGTGTTAGAATGGTGGCCTAACATGCCCCACCTCACCCTATAACTAGGCCTATTCATCTAGTTATAATACATTTGTGACTATAATCCTAACTCTATAGCCCCAACTTACTTGATGCAACATGAATTTTTCTCTTGCCTGCTAATCTTTTTTCCTTTTCCTTTTAGCTTTATTTATTGACAAGTTTTCTTTGTTTCATTTAAGATAGTTACTATGTTTTCTACTGAGAGATATTTTGTTGATGTTAACTAATTACTCACTGCTATCATTATCATCATCGTCTTGCAACTACTGCCAATCTATTAGTGGTTGTTTCTCAAACATGGCTAACCTTCAGCTCTGGGTTTATATGTAACCGGAAGGATAGCACTTTGTTAAATAGCTTTCTATAGTCTTTATCTGAAACAACTTACTTCTATTATAGGACTGCATAGGCTAATTAAAGCATAACTTGTTTTTGGCTGGGGGTATTTTAATACATTAAAGAAACAAATTATCTCATGTATCAGAACCTGTTATCATATGCATTTGGAAATCAAGTCATATTGCATATTTGGTTAATTATGTCTGCATAATAAAATTGTGTGTGTGTGCGCGCGTGTGTGCGCGTGTGCATGTGTGTGTGTTTTACAAATCTGATACATTCTTGCTGACAATGCGTTCATCTATGTTTTCAGAATTTGTGAGTTACTTGTAATGTTACATTTCTGCTTAAGTGTTAACTGGAAATAGTATTCAGAAGACTTGCACATTCTCGGGCAAGCATTCTAGAAAGCTCTTCTTTGTCTCTAGACCCCAGAAGTAGAAGCTGTGCTTTAGATATGAGTTACTCTGGAGTCTTGGTTCTCTTTTACTTGTTCCTTCTCAAATGGGGCAGAAGAATTTGCAGCAGATTTCTTAGAATTGCCATGGCCAGTTCCAATTGAAAAATGTAGGCAGACTTACGGAATGATGCAAAGAGAATATGGGATTTTTACTTCATCTTTTCTTAGATGCTTGGTTCAGACAAGGTACACAGTGTACCTTGCTGTGGCTGGATTGTTTTACTTCCTCTTTATGCTAGAACAGGGGAGACACAAAAATATGGAAGGACTTATGTTTAGTGAGCCTATATCTTCATATACTGTTCATCAGATATCTGTTGGAAGTTTCTAGAACATTCATGGCACTGTTCCTCCACTGGCATAGCTTGTTATGCTGGTCATTATTACTTAAAGTTGTACACCATCAGGAAACGAAAAGGGGGATCATGAGAATAGAAAAAGAAGTTTTAAGGAAGTAGTTGTGGGAGAAAGGGTAATAAAATACATATGACATAAATACAAGCAGGCAGAGAGTGGGGTGGCGGTGGTAGAGAATGGGTTAGGAGGATAAGCAAAAGTGTGTATGGAAATGCCATAATGAAAACCACGGTAGGTAACTTTAAGTCCTCAAGTGGATCTCCCTAACATTTAGAGTGGGGACTATCTCTGACTTAGACTATATTGCTTCCCTCTGGATCCCATTTTCCTAGCAGAGCTGCCTTGTCTTACCTAAATGGAAGGGAAGGCACTTAGTCCTGATGCAATTTGATATGCCAGAGTAGGTTGGCACTGGGTAGGGGGGCAGTAGGGGGGAAGTGGGTGAGAGGATAGGACTGGGAGGAAGGAGGGGGACAGTGACTGGAATATAAAATAAATTAATTTTAAAATAACTATTAAAAAGATATTAGAAAATATAAAACTGCAGACCAAACGAAATTCTGTTTATAGAGAAAACATGGCTCTCTTGAGAAAAAGAAGACATTTGACAATTGTTAAAACATATTCCAAGAAAACAGTGAATAAAATAGTATTGTAGGATTCTGTCAAGAGGAATCCCAGTGTGGGGTTCCTTATAGTCCCCATAAAGTATATTAGATGTCAAGCTTCAGTAAGTGACTCTCCTTTCCTTATTCCTTAAGATGATGTTAACATACCTTTGAGGATAGATGAAGACTAAGAACTACCAGAACCCTAATTTCTTAAGCCATGGTCACCAACAATAGGAAAATGTTAGTTAAATCAAACACTTGCCAAGATGGCTGAACAACATACTAACCTGAAAACCAGCCATGTATTAAAAAAACCATTTGTCTGTGTGGCATTGTCCCCAGGCAAAGGTGAGATTGATTTCATTAATAGGACCAAGGACTGATCAAAAGAAAACCCTGGATCAGAATCAGTCAATAGGTCCTGTTTTGTTCACATGTGACCTAGAGCATTAGCATTAAGCAGCAAGACTAACACTGCTCCTGCATTTTAAGAGGTGAGAGTCATACTTTATATTAACTTTTGCTTGTTCTATGATGGGCATGTCTAAACTTTGCATAAAAAATTGATTAAAAGAAGCCTAGGAAATGATGCCTTCCTATATAGAGTATTTAAGGCCTTGAGGTTATATGCTTTCATTTCAGTGGACACAGCTGCTCTCTACCATCGATTTCCTTCTCAGGACCAATTTCCTACTAAGGACAGTATCCACTCTAGGCTATAACTCAGTGATTCTTAGACTAGGGTTTTATATTTAGCCAATGAATGTTCTATTTAAAAATTTTAATTGAATTCATTCTATCATATATGGGAATTCAGTGAGACATGGGTGGAACAGGATTAGAATTAGAGGTACTTGGGTGGTTGATAATCTACAGAGGTTGCTGGTTAGAAGACCCATCATGAGAGGAAGGATGGCCAACCATTTCAGGAATCTCTGGTTAAGATCCAATGAGGGGGGTGGGGAAGATATACCTTAAACTTAAAAAAAAAAAGGGAAGAGGATGGGGTTTGAGGGGTAAGAGGGTGGGAGGGTGGGATTGGAGGGGGAGTAGGGAGGGGATTGTGATTGAGATGTAACTTGAAATAAAAAATAAATTATTTAAAAAAATATGTAATAAAATCCATCACAGAGAGAGAAAAAAGATCCAACGGGTGGAGGATTACACGAAGAGGTTCAGTCAAGAATTTTTATGGAAAGGGAGCCAATAGTGAGGATGAGTTTGTCACACAGTTGTGTGTGGAAAGCCTATACTTGGGTGGAAAGACCTCCAGATACTATTAGAACAATGAGAACATAACTAAGGCAGAAATATCCCAGGACTGTCTCTCTCAGGCTGCAAGGGGCCCATGTATGTGTGGAGGGGAGTGTGGAGGGGAGGGTGGAATATGTTGCTGGTGGAGGCTTTACCTCCCACACACGGTAAGTATCACACTTCAGCCCAGAACTCTACTGGTCCCCACACATGGTAAGTATCACATTTCAGCCCAGAACTCCACTGGTCCCCACACATGTTAAGTATCACATTTCAGCCCAGAACTCCACTGGTCCCCACACATGGTAAGTATCACACTTCAGCCCAGAACTCCACTGGTCCTCAGCATCTAAAACACGGTGTATCTAGCCCTTGGTCCCCATCTCAACAGCTTCTCTTTATCCACTGTTAGAGGTGTGATGCTGTGTGTGAGGAGGAGAGGATGTAAGCTCTGGTGGGTGGTTCCTGCTCTTCTCAGCTGGAGCTCCTAACACTGGGAGTTTCTGCTTGCAGGCTCTTTAGTTCCAGGCTGTATGGCCTGCATGGGTCCTGGGTCTCATTGCCAATAGTGTGTTCAGACTTTCTACAATGTGTTTGTGTATGTGGATGTTTCCCTGTGGTTCTTACTGACCTGGGCTACACCCGTGTGATACAGGTAAGCTCTAGTTCACAGGCACTCTTCCCTGATTCCCCATGAAGCTCTCACCTAAGTTAAATTCATTTATATCTCTTATATCTTTCAGATAAAAAAAACTGTTGCTCATTATCATGACTTTTATTTAATTAAGTCAAATCAACAGGGGTTTCTGGTCTTCCATTGACTCAGTTTGCTTTCTATTACTGTGATAAACCTCATGACCAAAAGCACCTTGAGAAGGAAAGGCTTTATTTTATTTTACAAGGTATAGTCCATCCTGAAGAGAAAACAGGACAGGAACTCAACACAGGAACCGGAGGTGGGACTGAAGCAGAGAACATGGAGGAACACAGCTTATTGGCTTGCTCCTCATGGCTCACTATGCTGGGTTTCATATGTAACCCAGGGCCACCTGCCCAGTGGTGGTAGCACCCCTACTGAGCGGGGCCCTCCCATATCAACTCAAGAAAATGATCCACAGACTTGATTACAGGCCAGGCCCTTCCCAGATGACCTTAGTTTGTGCCAGGTTGACAAAAAAAACTAACAGTTTTAACCAACAGTTACCTGGCAGGTCTATACTTTTAGTTAGTTAGTTAGTTAGTTAGTTAGTTAGTTAGTTAGTTAGTTA
>CAJQZJ010032196.1:1816454-1835722 GCA_907164525.1 Lophiomys imhausi | reverse complement strand
TCATCCACTTGTCCTTAAATAGGATCACTCCTTGTTCCACCTGCTTCAGCTTAAGTTGGGCTCTGCCCACTTAGCAGTTGAAAGCAATGCCAGGTCATAAAGTCTTTCCTTCTTTCACCTGGCTTCAACCTTGTTTTTCAGTCCAGAGAGACTCCCCTCATTTCACCTGACTTCATCCATAAGCTGATAAGCTAATTGCTCACAGCAGTTGATCTTCATGCCCCGAATTAAGAGACTGTATCAGAAACTTAGGTATTCACTAAATCTAACTTATATTAACCTATCAGCCCCTTCATGAGCCTATGAATGAAGGAGTTTGTTATGTTTGTTTCATGGCTGACTAGTTCACTAACACAGACACAGCCCTTCTATCCTTACCAGGATCGTGCATGATTGAACTATATGATTTGTAGTGCCACAGTCAGCAGGAACATTTTAAATGATTTCAGAAAACAATCTCCATCTTTTAAGTTAATAGATAATAAATATGTATGTAAAATAAAGTTCAGACTGCAATTCCAGTGGGTAATATAAACGACAAGGAAGTAATGGATCAGAGGGACCCATGAGCAGAGAACACAGAACTTTCAGATGCAAGAACTTTCAATAGAACAAAGAGAAGAAAATGAGTGATAGTTATGTAGGTTGTTTATATTTGGCAGGCATATCACCATGATGAGATTTTGTAATTGGATTTATTAAGAAATGGTTATAAAATTACAGATGTTTTTCATGAGAATTTGACCTAGCAGTAACATAGTGAGTGATTTTCTTCAGATGATGTATTAAATGTCTTCTACATTTTGTCATGGAATTTAAAAGGATGGTAGTATACTTCTCCCACTATAAATGTTTCAGATACATTAATCTCTTGCTTAATTTGGATGAAGTAGTGATTAAATAGTGATGACTAGATACAATTTTTAGCTTGTGTTATGAACTCAGGAGGCTCTATAGTGGCAAAACAGAGAGCGAGATGTCTCTAAGTCCTTGCTTCCTCAGAACAATGGTAAAACCTCCTAGAAACAGGGGAAATCCTCTGTAGGAAAGCTGAGTAGCCAAAAGCTCCAGTTCAGCCAAAACCCTGGATCAGACAGTCGTGTGTGCTCCACAAGGAGAATTTCGCTTACCATTTCCCCACTTTCTGGTCCACTTTTCTCTTGAACTGAAGGAGGGGTCAGACTGGCTGCCAGATGACTGACTAGGATGGGGAGAAGCAGAACAATTTAATTTCAGAGTTTTAATATTTTAAGAATTGCTTGAGGATTGGTCACTGTCTTATTTAGACCTCAGATAAGGAACAGGGAAAGATGGCTCATTCAAGGGACCAAAACAATTGGCAGAAAGCATAGCTGAGGTGTGTATAATGAGGAACAGCTGTAGAGGGTGGTCTTACATTTGGGGCACAGATGCTCAGTACTGAGAGTTCATCTTGGTGGATTTCTCCTTTGATGACTATGTAGTGTCCTTCCCCATCTCTTTTGATTAATGTTGGTTGAAAGCCTAATTTATTGGATGCTAGAATTGCCACTCCAGCTTGCTTCTTGGGTCCATTTGCTTGGTATATCTTTTTCCAGCCCTTTACTTGGAGTTAATGCCTATCTTTTTTGCTGAGGTGTATTTCTTGTAGGCAGCAGAATGTGGGATTCTGTTTTTGCATCCATTCTGCTAGCCTGTGCCTTTTTATTGGGGAATTGATTCCATTGATGTTGAGAGATATTAATGACCAGTGATTGTTACTTCCTGCCGTCTTGATGTTGGTGGAAATAGTGTGTGAGTGAGCTTCTCTTCTTTTGGTTTTGCTGCAGGCATGCTATTTGCTTCCTGTGCTTTCTTGTGTGCAGTTAACCTTTTTGGGTTGGAGTTTTCCTTCCAACATCTTCTATAGAGCTGGATTTGTGCATAGATATTGTTTGAATTTAGCTTTGCCATAGAATATCTTGTTTCCTCCATTTATGTTGATTGACAGTTTTGCTGGAAATAGTAGTCTGGCCTGGCATTTGTGTTTTTTTAGGGTCTGCAAGATGTCTGTCCAGGCCCTTCTGGCTTTTAGCGTCTCTGATGAAAAGTCAGATATGATTGTAATAGGTTTGCCATTATATGTTACTTGACCCTTTTCCCTTGCGGCTTTTAATATTCTTTCTTTGTTCTGTACATTTAGTGTTTTGATTATTATGTGGCAGGAAGATTTTCTTTTCTGATCTAATCTATTTGGAGTTCTGTAAACTTCTTGTCTAGTTATAGCCATCTCTTTTTTTTTAGAATTGGGAAATTCTCTTCAATGATTTTGTTGAAGATATTTTCTGCTCCATGGAGCTGGGAATCTCTTCTTCTATTCCTATTTTTATGAGATTTCATCTTTTCATAGTGTCCTTGATTTCCTGAAGGTTTTGTATCAGGACTTTTTTAGATTTTACATTTTCTTTGACAGATGTATCAATTTCTTCAATTTTATCCTCTGTGCCTGAAATTCTTTCTTCCATCTCTTGTATTCTGTTGGTGATGCTAGTGTCTATAGTTCCTATTCTTTTCTTAAGGTTTTCCAGTTCTATGGATGTCTCGGATTGGATTTTCTTCATTGTTTCAACTTCCCTTTTTAGGTCTTCCATTCCTTTAAGCGCTTTATTTATTTCCATTACCTCCTTTGCAGAACTTTGTTGCTCTCTGAGGTATTTGATTTCCTCTCTTAGGCCTTCTATTATTAATATAAGCACAGGATTAAGGTCATTTTCCTTTGTTTCAATAGTGTTAGGATGTCCAGAGTTGTCTGTAGCATGTCCAGAGTTGTCTGTAGCATTATTGCTATAATCTGGAGACATCATATTGCTTTGGGTTTTTTGTTTTTTTACCATGTTCTTGCACTGACCTTTTGTCATCTGATTGACCCTGGTGTTGTCTGTTTGTTTCTTTTGTCAGCTGACCTTGGTGCTCAGGAAAACTCCCTGCCCGGGGGGTGGAGGGGGGGTGGGGGGGTTGGGTGATCCTGAGATCCTGGTGTCCACCTCCGGATGGTGGGCAGTTTCCTGTAATAGACTGGCTCTCAGACAGGAGAGTGGCTGCCGCGCTCCTCAACTGGTTGTGACCCAATTAGACCAATATACAGGGGATTGGAGTGGGGAGGGGGCTATTCCCTGAGGACCTGGGAGCTGGCAGGTCTCCTCAGAAAGGCAGGTAGAGTTGTGATTGGGCCTGTGTTCTCTCCTCACTGACACAGTCATTTTGGTTCAGCAGCTAGGCTGACCATGCAGGCAGGGAGCTCCACCCAAGATGGGTGCCAGCCTCAGTGTGTCTGTTGCTGACTGTTTCAAACGCTGGGGTGCTAGGGTGAGTGACCCCCCCACCCCCAATATTTGTGGAGAACACACAGTCACTGGCTCTGTTTGCAGTCAGTCTTGGCTCCTAATTGCTTTGCTGTGACTGGGTTAGGTCTCTGCCTCTCATCTACAGTGCACACTGAGCCGCCATGTTGGGAACTCTGGAAGAAAATCTTACTTACCTTTGTTCTTGTGGTCCAGCTGTTTTCCCCTGTTGGGTGTACAGGTCCGAGTGCAGGGTGGATATCAGACAGACAGACGGGGCATTGATCTGTGGTGGGAGCCGTGGGCTGGATCTGCTCTAGCCGGCGCCCCTCCCCAGACAGGTGACCGAGCTGGCTGATCTCAGGGGGGCGTTCCTGTGAACTTTGTGAGCTGTTTCTCATGGTGACCAGTTTCAGTGTGCACTGTGGAAATTCAGACACTGTCTGTGTTTTACAGTCGGCTATGGGACCTCACATTTACTCCACAGTGACTAATCTCATTCACCTGCTACTCAGATACAGTGCTCTATGGTCAGTGCCATCTTGGATCCAAGACCTGTGGAGGAAGTGTTACTCAGACACTTCAAAATTATGATCTCTAATGGATCAAGAATATAAAAATTAAACGGGACCAATAGTTAAACAATGTCAAGAAACAATGTATCTTCAAAACAAGACTGCCAAAGAAACAGCAATAATAAGTATTATACAGATGGCAAGTGTTGCTCTGCAGTTGAATAGTTACTAAAGGAACTTGGCCTTAAGCAGGGAGGAGGAATTGGAAAACTCAAGGACAGAACAGTTGGAATGACAGAGTCTGAAGAATAGAAGGAAAAAGGACGGAAGAATAGTGAACAGTGTAAGAAACTTAAGCTACACCGTCAAGGCCAAACATTGTAAGAATTAAGAATAAACACAGAACTAGAATAAGGAAAAAAATGACAGAGGTAATTGGAAACATTCCAAATCTGATGGATGATTTTACAAATGTAGGAAATCTGGAGAACTCTTGGAAAATCCTAATAGACCCAAGTTAAGATACATTATAACCAAACTGCAAAAAGCGAAAAAAGTCAGCAAGAAGTAAGTGGTTTACAGATCTAAAGACTCTTTAGTAATGTTATCAACCTGTTTCCCAGTGTCCTCAAAGGCAGCAGCATAAAGTATTTCAAATGCTAAAGGGAAATCAACCCCATCCATTGGGAATTCTGTATCTGGTAAAACTTTTCTATAGAAAGGAAAGAGAGACTCTGTGCACTTAAAATGATTGAAATAGTACATTTTATGCTGTTTACACTTAGATATAATTAAAATGAAAAAAGTTCTCAGAGACATGAGTGGATGTGTGACCTAAGCTTAACACAATTATTTTCTGAGAATTATGTATGTCACTGGTCTAATCTTATATGTATTTATATGTAGTTAGGCTACATATAAATAATTTATTTAATATGATAACAATAACATGAAGACAATGCAGACCAGTAAAACACATTAAATGTACATTGGTCTAAGTAAAAATCCTATTTTTTCCACAATTTCATGAAAAAGAGATGAGAGAAGAGTACTCAGGAATTTATTATGAAAATGAAATTAATATGCATGCTACAGGGAATCTGTATTAAAACTAACTACCAGCACATTCTTAAACATCCTCAGTATTCATGTATGGACCAATGATTAGAAATACATAGGTTCAATATTTTAGAAATGAGTGAAATAATTAATTTTTAAAAAAATTTTAAGGTTAATTTATTTTATATGTATGAGTGTTTTGCCTGCATATATGTATGTGCACCATATACTTGCAGTACCCAGGGAGGTCAGAAGAGGCTGTTATACCTCTTGGAACTGGAGTTATGGTTGGTTGTGAGCCACATGGCTGCTGACAACAAAACATGGGCTCTCTGTAAGAGCAATAAGTGCTCTTAAACGCTACCTCTCCAGTCCTGGGAAATTATTTCTTGATAAAATTGACCTCCCCCTCCCAAGGAAACTCTATTTCACTATTTGATTAGGAGTTATTACTGCTTTGGCTGTTGTGAATCTTACAGATCACCCCAGTGTGGAGTCTTTTCTTTTGAGTGACAGCTGACTGACTCCCCAGCCTCTGGCTGTCATGTGATGGAGAAGTCCTAGGCAGGTGGTTGAGAAGAGTGCCATGCCTCCATCTAGCTTCTGAAGTCCTCTCACCAGTGCCCTCTGGACCTTTGCAAATTCTTAGTAACTAATACGAAGTTACCCTATGTGACACAAGCCATTAAGGTGTCCGTATCTGTCAGCTCAGGTGCTCAAACGATGGTAGAAAGATGCATCAGTTCACTCACCTAATATTTCCATAGTTTACAAATACCTTCCTTGTATGTTTCAGCCCATATTACCTTTAATTTTTTTAGAAGAGACATTGTCCTATTATTACATAGTTACTGTGATCTCACCCATAATAATTGTATTCTACTTTTAATACTGAATAGGTTGGAATGTTAAGGATTAGGACATTAATAAGATGGGAAAGTAAGACTTTCAGGAATTTTTTTTTATCTATGGAACTATCAATTTAAATAAATATTGTGTTAGTCAGCTTTCCACTGCTGTGAGAAAATCAAGAGAAATCAGTTCAAAGGAGAAAAAGTGAATTTGCCTCATGGTCCCAGAGGCTCCATGGTTTCTTGGCCTTGTCATTTAGGACTATGCAAGAAAAACATGATATCAGGGGCGTGTGGTAGGACAAAACTGTTTACATCATGATGTCCAGGATGCACAGAGGAACTTGTTTTGTAGCATATATCCTCCCCTCAAATCCATGAATACTGCATGGATTAGTGTAGTAGTAAGTCCAGAACCTCACTGTCTGCTCACCTCCCAGGCTCACTGGTGCACATGGTGAATTGAAGACCAAGTTTTCAACTGAGAAGCTTTCTGGTTGTTTAATATCCAAAGCATATTGACCATAAATGCACAAAAAAAATTTTTTTTGAGAGCTGAGGAATCAAGGAAAGAGATTACAGCACCTGTGTAGACTACAGGAATTAGAAAAGCCACATTGAAGAGAGTGAGAAGGACAGGTTTGCATTAGCATATCATTCCTCCACTGAGCCTTGCAGCACATCACAGAGAGAAGCAGCTTCTATATGAGATAAGAAAATAAACATATACCATCTTTGACATGAACCTCAACACAGGCTAGTGATGTAACCCCAGGGAACCCTAAGACCAGCCATCATAGTCCCAATTTAGAATGCCACCTGTAAACCCAGGCTCCAGGGCAATTCCTTGTGCAGGAATGCTTTTGGTCTGCCACATACCAGGATGGATCCTATGCACACACATTCCAGGTAAACTCCAGAAGATCAAACACCAGGCCTACCTTAGTGCCCATCCAGCACCATGTGCTCAGCTCTAGGGAAAAGTGAACTTGAGCAACACTATAGAGAAATGAGCATGAAAGGCATATAAAGATGGCTCACCCTACAGCTTAGTGCAATTCTTCTTAACATACAACATTTTTTTCTGATGATATAATATGTTAGGTTACAAAATATCTTCTTTTAAGATGATTAAAACCATACCAAGTATATTTTTTAGCCACAGTGTGATGAATTTGGAAATCAACAACAGAAAAAAGTAAATGCTCACACACACCTCTCAGAAAACAGAATTTTAAAAATACTTTGAAAGTTAAAAAACCCCACAACATTAGTATTTACAAGATGTGGATTGAGAATGTAGCTCCGGGGTAAGACACTCACTTTGAAGGTGTGATCCTTCAGCTTCAGTCCCCTGCACAAGCTGAGAAAGGAAATCTTAGAGGTTGCAGCAAAGCAGCCTAAGAGATATTTCTAGTGAAACTGGCATTGTCATAAGGAGAAAACCCACAAGGAGCAACGTCATAGCTAAGAAGCTAAAAGCAAAGAACAGAGGCCAAACACTGAAAGAAAGAAGTGAGGAAGTAATAAATATCAGAGCATAAATAGATGGAAGAGAGAGAGAGAGAGAGCAGCAAACAGTACAAAACTGAGCAAAACTGCAAATTAGCTTTTAGGAATGAGACTCAGAAGGAATGAAGTCTTAGCTGAACTAGTTAAGAAAAAAGCTGTTTCAGATAAATAAAATCAGAAATGAAAAAGGAGACGTTAGAAAGGTGTTCCAGAACTAATGAAGATTCTAAGGGATGATAATTCCTTTTTATCTCAATAATAACCAATGTTGAGATAGCTGGTCATCCAAGTGTAAAAAGATGAGCTTGAATCTACATATGCATGAACATAAACATGTATTCAAAACAAATCAAAGCCATTAAAGATTTGCAAATAAGACATAAACCTGAGGGGGAGGGACACAGGACAAGCTCCTTGAAAATTAATGTTTCTTTTTCAACTACAAAAGATGAATAGGTGGGATGATATTACACCAAAATCTTCTGTATATTCCAGTAAACAATTAGTTAAATAAAAGACAATTTTTAGGAATGGCAGAAAATGTTTATAAAATGTATTAAGGGTTAATGTCTAAAATACATACACAACTCAAAAAAAAAAAAAAGAAAAAACTTCAAGCAAACCAATTAAACAATGGTCGAAACCAGAATAGACAGTATTCCAAAGAATACATCCAGGTAGTCAGCTGGCACATGAAAAGATATCATGACTTGCCAGAGAAACATGAGTCAAAACTACTAGGAGTCTAGATGTGTAGGATGGGAGCTACAATTAATAACATCATATACTGAAATGTTACTAAAAGAGAAGATTTTAGATGTTCTTACTACACACACACACACACACACACACACAGACATACACATACATACACTCACACATACATGTACACACATGCACACACACATACACACACATTCACACACACACGAAACTATGGGAACAGATAGATTCATTTGCTTAACTGAGGTAATTGCTTAAAAATTGATAAAAATAGCTCATGGTTCACTGACATAACCATGTAAAAACACCACCACCATAAGATGACAAGCTGCTAGGAAGCCCCTTATTAAAGAAATGAAAAGTGTTGTTAAAAATGAGCTTGTGAGGGTTGTGGTTGAAACTCGGTGGTAGAACATTTGCATAAGCATATGTGCCCTGGGCTTGATACTCAGATTTGCAAACAAACAAAGTATAAGAAAACATTCATCTACAATTAATGGGAATGCAAATTGGTATAACATTATGGTAAACAGTATGGAGATTCCTTTAAAAATTAACAACAGAACTGTTTTTGTATGGTCCAGCAGTGTCTCATCTGAGAATATATCCAAAAGAAATGAAAACAGTATTTATAAGGTATTTGCACTCCCTGTTTATTACACATTATTCAACAATATTCATAACTTAAAACACGTCAAGAATCTGTCAAGGGATGAATGAAAATGAAGCATATTCTATCCATATATCTTGTCTATCTATCTATCTATCTATCTATCTATCTATCTATCTATCTATCTATGCATCTATCTATCTTCCACCCACCCATCCATCCATATGTCTATACCTATATTATATATATATATATGCTCTGTCTATCTATCTATGTATCTATGTATGTATGTATCTAGCATATATATGCTTCCACCCATCCATTCATCTGTCCATCCATCACTTTACTATTTAGCCTTAACAATAGGTAAATCCTCTCATTTTGAGTAAAATTGTTGACATAAAGTATACACTGAAAGTCAAATAGTGTCTGATTTTATTTGTGTAAGAAACTAAAAATAAATTTAGCTCATGGAAGCAGAGAGTAATAAAATGGTTGTAGGAGCTAGAGTAAAGAGAGAATGGGTAGACATTGGTCAAAGGATATGAATTTTAGTTTATGAAGGATGAACAATTCCTGGAAATCTAATGTAGAGCATGGTGATTTGTTTGTATCCTACTGAGAGTTTAATGGTCAATACTATACATACACACAATCACACATACACACACACATACATGCACACAATTGCACATACACACATATGTATATGCACATAATGACACACACACACACACACACACACACAAACTATTTGAAGCTGGGCATGTTACTTAGGGATTACATAGAAATAACCTGTAGACATCACTACATCATGGTGTATATCTCAAATAGAGCTATAAATGAATGTAGGTGTTCCCTCAATTTTAATATATCAAAACTTTATCACTAAAGTGATGGTGTTAGAAGGTCAAGTGTATAGAGGTGACTATGAATACGATTATTTGTAGGTAGACTTCCAGAGAGCGTTTGCATTCAGGACTTGGTGAAAAATGTTGATGTGAATCAGAAAAGGTCTTCTGTGGTCTCAGAGGTCATGTTCTTGGGTTTGCCAGCATACAGATCTGTGAGAAATAGATTAGGATTATTTATAATCTTCTGATTTAATTATATTTTATTGCAGCAGGTCAAATGGACTAAAACAGAAATATATAATTTTAAATTACTAACTATATCTTCATAGAGCTTGGTAATAAAATAATACTTTTTCATCAACATGTAAACATTAATGATGAAGGCTTTGTTTTTTAAAATGAAGTATAAGGTTTGCCTATGTTCACCAGTAGAGGCAATAATATCATATTTTTGAAGATGTTATCAAGTAGGATGAAAATACTAACACATGAAAGTCTATGAGATAGAATTAATATTTAATTTAATTTAACTACTTGAAGATAAGTCTGATACCAAACTTTTTAAAATTATTCAATACTTATTTATTAGTACAATATTTACTTATACAAATATAAACATTTTACTACTAATCCTACAAATTCCTACAACCCCTTTGACCTAGCCACTAAACCTATTAATAAGTATTACAACCTTTTTCCTAACCTTTTAGAAGGATACAGTCTCTAGTGCAGGTCCTCAGTTGTCAGGAACACAGTCTCTGTGGTAGACCCTTTAATGCACTTAGCAGTCCTTTTTCTGGAATATCTCAGATGTAGATTCGTCAGGGTAAATTGGCTATAGCAGTCTCACCTTAAATAAGACTTGAGGCTTTCTTCTCTCTGGGAGACTCCAGCCATCTGTAGGCCAACTTATTTCCTTTGTATCAGCAACTTTGCTGCTCTGCCTCAGTCCTTAAAGCCAGCCACAGTTTCGTTCTGGCCACTGTTCAGACACATCAAATCCCTCTAGGCAAAAGCTGAGCCACAGGGTTTAGTCCTTGGCCTTTTACTGTCTTGTTGAGGTTTTCTCTGCTCACCAGCTTCTTTCTGCCTCAGGGAGATCTGGCCATCAGTCCACCAGCACTTTCTCCATCAGGACTCACTAGCCTCGGAGCTCTCTAGCATGGGGGGGCCTCTAGGATGGGGCTCCCTGGGGGCTCATTCACTTGTCCTTAAATAGGATCTCTCCTTGTTCCACCTGTTTCAGCTTAATTTGGGCTCCGCCCACTTAGCAACTGAAAACAATGCCAGGCCAAATACTTTGTTTCTAGTCCATTAAGTCTTTCCTGTTTTTCCTGGCTTCAACCTTGTTTTTTAGTCCATTAAGTCTTTCCTGTTTCCTGTTTTTAATCCACAAGCTGATAAGCTAATTGGTCACAGCCAAGTTGATCTTCATGCCCCGAATTAAGAGACTGTATCAGAAACCCCTAGATGTTTACTAACTCCCTACATAAGTGTTTGAAGAGAAGGATGTTTCCTTATTCATTTGTGTTTCTATTTATTAGTACAATTTTTTCTATGCAATTGTCATTAAAATTTGTAACTAAAAAGGCACAAATGACCTAATGAACACTCTATACTGGGATACTGTACAAAGTAATTATTAGTATTGTACAATTTCGATCTTTAGAACTATCCAATCACATCCAAATTGCTGTTATTTTAGTGAAAATGTATTAAAGGCATGTTTAGCATAATATTTTACTTAGGAGTTAAAAATCTTTTAAAGGAGATAAATTTATAAATATCACAGAAATTGTATGTTATTATATTCACACCCATAAATTAAAGCACTGTGTTGTACCTGTCACCCCAAATCTACACAAATATCTGAGGTGGTTGAAGAATAGATAGCTAGAGTCTCATAGTTAAATTTTGAGTTGTTTAGGAATCAAGAGGGTGTTCTGGATCTAAGAAGATGTTTTTAAAATTGTGAGGCAAGTTAGAAAGCTGAATTAGAGATAGAACTTTAAACACATGGAGATGGTTAGATAGTAGATTGTTAAAGTCAGATGTCAAATACATATGGACTGGACATTGGAAATGTATGCTAAGCCATATAACTCTTATAATTGTGGCCTATTTATTTCTGTTGTTTTGTATTGTATTTATAGTTATAAGAAAAAGAACCATTTTTTGGGCTGAAAGGGAGAGCTGTTGGGGGGAAAAAAGAAATACCTTAAACTAAAAAAAAAAAAAAAAAGGGAAGAGGAATGGGGGTTGAGGGGGAGGAGGGTAGATGGGACTGGAGGGGGGAGTAGGGAGGGGATTGTGATTGAGATGTAACTTGAAGAAATAAAAAATAAATTATTAAAAAACTATTCTTTTTTGTTATACCATCATTTTACATGGCTGAAGGTTTCTTACTGGAGAGATTAGTGTTAATTATGTATTTCTTTACAATGACATTTAATAACTTTGCCTACCTAATAATTTGTATTTGAGTAGCTTATAATTATGTATATCATTTACTTTGTATAAAATTACAACTGAAGGCTGGTAAGTAATGCAATGGCTGGTTTTATATGAAGGTATGATATGAACGGGAATTTATTCACTTGTGTACATTCAGTTTGTAAAGCATCTGGCAGAATATTGCGCTAGACATATTTTGAATAAATATGAGCTCCATGGGCATGATGGGTTCTCTTGTTGAAAGTTTTCATGGCTGCTAGCAGATGCTTAATTTGCCGATCTGTCATAAAGCATAGGAAACCAGGATTACACAGTAATGAGTTTGCTTCTGTTTTCTCACTGGCTTTGAAACATTGAAAGTAAAAAATAAAATCATAGAAGCAAAATCCTACTGTAGTCACATATCACTTAATGAGGGATTTTAGCCACTCTAAAATCCAGATAGAAAGCTGTGGTGCAGTGTGTAGAAAATGCTTCAGTCATGGACAGTCATTTTTTGCCATTATCAAGTATCATGTGTGGCACATGCATTTGCTTTTGTGTGGCTGGCAACGGGGGAAGCATGGTCCCAAAAGGATCATCACAGATGTGTAAGTGATGTGTCACAATGGTAATCTGCAAACTCAGTAAGTGACAGGAACTTTCCAGCTCCAGGATGAGCCTGTGGGGCCACCTGTGTGCACATGGTCTGCCGCTGCAGAAACATCTTCTGTGTGTATGTGCCTGTGCTCGGTGAAAATATGAGTTCCACACTTTTCAGAAAATTATTGCTTATCAAAGAAAAATTATAAAATTACCTTACTGTCTTTTGAGATAGCTGACTGTTTTATTTTGTGACTATTTTATATTTATATTTATAATGTTTTGATTGCTCTCAGACTTTGCATAGTTTTTAGTTACTAACAGTCCGAGACCACTTTCATATCATTCATGTTTTTAATTTGTAAGTTCAATTCTTTTACTATCTTTTGAACATATGGAGTGTGCTCACAGTAATAGTTTTATTGTAGTTTTTTTATCCTATCAAATATGTAATTTTAGGTTATTTTCAAGTGATTGACTGTCCCCTACTCATTATTAGTGAAATGGCTTGGTTATCTGTCTGTCTGTCTATCTATCTATCTATCTATCTATCTATCTATCTATCTACCTACCTATCTATCTAATTGAGACAGTTTCATTTTGTATCTCTGGTTGGCCTGGAACTCTCTATAGAGCAGGATGGCCTGGAACTCACAGAGATCTACCTTCCTCTGTTTTCTTAGGCTTAAAGAAATATGTACCATACCCTGACATTTCTAAACTTTTATTGGATGCCATGCACTCTGAATTTTACTGTTCAGGGCAATATGTATGTTAGTATTTCTAAAACTGCTACTGATTTTGTTATGGTGTATAATTAAGCTGAGTGGACACTACTCATTTTGAGGTCATTTTAAACATTGTTAAGTGGAATTATAGTCAAATTGTCCAGGGTTATATTTCAACACATACAATCATGGCAAAACTTGAAGTTCTGAGTGTGACTACTCATGTCTTTTGGATTCTGAACTTTGGTACTCTAATTGGAGGCATTTCCCCCTGCAATCTTTTGGAGGTATTTCTCTCATTGTCTTGACTTGGTTTGTCACACTCAGGCTCTGATCAACATTTGGATGAAGGACTTGAGGAGGCCATTCTTCAAACTTCAGTGCTTCTGGCACCTTCCTTTTACTTTCTTGACTATATCTGCATTGGTCTCGCTAGACTAGGAGTGTTTCCTTACCAATGAGCCTATCAGACATACCCTCTCTTCCTAGAACCATGACCTACCTACATTAAAATGTGGTTTAGACACGGAGCTGACTCATTATGTTTCCTGTGTCTTGGGATTTCCTAGCCTGATTATATCCATTCTCCTGAATACTAATGTATTGCACTTAAAAGTTTCCTTTTTCACAAAAGTTGGGGAACCCATCATCCCATTTCTCAATGTTTCCTGGGACAAGAGATTTCTACTGTTGAAAATATCAGAGAACTGTAATTTCGAGGGAAACACCCTGAGAAGGACAAAGGGTAAAAACCTCTCACTGTCTTAAGGGAGGAGATCCAGGCTTTGGGTGTGTGCTGGCCACACCATCCATGGCAGGCATGTCCCAGGATGGTGGCATAGAAGACAGGACCTTACTCAGACCTGGTTAAGAAGCCAGTCTTTCAAGACAGCCTTCAGGAACCGTTCTTCAGGAATTTGTCCTTCAGGAATTCATCTGCTCTGACTGTGTCAGCATGTCAGTTCTCCATTATAAATAAATGTAGACATTGTGGGGAGAATAGGGGATGGCTGAGGACAGGCTCTGTGTCTGTGCTGTTGCTGGGAGAGGGTTCAATGAACCAAGGCTATGATACATGTGTGAGGGCTGCATTCTAACAGTTGGGTAAATCCCAAGTCATAAATACTTCCAATGAGAACCGAGGGCATCTAGACAAAATGGCTGCTACAGAGAACTCAGTTCTCAGAAGGCCTGCCATGGTTCAAAGGCACTAAACTCACATTTCAGAAAAATTACAGCTGGGTGTACAAGGGACCTTCAGCATAACTCTCAAATAGCCCGGGAAAGGCAGGTAGAACCCCCAAATAATGTTTTCACTCCAAGATTTATTTAACAGACACTCCAGCGTCCAGGTCAAGTTGTAGCATGGTGAGTGAAAACTGAAAGCTCTTCCTTGAGCACACTGGATTCCTGCCAGCGTCTGACACTTCCTGAGGTGGTCATCGGTTCTCTGTGAAACGAGAGATGCTTCACCAACAGACTGCTAACAATTTCAGATACAAAACATTTACTAGTTGGAAACACCACACCAGGTGCTGGGAGGCCTTAGAAAGGAAAGAGACTCCATGATCTTGTTTAAACACCTATTCATGGAATTAGGAGAGCTATTTTACCTGATTCTGACACAATTGGAAATCACTTCCTTTTCTGAGTGTGTAGATAATTTTTATTATTAAGAGTTTTGTTGTTAGACATACCTGGAAGTCAAATTTGACTTGGAGTGCTCCATGGATTATGGACTCTGAGCCCTGTAGACTGTCAAACCGGAAAAGACAAACAAACAAACAAACAAAAAACCAATCTTCCCTTGTCCTCAATCTATAGACAGAATTTAGCTTAGAGGATTTTTCAACATATGCCTAGCCTTTCTGTAAAAATCTCATTTATAATCTCTTCTTTAGCTCAGACCAATGTGCATATAAATTATTTTCACAATGCTCTGGGCTATTGATATGAAAATTATTTGGGGGATAAATTTAGAGCTCTGTTAGAAACTGTGGCAGTGTTTTCTTTACGTGGTGCCGAATGGTGTGTGCTTGCATACTGATGACACATCATGGTAACATGACACATTATAAAACATGACAAGGTGACTGCAGGGGCTCATCATTGATCTGATTGTCTAAAAGCGGAGTGCCATTTTAATGAGTTCGATTTGTAGGTAAGAGGGAATCTGCCAATATTCATGGGGAGTTGAGACTGTCACACACCAACACACTTGTGTTTTTGTGACTGAAATTTCTAAGTGCCAATGTTGATTTCTTTGAAATGTGGGGGGAGAAATCTCCTTTTTCATTTTAATACTATGATTTTCTATGTATCAAACATTCATGCTGGATAAATATTCATTCAAACACATTTGTTGATTTTTTTTTAAATGAAGGCTAATGAATGACTCTGTATCTAAATGTGGCCTGCATAAGAAACATATACAGTGTATTGATTTCTGGATAACTGAAAATATGAAAGAAGAAGCAAAAACTAGATCTCTAGTTTAGCATAATTCTCACATTAAGGGAGGCAATACCTTTTCAAATTAGGCAATGTCAGTTACTGTGTTTTTAGAATGCTGGGCCGGGTGAAGGTTTCCATGCCTTTCCCACTAACCCAGTTCCCACTGTGCTGCACTTCGATGCACTCTTCATTTCTGAGCACTGAGCAAGCATCTGCTAGGTTCTGCTAATGATTTCATTTGGATGCATGCTTTTTCTCTCCTGAATGTGCTCCAAGAACTAAGTCTTCTCATCCCCCAGCCTGTACTGGCTGCTGCTGATTGCTGATGTGGCTTCTTGAAATATGCTGTCTGACCATTTTGATTGATACAGATTGAATTGCATGTGGTGCACTGGTCAGTTCATCCAGCAGCTCATATTTGCAGATTTAAGGTGAGAAGGGAGCACTCTAGCAAGCTGCAGTGAAATTAGATCTCATTCAAAGGCTCTCCAGTTAGTGTTACTAAGGTAGGTTTTTCAAACAGCTCATTGGCCTGTCATCGAGAGCCAGGTTTCCAGTTGAGCAGGATCCTCATGTTGCCTGTCGGCACAGCTCTGGCTCATCCCACCCCATCCCGCTAACTACTCCTCCATGAGACTCAAGTCTGGCACTGACTTGTCTCTAAAGACTTCCCCCACCAAACCACTGTCCAGTGCCCTTCTCTTTAGGTTCTACCCTCAACTGTTAATCTACTTAAGTCTCTGAAAGCTCAACTTTAGCCACTAGGAAGTGAAATCTTTGGGGGAAAATGTTGTGTCTTTCTCATCTAAAGTCCTCCTTATGTGGTCATTGGTATGCAAAACAAACAAAACAAAGCAAAACAAAACCAAATTTGTTGAATGAGGAATGACAACATTTATCAAATATATAGGACTGATGATATTTATACTTCCTCCCCAGGGCATGATTCTGGGTTTCTGATTGGTGGGTGTGCTTTTGTGGAGTTGGCAGAAAATCCTTTCTAAACAATTTTTTCTTGCTGTCAATTAATCACTTTAGATCTTTGTTTTTTAACCAAGACAACTAAAATATCTAAATGATCAGTATTCCACTTTTCAGTATGACTTGATAAACTGCTTCTCTGAAAATACCTCATTTGCTCTGCTGTTGTTTAGGGGGCCATAAAAGCATTGTAGTATTGAAATGATAATTCATGCTTTAAAATACATTTTGTTTGGTTTGTTTGATTTATTGTTTTGAGTTAGCATCTTGCTATATGTAGCCCAGGATAGTCATGAAGTTGAGCGAGCCTCCTACCCCAGACTTTTTAGTCCTGGGATTATATAGATGCACCACTAGACTTGGCCAAGAGTTTTCAAACAGATAAAATCATAGTAAGAACTTGTTCAGAGTAACTACACAGGAAGCACATGCCTATTAACAAACTCAATGTTTGGAGTTGTGTGTTTCCAATTGTAGAAAGTACAAGACCCAAGCTAATACATGCATAACTATCACAAGTACACATCTCTATAATATTCTAGATCTAGTAATGATCCATTTAACTAAACTATTAACAATTCTGTAAGATCGAATCTTTAGTATAAGCATTGAATTAAGTATCACCTCTCTCCTTTTTAAACATACCAAGAGATCTCTGCTTATAACTCTGACGAACATTCCTTAACTTCCCCTTACCCAGAACCTGACATTTATTTAAATCTTGTATTCAGGATTTAGTACACATTGTATCGTTACAGGTGAGAAAACTGAGTATCACAGAGATCCTGTTTTTTGTTTCAAATTACAGTTCTATCAATGAAGACCATTAAAAGACAGCAGTGTGATATATTACAGTGACATTGGCCATGTTGGTTTACTGTGAGCGTCTCTTTAACAATATAGGGAGAAGTACTATACTATGTAAAAGAGGTATAAGTATTATTATAAATACTGTACTACTATTATAGATGGACCTCTAAATCCACAGAGTTGTAAAGAACAATTTCCACATGTTTCTTTTGTGTTGTTTGATTTATCTTAAATAAAATGACTAAGTTTGGCTCTGTGGTTCACCCTAAACCACAACCTTTCCTGTGGTTTGTACACCAGGGTGAACTGAAAAGTCTAGTAAGTTTTCTTAAATATAAGCAGTGCCTCCATCCTAAATAAAATATACCAGGAGACAAAGACTAGGCACAACGAGCATTTATTCCATTTTTAACTGATATCATTCAGTGCATAACTGAAAGTAAGAGATATTGGATCTGGTAATGGAGGCCTGCTAACATTTCAGAAGCTTTTAAAATAGGATGCAAAGATACTACATGACAAAGGAAGATACCTTTCAGTGACACATCTGAGGACAGATAACTGTACATTGTCTTTCTCTGTGGAAAGAAGTTGACTTTAATGCTGTGCATATAAATGCTTCAAAAGATTCCAAGTGAGTGCAGATTTGCAATAGCATGTAAAAGGAAGAGGATCGGCCACACATTATACACAAAAGAGCAATAGATCACACTGACTGTGTTTCCACAGCTGTGTGATAGCTTACCAGCACGGATAATTTATATCATATCTCTATTTCTAATAGCAGAGTGGCCAGCCACCATTTCCCAATCATCTCTGCAAGAGTTGCAGCAGTTAATATGTCAAATACAACTTGCATAAGCAATACTAAGTTTTAAAAGATAATTATTCTGATGTGAAACATGAAGCCTTGGTACTAGCTCCTTCTCTCAGGACCAACCCGAGGCCAGCAATCTCCTTGGCTGAACCATATTCAATGATCAAACTGTTATTCTTTAGTTTTCTCTCAGAAATAGTTTGTGAGCATGATGACTTTCAAGAATATATTTAAAAACTATACTAAAAATAATTCTTCCTCCATCATCTTCCATCTCCATTTCTAGTTCCCACAGGCATGTGTTGTAGTAGATTGCGTTTCTCCCCCAAATTATGCATTTGTTTTAAACAAGGGTTTCCTGGCTGTTCTATAGCCTCTACTTCCTTTTGGGATACATTTCCTGTCTTCTTTGCCCTCAGTGACCTCAGCTGCCGGGGAGGAGGATTCCCCTTATAGTAGTCAGATGACTGACAGCTTAAACCCATCAGCATGCACTTAATTTCTAGGGGGCTGAACAGAGACAAAAGAATAATCCTTTTTTACTTATTGAAGGCTTGATGTCATTCTGTTGTGTTACCATTCTAGCAGCTTAGCTATTCCGAGTGGGTGTTGTGTCCCCTTCACAGTTACCATGTCTGTGGGGTGACTGGGTTTCTCTGACATGAGGACAGAGAAATACGCTTGGGCTTACTTCATCACCAACAGGGAATTCTTTTGCTGCCTTCCCTTCCTGAGCCACCGTGTGGGACTGTAGCTGTATATGTGTTCTTCTGAGTGTCAGTCCATTGGATGGGTAGATCACAGCTGCTTTTTCAAGGATTTGCTTAGAGAAATGTGTTAGTTCCAGTTTAGAGATCCTAAAACAGAGTGATGAGCTCTCATGTTTAAGTCCTTGGATGTGTGATTTTTTTTTCCTGGATAAAAACAAAGAAAAAGGAGAGTGAATCACATGGTAGATGCATATTTAGTCCGTCCTTCCTTCCTTCCTTCCTTCCTTCCTTCCTTCCTTCCTTCCTTCC
>CAJQZJ010032196.1:1804189-1816444 GCA_907164525.1 Lophiomys imhausi | reverse complement strand
TCCTTCCTTCCTTCCTTCCTTCCTTCCTTCCTTCCTTCCTTCCTTCCTTCCTTCCTTCCTTCCTTCCTTCCTTCCTGCTTTGTGTGTTTGAATTTCACATCATGAACCCTGTTCCCATTCATCTCCCACCTCCCCTCAGACTCGCCCTCCACAATGCAGCCTCTCCCAAAAGAAAAAATCTCTTTGTGGAAGCTGTGGTATGTCCTACAATATTCCCCTTTGTCCACTTTTTGCTTGCAAATGTTCATCATAATGACTCCTTGGTCTGGTATAAGGCCTCTGGCTTCTGCTACTTTGTCAGTACTGGAACCTCAATGGGACTCCTCTCAGATATCCTGCTATTGTCCTGTGTCATGGCGGTCCTGTAGCTTTGGGTCTATGGAACTGGCCTCTTCATGCACTCCAGCAGTTCATCCATGGGGTGTATGTTGGGGTAGGCCAAATCAAAGCCTTGATTCTGGGCCTGCAGCTCCCACATCCAGAGCCAGTTCTATTTTGCTACTCAGGTAAGGTACAGGACTTGCTATCCCGAGTGCTACATCTTGTGAGGGGCAGGAACAGCTCCCCTACGCTTGTGACCCCATCAAGGCCAACTCTCCTGCCTGCTACCTGTGGTGAGGGCAAAAGGGAGGGGAGGAGAATTTCTCCCTCGCCAACACCACTTCAAAGCACACAAAAATGCAGGGCTGGTTCTCCCAAACTCACACCCCTCAAAACCAGCTCACCCATAGGCCCCACATCCAGGGCCAGGCAGGCTTCTTCTAGTCTCTGGCTTGCATCCTATCCCGGGAGCCCATCTGGTGTTTGCCTTGTGCGGTACTGGTGGTCATCACAGGCTAGCTCCCTGTTCAAGCCCCCCTGGCACAGAACTGGTGGTGGTCTCAGGCTTGTTTTTTGTTTTTTGTTTTTTTTTCCCCAGGGAATGTTAGGCTACTATTTATTCAGATGTTCCCAGGCCAGAACACTGAATGCAGATATAGCCTCTCTCCTCTCTGCCACGTACTGATGCACATATGACACAGCAGCCACATCTGCAATGCCTCTAGGGGCAAGGCATATTTAGTTTTTTTTGGGGGGGGATATCACCAAAGTCTTGTCTGAGGTGATTGTACCATTTCCACCCTTAGCAAAAGTATATGAGGGTACCTGCTGAATAATAGCTTACAAGTCCTTGTCAGTTTTTAAATTGTGATTATTTTAATAAGAGTTTAGTGCTCTTTGTTTCAAATACACATTTCTCAATTGGTAGCTAATTTTCACATTTTTTCTTGTGTTTATTGTTGTAACCTTGTCTTACTGAATCATCCCCTATTTCAGCTATTCCTCCCTTTTAAGATTATTTTCATGATTGTTGTGTTCAGAGAGTTCTTTATATATGATAGATCTGTCTTCAAATCTTCTGTGATCAGGCAATAGTATTCCAGTTTGTGGTTTTCAGTACTTTCTTTTTCCTGACGGTGTATTTGAAAGAGCAGATATTTTAATTTCCAATTTATAAATTGGAATTAAAAGCAGTTTGTAAATTAAGGAATTGTTCATTGTGTTACTTGTGTAATGTTCAAAATACCTTCACCAACTCAAAATCATAAATATTATCTGCTATGCTTTCTATAGAAGCTTCATAATTCCAGAGATTAAATTTATATTTATGGTACATTAAAGTTTGTTTTCTCCAGCATGAGCCATGGTACCAAGTTTTATTTCTCCTCTTTTTGCCCCTGTCTTTAAAGGAATAATTTTCTGTGTATGTGTGTATCTGTATGTGTGTGTGCATGTATGTGTGTGTTTGTGTGTCTATATGTGTGTGTTTTCACATGCGCTACAGTGTGCCTCTGAAGGTCGGAGGACAACTTGTGAGAGTCAGTTCTCTGCTCTCACCACATGCTTCAGGGGATTAAAAGCAGAGGTCAGGCTGGCAGAAAGGGCTTTTACCCATGGAGCCGCCTCCTCACTGGCTCTTATCACTGTCTCTTACAGGCAGTGCTGCAAGTGCCAATCTAAGTTCCCCAACTTCATTTTCCTCTCAGAAGTGCCCTCACCATTTTAGATGCTCTGTATTTGCACGTATTTGCACATGAGCTTTAGACTCAGCTCATCAGCCTCTTCTCAGGCGTTTGCAGTCCTGTCATTGGATTGCTGTCAACTGGACACGAACACTGAATCACATTGTCTAGAACATCTTTAACTTGTTTGAGCTGTGTTTTCTAGTTTCATAGTTTTGGTATTTTTTGCCTCTAAACAGATTTTATACTTTGATTTAATAATGTGGTATTTGAAGAACATCAGTGTCTTATTTTTCTTTGTTGCATACATTGATTTGATGGTGCATAGGATTCTCCGGTTTGCTAAAGTCATGAAATTCTTCTACTGAGTTTGAGGCTCTTATGTGTAGTTTTGCTACTTACTTATTCATGATGCTGGTGCTTGTTTAACTGAGCTACAGACCCTCTCCTAGAGCCCACGCGTGTGCGTGTATGTGTGTGTGCGTGCGTGCGTGCGTGTGTGTGTGTGTGTGCGTGCGTGTGTGTGTGCGTGTGTTTGCGTGCGTGCGTGCGTGCGTGCGTGTGCGTGTGCGCATGTGTGTGTGCGTGTGTGTGTGCGTGCATGCGTGCGTGCGTGTGTGTGTGCGCGTGTGTGTGTGCGTGTGTGTGTGCGTGTGCGTGTGCGTGTGCGTGTGCGTGTGCGTGTGTGTGTGTGTGTGTGTGTGTGTGATATTAGAGATCATTCTATCCATAAGGCTATGCTTCCTATCATATCAGAAAATACTTTTCATTTCCCATTTTTTCTGTCTTTCCCGTTTCCTTCAGTGACTTTAAGTCATCTGTCTTAGTCTGTTTGAAGTTGAATCACATTGAATCACAGGTTGCTGATGCTCTATTTGTTTTTTCAGCCATATTTTTTTCCTGATTCTGATTTATTTTGATATACACCATTGCTTTATCTTCATGTTCAGAAAACATTTTTTTGAAGTGTGGTAGAAAGTGTATTTACTGTCACAAGGCTTTCAAGGCTGCTGTGCCAAGGGGTACAATCCTGGAAGTGAGCAGCGTTCACACAACTTCGTGAACAATAAACCCCTAGAGCTGTGGTGCACATTTGTTTACCCTTTTGAGATTTTTTTTTCATCTTGTGTACAGCTCTGTTCATCATTAGAAGTCTGATTCGTCTTTTTATATCTCAATGTCACCACGCTTCACACATGAGGAAACTGACAAACACAGAAGATCTGACACTTGATCAAGCTTTGGGAATTGTTAGGAATGACAGACAGTGAAGCCAGACAGCCAGACTCCAGAGATCTCAGTCTTACTCACTAGTTGCATTCTAATATTTTATAGTGTACCAGCCTCCATGATTCTTTTTCAAAGCATTTAAATACATAATTATCACATGAAAAGGACATAATTATTATTTTTTGCAGTAAAATATTGTCAAGGTGAAAAATTTTATCTTGATTGAAATTCAACTCAGACAACTCTTAAAATTTTTCTTCATCTTTCCATAGTTTCCCTTACGATTTCACCTGCATCTTATTCACACCTAGGATGAAGTTTCCCTCTGTGCATTTCTTTTCATCCTGTTCTCTTTAAAGAGCATTGAAGAATTGTGTAAAAGTGTCTTTGCATATTGGGTGGGAGGTGAGGTAATCTAAAATCTCAGCCTGCTGGGTGGTCAGGAGATAAAATGTGCCACGTTGCCTCCAAGAGCAATTCATGAGATGTCCACTGGGTGCACCGATACCATGACTCCCAGCACAGGCACTGTGTGAGAGATGCCCAGTCAGGCATCAGCAAGGAGCAAGGATCATGTTTGCTATACATAGCCTTGAATATTGCCTCACACAGTGGCACTGTACAAGGTGCTGCAATTCAGAGAAATTTATGTGAAAAATAACCCTCTAGAATTACGGTCAACAACCATCATCACGATGTGTAGTTTCTTGATGTCATTATTTGGTTTGTTGTAGACTCAGGTGATATAGCTGAAGCTCTGTTGAAGGCCACTGTCACTAATTTTTCCACCAATAACACTAAGGTCTGATGATCCCATGGTAGGTTTCATAAACCTCTCATCTTTTCCCACCTCAACTATCCCTCCATTTCTGTTTACTCACTAACCCTCCTTGGTCCCTGAAGAATTTTTATTTGGGTCTAGGAGTGACATGTGGATTCTAGAGCAATTGAACTTGTAGGTCTCAAGCCTTTTGGAGGGTTGAACAACCTGTTCACAGGGTTTGCATATCACATGTCCTGCATATCAGATATTTACATTTTGATATATAAATTACAGATATGAAGTAGCAACAAGTTAATTTTATGGTTGGAGATCATCACAACATGAGTCATAGCATTAGGAAGGTTGAACACCACTGTTTTAGAGGGAAGACATCAGGCCATATGTTGCAGTGGGGAACTCTAAACCCTGGTCACAATGGTGGGGGTGGGTTAACTCAGTGGATCACAAAAAGACCACACAAAAGACATGAATGTGAGGTAGGAACTTGTAGGGAGGAGAGGTAATAGGCATAGGAAGAAGGTATAAGAGTGAGGGTGACAGTAATCAGAATGCCCTGTAAACATGTATGAAATTACCAAAGAACAAACTCCATAAAACAATGACAAAGAATGTAGCGAATTCACTGGGTTTCTCCTTTGCCCTGAAGTTTCTCTAAGGCTTAGGGTTTGAAACTTGAGAACATTGTCATCTTACTTGTAGATTGTGTGCAAAAAGATCAAATTTTTCATGAATGGAGTGGAGACTCTTCAGATACTGGAGTGGTGGGATGGTATCTACTGCTATTTAAAGTTTCTGATCTCCACGGGGTGTATTGGTAGATATCTGCAATTCTAATACTTGGGAAGCTGAGTCAGGAGGACTCGACCTCCAGGGCAGCGTGGGCATCATGGGCAGCCTGACCTTTTTAGTAAGATAAAGGCCAGTCTGGGCTATATACCAAAACTTTGTTGTTTAAAGAAAGGATAACAAATAATAAAAGCTAAAATTATGTGTTTACCTCCCCCACTGGACCATCCATTCTATAGGGGTAGGAATATATTTCCATAAACACAGGGATGGATTCAATACCACTTAGGTTTACTCATGCAGAAGTGTCAATTGTAGATATATCTTACTAGCCTTCTACTTCATAGGACACTCTGTCATTACATTCTACACAATGTGATGTGGAGGATTTATTCCTAAAATGTGCTGTGGTTATGAGTGATGATTCCCTTCTGGGATGCAGAGGTGATTTACCTGATAAGATTCATGGTGGTTTCCCCTAATCTTAGGAGCTACTGTATTGATTTTTGCCTTCAGCCCCGGTTATTACTTATAATTATTTATTCCGAGCCTCAGCCTTCAAAGATTTGAGATCACACCTCTGAATACTGAAGATGGATCCAAGAACTCTGCTCTGACTACCACACTGTCACTCTCCACTGCCCCATTTCCAGGTGTCTGGGAGGTTACATATAACAATACTAGCATAAACGTTTGATTGACTGTGTTAACTCTGTATTATATGCTTGTATATACAGTTCCTACTTAGAATGAAACTTAATGTAAATAATCTTCAAAGTAAGATACATAAAGTTTTAACCAGTAGCTGCTGCCTGCTGGCCACAGATAGAAACAGAGCCCCAAAGACTTTCTTGTGGGCTCACTGTTTCAAGTCATAAGGACTGTGGATTCCTATTTCTGCAGACGACATGCCATTTTCTGGTTATTCATTAATTTGGGGGCTCCATGCTACAGCTAAATGGTCTTCTTATCTATTTTTTGTCTTCAAGTTAAGTGCAGTGGGATGGATATATTGTGAACTCACAACTTGGCATGAATGTCAATTTAGGAAAAGATTCTTTGAAAACAAACAAAACATAATTTTAAAATTATGCAGTTTATCAAGAACTTCAGTATTTGAGAGCACATGCAAGATATGCTTTATTTCTTTGGGAATAGTTTCTTTACTGAATCGATTTTCAGAATATATAATAAATTGTTATCATGATAGAATATGAAAACTGACTAAATTTTGTTTTTAAACTGATATATTTTCCTTCCTCCTAGTCTTCTATGCTATGCAATTGGAAATGTGTTTTATCTCATAGGACCTCTTAATATCGAACTCTTTACAAGATTTTTTCACTGCAAACAAAAAAAAAATCAGCAATATTTTCAATTTTAAAAAATATTGTTCTCCAGGCCCCTGGTGTTACAAAGTATGGGTTTAATCAGCTAGTTTTCTCCTCTTGCTTGTAGCCATGGAGTGTTTTACAGTTGCCCTCATCTTTTCAGCCGCCTGCTGGTCCTTCCGGTAGCACACCCTGACCCATCACTGCTCACTCTCCATGCCCAACAATTTTTATCTAGTAATTTCTCCCTAATGACCATGCCCAACCCTTCAATAGTTTAAGGTTAGAAAACAGTAGAATTTGTTTCTTTCTGGATCTCATCCCTGAGACTAGATTGTGAGCCACATCAAAGGTAGAAGGGCCTTTGTTAGTCTGAATTCTAGAATGTACATTTTACACATTTCATCGTTTCTAGCATTCTTTGCAGCCTGAAAATTTCTTACTTCACTGGATATGATAAATATCATTGTGTGTGTGTGTGTGTGTGTGTGTGTGTGTTAGTATTCATTAATTTCTTATACAGCAAACTCAGGAGACTTGTGTTACCTTGGGATGTACTCCCATTGGGTACCATCTTGGTGGTATTCAGTGAGAAACTTGAAAAATGATTATTTGGGATATCTAGAAATCTGCTCACTGACTGACAAGCCAAGTTAATACTATAAACAGAACATCAAACTGGATCCTATGTTCCAACTGAAAGCCAACTTCACTTAGAGGTTATGCAGCATTCTTAGCACTTAGATGTAGATTGGTAAAGGCCCACAGACCTCAGGGTTCACATGAAAAACTATAATGGATATATTTATCATATCAAAACTATGATAGAATTATAAATAGAAATTCTCTCTAACAGTTTTATTGCCCTAATTGTACATGTATGACAATGGGAGGTTTCATGCATATTTAGAAATGTTTACATATGTACGTCATGAACACAAAATCCCAAGTGTTATGGAGTGTTTGGTGCTATATTTTGAGTATCACTTATAGACTATTAAGTTTACATACAGAGGCAACTAGATTGAGAAGCCAAACCAACCATAAAACAAACAAACAAAAGCCTGATTTTCTTATCTGCATAGGGTTGAGGCCCAGCCCTCATTCCCAGTCCTCTAGCATCTGTTTAAATCCATGAGGTGAAAAGCAAATGGATGTTTCTAGTGCTAAGCCAAGGAGATGTGGGAGCGGTCACGGGTATTAATTACCAGGAGCATTACAGAATGCTACTAGTTGGTCACTCTTCCTAAATACCACACTTAGAAATCATCTGTGGGCTTTCAAGTCTACACCCTGTGAAAAATGGCAAATGGGTTTTGCCTCATTAGCCAATTATGAGATTGATTGTACAAGGCTGTTAGTTAATCCTACTGGATTTTAAAAGTCTATTTATGTTCACAGGAAAAAAGCTCAAACTCATTAGTGTTATTTGTCATGGGCAGAGGAGAGAAGAACAGTGTGATATCTGTCACACATCTTTAATCCCAGGTTAAGACAATTATGCCTGTTGAAGTCACTTACAAGGGTGATTGTGAAATCAGCCCACACTGAGGTCAGTTTTCTGAGAGTAACAGTATAAATTAGAACTGCAACTGAATAATTATAGATAGATCAAGCTTAAATCCCAGGACAGTGCCTGGATTTTAAAAGATATTTGATAACATGTCAAATTAATAAATGAAGAGACAGTTACTGAGCTGGGCAGTTGTGGCTCATACCTTTGATCCCAGCACTTGGGAGTCGAAGGCAGGCAGATCTCTGAGTTTGAGGCCAACCTTGTCTACAAAGTGAGTCCCAGGATAGTCAAGACTACACAGAGAAACCTTGTCTGAAACAAAAACAAACAAACAAAAAAGAGTCAGTTACTGGTTTCTGACCATTTAGACAAACTTTTTTTTCAAATAAATTGATAAAAAATGCATATTTGCACATGGATGCCAAATTCTTTGTTCTCCTTTGTGCTATCAGTCTCTGTACCCTGAGCCTCTCAGTACAGAAATCTTTGTCTTTCCAGCTCTATGCCTGCCCCATAGAAAAACACCTGTGTGTTAGGTTAGGTTTCTATCACTGTAAAGATACAACATGACCATGGCAACTCTTATAAAGGAAAACATTTAATTGAGGCTGGCTTATAGTTTCAGAGGTTTAATCTATTATCACTACGGCAGGAGACATGATGTTATGCAGGCACACACGGTGCTGGAGAAGGAGCTGAGAGCTCTGCATCTTGATCTGAGGGCAGCAGGAGAGTGATGAGCCACTAGACAGATTTGAGCTTCTGAGACCTTAAAGTCCCTCTCCCCCAAGCGACCCTTCCTTCAACAAGGCCTCCTAATAATGCCACTCCCTATGAGCCAAGCATTCAAATGCATGGGTCTATGGCAGCCATGCCTATTCAAACCACCACATCCTAGTACATTGGTGGCGCTTGTTAAATCTTAGTCAGTCATGGGTAGTTTATATTGGCCTTCTTTGGATGGCCATTTCCCATGTGGAGGTGAAGCTCGCCTTCACTGTGAGAACAGCTGACAACGTTGCAGTGCCTTTCTAGGCCACCTGGTTAACTAGTTATTTACCATTTCAGAGATGATGTTCTTAAATGTCACTTCTTTAAATTTGTATGTGTGTAAGCATGCACATACATGCCTTTGTGCAACTATGTGTCATAAGCACATGTGTGCATGTGTGTACAGGGGCACTTGCCCATATGTGCCCATGTGCAGGTCCACACTGGGTATCTGCTTCTATTGTTTGCCATCTTACTTGTTAGTCCAATCTTACTAAATTTTCTCTATGGCGGTTTCTTACATGTATATGATATGTTCTTGTTACTCTCACCTGCTTTCTCTGATGTCCATCCCATCATTGTCAGCTACTCTTCCCTAGAAGTTCACCTGCAGTTTTGAGGTGGGGTTCTCACTGAGCCTTTTTACTTAGACTCACTGGCTAGTCTGCCCACCAGCAGCTGGGATCTGGCCATCTGCTGTCCATGAATGTTGGGGTTACAGATATACTCTGGCACGCTCAGCTTTCATATGGCCACTGATAGAGTTCAGAACTTTCACAGCAAGCACCCTCCAGTGTGGGGTGGTGGCTCTGTACATTTGCGGTCTGCGCCGCTGACTACCACCTTGATATTTTTGGGGTTGGTTGACTTTAGCTCTCAATTCTAGCCATTTTCTGTTGTTCCTCAGCTTTATCTCTGAGCAGACAGCATGGAGTAACCAGGATTGAGCAAATTAACTTCCTGCTGTAAGTATCTAGGCAATCATTCAGCAGGGATAAAGAGGGGGAAAAAAATCTGTCCTTTTGAAATACATAGGTGGAGTTGGGGAGGTGGCTCAAGGAATTTCACCAAGGTGAGTAATGAAAGGGGCAGCCTCCCAGGCAGTGAATGGCTGTACTGACTAAATGGTATAATCTTAAACGAAAAAGAAAATGTGAATTTTTATTGCATCTTTCCAGGTAGATCCCAGCGAGCGCAGTCTTTCACCTCCATTCTAAAACAAGAATTGAGAAATAAAATTTCAAATTAATAAATGAGGATGAAATGTCTAGTTACTTTTAGCTAGATGAAGCCAGGGTGAAAAATGTGGAGTTTTGATTGGCATCCAGATGAGCTTGATCTAGCCCAGGATAGATTTGATTTCCTGGAGCCATGAGGAAATAAAACTAGGGTAGATAAAGACCTGGAGGAGCAGAAACCCTGAAGCTTCCTAGAGAAAGAAGGATGCTACTAACAGGCCACATTCCATCCATTCCTCTTAGCTTGTGAATCAGACTGCTGTCACCCCAGTGATCACAAGAGGGAGGAGAGGCCAGGCCTTAGCTGATAACTAACTTACACAGTCTCTGGGTGGGGAAAGAGTCTCTAAAACTGGCTTATAAAGGGAGGGAGAGAACAGATCATCATGGACCATCCATGACACAGTGACACGAGTTAGATGAGTATTTACTAAGGAATTTTAAGAATGGAAGTAAGAGAGCCATACTGAACTTTGGAAAGATTGTTCTGGAGTGTGTACTGTTGTCAATCAGTAGAGTGGGATCCAGCACAAAGAACAGAGTTCCTGAAAGCAAGAGGAGATTTCCACTCAACCTTAACTTGCTGGCTGCAAGAGGAAGGAGAGCATTCTATTTGGAACATCAGAATCTATAGAATTGTAGAATCCTAGCCACCGTCACCACTCTCATGGCTTTTAACCTATCTTCTGAGTCTGTCCTTCAGCTATTGATTGTCGAAGTGTGGCTGTGTCCAGGGAAACTTCAGTTTGCTAGTGGAGTTAGTTGGATAAAAAGAGTCATGCATCGTACAGAGCACCGTGTAGGTCAGCAACTGCAGTGGAGTGAATCTTTTCAGTCCTCAAGCTAGCATTTGTAGAGCGTTTGCCTTGAGGCATCTGTGTTCCCCTTCACCTGTTATGGCATTTTTGTAACAAACCCTTGGGTCAATTACTGCCCGATGTGACACTTGACAGTAGATGTTGACGAAACTCTCATACAGAAAGCTTTAAATATATGCAAATCATTTTCTCATGCCTGTGAAAGCATTTCAAATGCCATTTCAGTCATTAACAGAGGAGCTAGGCATTAAGGTCATCAAGCTTGCCACTTTTTGTTTGTTAATACATAATTCTCATTTTCTTAAAATCCTGAAAAATGTAGATAATATAAAAACATATAAAGAATAAAAAAATATGCTTAGATTTCATGACCAGGAAATAATAAAAAATCGATAGCATCATTTAAGAACTGTTATTGGTCATATATACAGATAAGCTTTGTAAAAAGTACTTTGAGGAAATCACATGGATTGTTTTATATACTCATTTTATAAGCATTAAATTTCATTTTAGTTGCACTTAACAATGATAAGTTCCTTTCAAACAAAAAGGGATTCTGAATTGTCTGCAGCAAAAGACTTCTGATATTTCCCTACTACAAAAGAATTTTTTTAATATTTAAATATCTCCCTAAAGTCATAGTATATAAATCTTAGAGTACACATCTATTTATTTTATTTATTTATAAGTAAATAGAATAAGTAAATAACATTTCCATTTCTACTCCAGAGAGTAACAAAACAGAAATTAACCACCCAGTTCACACTTCTTCCTCCTTTTTGTTTTTGTGGATGCTTGCGTTACCTTCTTTGCTTAAGTCTTTTATGACTTAAAAAATACAATTTTAGTTTCATGACTTCCCCTAAAGATATCCTGGGGTTGTTAATTTTCATCAGATTTTATATCAAAGTCCCAGATTCCTCTTCTAACATGGATAAATGTCTATTCACATCATGGTACATACTCACTGCAACCTCCAGGTCTGTCTTTTACACTGGTGATGTTCTCGTCTATATTTCTACTTCCTCCCCATTCCATTAGCTTTGTTTCCTGCATTTTCAGCATGGATTCCTTCCTGTTTTTTCCTAAATGCCATCACCTTAACATTCGAGACTTTATCATGTGTCACATGAGACTTCCAGACTGATCTTCTGATCAGAGGAGGACTTGATTGTCTTCCATGTGTGTAACTCATACTTCATCCCTGGTTTTTCTATCTCTTGGTTCCTCTTAGGTGATGTCCATGTAGTAGGCTGTCAAGTGTGCTTAAAAGAAACACTTTTTAAAAAACATGGTAGTGCCAAAACAACAACAAAAAAAGCTGAAAATGTACACAAATTATTCTCAATTCTTAATCTCAAAAACACACAATCACTCAATTGTAGTTCATGGGATGGATGATACTTGAAGACCCTTACCCTATTTGTTAACCCCTTTAATATTTAAAATTGCATATTATTTCCAGTTGTTCCCTGGTAGATACATGTTCGGTGATGACATTTTGAATCCCTCCCTTCTTTCCACGCAGCTTCTAGTTCCTGTGAGTGACAACTGATATAACTCACAGTGCAGGCCAGCAGCATCTGGAAAAAGTTTGCTCTCAGTTCCCATAGAGCCCACCATGACACTTGCATGTGTTAAGATGCACAGTGGTTTTCCCCAGGTGTGGTTTTGCTAGGGTAGCTAGAACTTGATTGATATCTTCAAGTGGGGAAGAAGAAGAAGAAGAAGAAGAAGAAGAAGAAGAAGAAGAAGAAGAAGAAGAAGAAGAAGAAGAA
>CAJQZJ010032196.1:1794034-1804179 GCA_907164525.1 Lophiomys imhausi | reverse complement strand
AAGAAGAAGAAGAAGAAGAAGAAGAAGAAGAAGAAGAAGAAGAAGAAAGACAGAGGCTCCAAGAGAAAAAGACTGGGGTTACTGTCTGCCACCCTGGAGAGAGGTTTTCTCCTCTCAATTTCACATGCCCCAGAAATCAGAATTCTCTTTACAGGAAAGATGTCTGGAATGCTATTGACTTTCTTTCCTCTAATCTTCACGATTACTGATTATATTTCAGAGAAATGTGATTAGAAAAGAAGAAAGACTCTGAGATTCTATCTCACACCTGTCAGAATGGCTAAGATCAAAAAAGACAGCATACAGAGAAATAATGAGACTAACAGAGGTCATGAACCAAATGGACCTAACAGATATCTACAGAATGTTTCACCCAAACACAAAAGAATACACTTTCTTCTTTAGCACCGCACAGAAACTTCTCCAAAATTGACCATATAGTTGGACACAAAGCAAGCCTAAACAGATACAAGAAAATTGAAACAGCTACGTGTATCTTATCAGACCACAATGGATTAAAGCTGAACTTCAACAACAATAGAAATAACAAAAAGCCTACACGTTCATGTAAACTGAACAATTCTCTACTCAAAGATCACTGGGTCAGAGAACAAATAAAGAAGGAAATCAAAGACTTCCTAAAATCCAATGAAAACAAAGGCACAACATACCCAAACCTATGGGACACAATGAAAGCTGTGCTACAAGGAAAGTTCATAGCACTAAGTGCCTTCAAAAAGAAAATTGTGACAGCTCATATTAGCGAATTAACAACAGAACAGGAAGAGCTAGAAAAATCGAAGCAAATACTCCAAGAGGAGCAGAAGGCAGGAAATCATCAAACTCAGGGCTGAAATCAACAACTTAGAAACAAAAAGAACAATACAAAGAATTGACAAAACCAAGAGTTGGTTCTTTGAGAAAATCAACAAAATAGACAAACCCTTAACCAAACTAACTAAAAGGCAGAGGGAAAATACCCAAATCCACAAAATAAGAAATGAAAAAGCAGAAATAACAACAGACATCGAGGAAATCCAGAGGATCTTTAGGTCTTACTTTGAAAATCTATACTTCACAAAATTTGAAAACCTAGACAAAATGGACAATTTTCTTGATAGATTCCACCTACCAAAGTTAAATCAAGATCATGTTGGCAAATTAAACAGTCCTATAACCCCTAAGGAAATAGAAACAGTCATTAAAAATCTCCCAATTAAAAAAAAAAAGCCCAGGGCCAGATGATTTCAGCACAGAATTCTACCAGACCTTTAAAGAAGAGCTAATACCAATACTCTTCAAACTCTTCCACAACATAGAAACAGAAGGAACACTGCCAAACACATTGTACGAGGCCACAGTCACCCTGATTCCTAAACCTCACAAAGACTCAACAAAGAAAGAGAACTTCAGACAGGCTGTTTTCGTTGTGTGCCCCACCAGGCTAGCTGCCCTCCAATGTGTCTCCCATTTTATAGGGGTAATACTAGGGTTGCAGACATACACTACACCTCTGGCTTCACATTGGTTCTGGGGGTTCAAACTCAGGTCCTCATAATTGTGCAACAAGTGCTGTACCCCCTGAGCCATCTCCCCAGTTCTGCTAGGCCTTTCCTGTGTGACTGTACTTCACATGTTAAGATGATGTTTTCTGTGCCAATTGCAAATTATTGACTTTTTTGTTGAACACTGTATTATAAACATCTTTCTACATTGCATATTCCTAGGAAGTATAATTTTTTTAGTTAGTAACAGTCCAACCAAATGGCTGTATCTTACTTTAACCCCCATTGCTGGATATTTATGTTACATTTATTTATTATTTTACCATTATAAATAACATTGCAATAAAAAAATGGGGCATACATATTTGCCTGAGTTTTTGTGTTTTTATTTCTTTTTCCTGAAGGCAGATTTCTGAATTATTGGCTGAGAGAGTATAAATATTTTAAGCCATTCTGGTAAATATTTATTATTAAAACTCAGCACACAATTATTCCAACTCTCTGACTTGTCTTTTTGATTTAGTCATTGTTATTAGAAGGATTTTTGTGTCTCAAATGCCATCATACTTCTACATATGAGGTAACTGGTGGTATTTAGAGGTGCAAGTGTGTGTGCATGTGTGTGTGTATGTGTGTTGACAAAACAGTGTTTGACAGACTGTTTTTCATGACGTATTGGGTCTATGAGGTTTAAAGCATTTCCTGAGGGGGAAAATGGTTCACTCGCTAATGAAGATGGAAGTACTGATTTGTCTACCTATTCAACTCAGGGCTCCAGTGAGCCTTGAATGATCACTGGTGAGTTGCATGAAACTGGTTTCTGCAAGCAGCTGTGCCTTGGGGGTGTCTGCCTGAAACAATTGCTCTTTAAAATTGTGCGATTTTTGCTGCCAAATGGATGGAACTAGAAAAGCTCATCCTGAGTGAGCTAACCCAGAACCAGAAAGATGCACATGGCATGTATTCACTTATAAGTGGATTTTAGCCATATAGTACAGGATATCTATCCTATAACCAACAGACTGAAAGGAACAGGAACATAGACTTTGTTACCTGTTAGTGGGATACTTTGCCCTAGTGGAGCTGCCTTGTAGGTCCCCAGTGCAAGAGGAAACTTTTAGCCCTCATATGAATAGTGAATTGAGGGGGGCAGATATGTAGAGGTACCCCACTCCTGAGGAGTAGGATAGGTGGGAGAAGGGGGAGAGGGTGGGAGGGTGAGAGGATGGGACTGGGAGGGGTGGAGGTAGGGGACTGTGATGGAGATATAAATTGAAGTAATAAATAAACAGTAAAAAATAAATGGTTGCTTATCTGGAGCCAGTGCGAAGCTGGACAACAAACAACAGTTTTGATATTCTCAGGCTCATCAGACATAGGAAGAAATAATGTAAGATGCTTGAAGGATACTATACCCTTTTCAGATTAGTGGAGAATATACATTGAAATAAATTGAGTCAAGTCACATGGGTGTTGGAGTTCAAATGGAAGTGCATAGACCAGTGGTGTGTCTTTTCCACATATTACCTTTGAAAGAGCCATATGTCCACCTAAGAAAGCACAAACATTAATAAAAGGTTTACCAATTTAGTTTTTCTATATCATAAAGGGATCTATGCTTTAAACAGACAACAGAACTCGAATGTGATGAGTTACTTAAAGAAGTATTTTTTTTTTTCTCATTTCACATTCTTACTTCTCTTTAAGTCTCTGGGATGAGCTATTTCTGAAGAGTCTAACATAGTATGTCCATGCTGTGTCTCTAATATAGCCTAATAATTATGAAAAAATGGGTCCTGGCAGGTGATATTGTGTCTCAGGAGGAGCAATTGGAAGTATAGTTTTTGGTTCTTAATAAAAACTTGCAATTATAGAGACAGCTAGGAAATAAAGACATTAATCCTCACATGGGAAGCCTGCTAAGTACTTGAAAAACACAATGCTTCATATTTCCTCAGAAGATGATGACAGGCGAGTTTATTCAGTATGACAGCTATCATAAAAAGGCAATATAAAATTAATAAGATCTCCTAATCACAGGTATCATTTGTAGGATATGAGAGTCTGAGAAGCCTTTCTTTTTTTCTTTTTTTATGTTGCTAAATTACTTTCTGGGAAATTTAAGCAATAAGAAATAACAAAGGTTAATAGGCGTATATAAAGAAGAAAAAGTATAGTGGAGGCAATACTTAAGTTCTTGGAGAAAAACTATAGGCCAGAGTATTATACTCAATTGTATTCCTTTTACATGGGTAATATTTGTTTCTTTTTAATTCCCACTGTTTGACCCTGGTCATGCTCCTTGGAGCTACATAAAATAGGTCTAATTCTCATCTAGATAATGGCCTTTCATCTGTTTGAGAAGCGCATCATTACGTAGCCTGTATAGTATTATCTCTTTGTATTTCTTCAAACTCATTCTTCTCATACCATGTACATTGTTTGTTGTGTGCATTTTTCTCTATATGACTCCTTCCATCCTTAACAACTGTGCCCCATACCAAGTCTCCATCCCATTCCTATGTCTTTCTGTTTTGTGTTTGTTCTGCTTTGTGACTCAGTGTAGGCATGAGATAAGAAGGAGGAAACTTCTAGTTCAGTCCCAACATTATTTCTTGGTGTTCTGCAACCAAGATATGTATGTGGTGTCTTCAGCAGTAGATTCTTAGCACATAGTTCTTGTGGTCAACCGAGAGCAAAGAGTGAAGCCAGTGGCCTGTATTGACTTGGGGGCCTCTGGGGACTTCCTAACCAACAAGGAGTAAGGAAGTATACAGCAGCTGGCACTAGGAGTTTTATTTAGTAACTCAAGGCTTCTGAGATCAGCATTGACCACTGACGCAGGGGATAAACCTGAGAACTGTGAGCTGAAGGACCAAGTCCACGATTATCCAATTGAAGCAAGTTTTCTGTCAGAGAGCAATGGGACTACCCAGGGTGGCTGCCTTTCCCTAAGTCGGGATTTTAGAGATCAGCCTCTGCTGGCTGCTTGAGGTCCCTTTTCTAGGAGAGAGTAAGTGTTCACAGGGGTGAGAGAGTCAGCTGCTACACATTGTTAGAAAAACTTGATGAAAAGGAAGGAGCAAGGGTGAGGGTGTATATCATAGGATTGGGGCCAAAAGTTTAGGGTAGGCTAAAAAAAATAAGTTTTGCTGTTTGCATCAGATCTAAGAAACTAGAAACTCATTCTTTTTTTTATTTTTATTTTTTCAAGACAGGGTTTCTCTGCATAGCCCTGGGTCTTCTGGAACTCACTTTGTAGACCAGGCTGGCCTTGAAATCACAGAGTTCCACCTGCCTCTGCCTCCCAAGTGCTGGAATTAAAGGCGTGTACCACCACTGCTTGGCTCAAAAACTTGTTTGTAATTACAAATAGAAACCTTAACTTGCAAGGACTTATCACAGGAAAAACATGAACTTTTTCTTTATTTATAAACAGAAACCTTAACTTGCCAAGGACAAACAGGAACTTATTGGAACTGTCTGACCTGTGAACAGAAATCTTAACCTGCAAAGTATATTGTTCCTGTTTTGTTCTCACACCTGGGGTACCTCTGTTCACACTCTTTGAAACTGTTTTTAAATTAGCTTATAAAGTCGTAGGTTTCGATGTGTTTCCTTCACGCATCCATACTTTTTGCTCCCTTTTCTGAGCACCCCTTTTCTTCCTTCTCCTCCCGTTGCTCACATTTAGAAACGAAATGGTAGCATTACCCACTTTAGAGATGAGAGGCGAGCACGCTTGTATCACACGCCGTCCTACAGATGTGGAAAACATAGCTCTTCCAGGCCAGACAGAAATAACAACTGCTGAAGACCACCACACGGGGCTGAACAGTCCTCTCACCTGCTTACGGCTCTCATTCTATCATCAGAATTTTTCAGACATATCTCTGTTTCATATGGCTGCAACTAATGCTGATTTTTTAGAATAGGTGGCATTTGAAAGAAGTTTGACCTAACACTTTGAAGGTAGATAATACAGGTAAGGCACAGAGCCTATTTTAAAATAATTTATGTGGTATTGTGAAAAAAAAAGAAGAATGTCATTAAAAGTCAGGCATTGATCAATGATAGCTCAAAGAGCTGTAAATTTAAAAATAGTTGAAGAATTAATGAAAAAAGATAAATTTGCATTCTTAAAAATGGAATGTTGAGAATCACTCGCATTTAGCTCAATTTTATGTGGTCATAATTACCATCGTAACCTTCTGTATTGCTTTTCAGTAAAAAAAAAGTTTAATGAATCAGGCTGAATACATATAATAACTGAATGATTATTTAAGGAGGTAGCGACCTTGTAGAATCAGTGATCATGCCTTGGCTATCAGATCCTTGGTGCTAAAAACAGAAGGATTTGCAGGCGATGGGGGAGGGTTAGAAACAACTTTCCAGGAAAGGCAGGCTGTGGACAAAGAGGCTTCAAGCACTCCCGGTCTGGAACTAGGTTTATGGATTTGCAGGTGACAGTGTGTTGGAGGAAAAGGAGGGAAAAGGGAGCAGTGATTGACTCGGGAAAGTTATCTCATGGTCGTGGGGCCAGACTTCCTGGGCTCTCTAATCTTTATTCAGTCATTTGTTAGCCATAAATCTTTGGGCAAAGAGTATCCTCCCTCTCATAAAGAGCACAAGGCCAGTAACAGTCCTCATCTAATAGTGATCTGATATGAAGAATAGATGAAACAATATTTGTAAATTGTGGGGTATTGATTATAGTTAGAAGTATATGAACATTTGTTAAATCAGCTCACCTGCTGAATCATGGAATTTTTTTTTTCCTATTTAGAAAGGCCTTGTCTGCTTCCAAGTTTTGTCCTTTTTGGACAGCATTCTGTCTACAGTTGAAGCAAGGGGTTTTTCTTGCCAAGAGAACGGCTTACCACCAATTTAATCATCTCCCACTGGAGATTCTTCGATGCTCATCTTCTACTTGGAGTAGAATATGGGGGTGCTGTCAGGAGCTGACATGTCTCGATATCAAAAAATCTTAAGTTAAGAAAAGATCTTTGAATGCCATATTCTGCAGATATCTTGAGGTTTTTGAAGATGCCCTATCTATCTCTTATATATAGATAAGCAAATATTGCTTGTCTCTTAGCAACTTGATTTCTGAGTAGCTTAGAAAATAACTGTGATAGACTGCCAAGACGGGGTAGGTAAATCCTTCATAATTCCTGCTCTACAATCAATGTCTGTCAGAGAAATGAGGCCAAATGGCTGAAGATTGATGCTGTAATGTATGGAGAGAAAATGGGAACTGTCCAGGCAGCCACTGGTATGTCATTTTTTAGTTTTGGAAGCTGCAGGCCCTGCACTTCCTATATAATCAGATATATTTATCCCTCTCAGGTCTCTGAGGTGGTTGAAGAATAGATAGCTAGAGTCTCATAGTTAAATTTTGAGTTTTTTAGGAATCAAGAGGGTGTTCTGGATCTAAGAAGATATTTTTAAAATTATGAGGCAAGTTAGTATGAAAGCTGAGTTAGATATAGAACTTTAAACTCATGGAGATGGTTAGATAGTAGAATGTTAAAGTCAGGTGCCAAATACATATGGACTGGACATTGGGAATGTATGCTAAGCCATATAACTCTTATAATTGTGGCCTATTTATTTCTGTTGTTTTGTATTTATAGTTATAAGAAAAAGAACCATTTTTTGGACTGAAAGGGAGAGCTGTTGGGGGGAAAAAGAAATACCTTAAACTAAAAAGAAAAAAAAGAAGAAGGGAAGAGGATGGGGGGTTGAGGGGGAGGAGGGTGGAAGGGTGGGACTGGAGGGGAGAGTAGGGAGGGGATTGTGATTGAGATGTAACTTGAAGAAATAAAAAATAAATTATTAAAAAAAAGGAAGGCCTTGTCTATAATGACCTGGGGCTTTCATTTGGTCAGAAATGCCTCCTCACACTGTTTTGTATTTAAAAAATAGTAAGTGATATTATAATGTAGCTTAGCTCATTCCCTCCAAGTTATATCACCTGTGATAAAGTCCCACCTGATATCTCATAGAACATCTAAGAAAAAAACAAAGCCAATGTGGAAGCAATCCATTTGGCCCAGAGGCATTAAATGGTCATTGTGTCTGAAAATAAAATAATCAAGTGTCTACTGATGGAAGAATGGCGATTTTATAGTATCAAAAGCCAATTGATTATTTGAAGTGGTTATGTGATTAAATGTAATAGCTGAATTGACTTAGTAATTTGAGAGGACTGCAGAGCAGGAATCTCAGAGGTATAATTGATCCAAACCTTGTCTGTGATTCCTAGAGTGCTGATATTCACAGTGGGGTTATGTAATTTGTAATTATTTTGATCAACAATAAAAATGTAAACATAACATTTCAATGAGATATAAGTCTGATGAAGACAATTTTGAGCTGCATGTCTGAAGCATGAGGGAAGGTGTTGGAATGTGGCAGTGACCATCCCGCAGTACTTCCCTTTAAATCACACTGGAAATAACAACGCTGTGATAATGTCTAATTTTCTGTTACTACTTCACAAATGAGGAGCTTTTGTTTTCTTTTCAAAGGTCTGCATAGTCCCACAAAATATAAAGCATATTAAATCAACCTTGTACCACGGTGCAAAAGAATAAATGAAGTCAGAAAGGAAAAACAAGAAAGAAAAAAGGATGTTACCGACACAAAGGAGCAGGACTAGTAAAATTCAATTGGTTACATTCTGTTACTCACAGATATCAGACAAGAGGTGGAAGAATAAAAAAAATCACAAAACAAAGCCAAAATTGAAAGAATGTTGCTCTGGCTCTGAAAAAAAAAAAAAAAAACAAAAACTAATGCAATTTAGAGATATTGGCATATAAAGTTAACAGTCTTGAGAGAGTGTAGACTTGCCATGCTAGCCCTAGATATGGAGAAGGAAAACAACCAAGCCGACCTCTTGAGAGGAGACAGGATTTGATCTGGACTGCAGAGGGTGAGTGATGTCAGTAACAAAGGAAAAAGCAAGGAGTAGGTACAAACGCCAGGGTCCCCGAGATTCCAGGCCATGTGGTCTTAGGCTAGGACAGGTATCCTGATGGGAATGTGGCTAGTATTGAACAGAAGAGCTTAGAGTCTACATGGCTATGTTTTGTTCCATTTTACTCTAGGCAATGGGAAGGGCAATTTTTAAGGGAAGGGTATCATTTCAAATAAGGATTTATGTTTAGAATAATTCTAGATGTAGAGGAATAATCAGTAATATTCATGCTATGTTTCTCAACCATTTAAGACAGCCACGGTTGCAAACTACTTTTTTTTTCATATTTCAGTAGCCAAAGTTTATGAGAGAGTGGCTTTGCCAACTATATTTTAAAATGATTATTTGAAGTATTTTTTTTAATAATTTATTTTTTATTTCTTCAAGTTACATCTCAATCAAAATCCCCTCCCTACTCTCCCCTCCAGTCCCACCCTTCCACCCTCCTCCCCCTCAGCCCCACCATCCTCTTACCTTCTTTTTTTTTTTTAAGGTATTTATTTTTCCCCCCAACAGCTCTCCCTTTCAGTCCAAATAATGGTTCTTTTTCTTATAACTATAAATACAATACAAAACAACAGAAATAAATAGGCCACAATTATAAGAGTTATATGGCTTAGCATACATTCCCAATGTCCAGTCCCTATGTATTTGGCACCTGACTTTAACATTCTACTATCTAACCATCTCCATGAGTTTAAAGTTCTATATCTAACTCAGCTTTCATACTAACTTGCCTCATAATTTAAAAAATATCTTCTTAGATCAAGAACACCCTCTTGATTCCTAAACAACTCAAAATTTAACTATGAGACTCTAGCTATCTATTCTTCAACCACCTCAGAGACCTGAGAGGGATAAATATATCTGATTATATAGGAAGTGCAGGGCCTGCAGCTTCCAAAACTAAAAAATGACATACCAGTGGCTGCCTGGACAGTTCCCATTTTCTCTCCATACATTACAGCATCAATCTTCAGCCATTTGGCCCCATTTCTCTGACAGACATTGGTTGTAGAGCAGGAATTATGAAGGACTTACCTACCCTGTCTTGGCAGAGCTAGGCTGTCGACTTACCTGCTTCCAAGTTTTGTCCTTTTTGGACAGAAGTCTGTCTACAGTTGAAGCAAGTGGTTTTTCTTGCCAAGAGAATGGCTTACCACCAATTTAATCATCTCCCACTGGAGATTCTTCGATGCTCATCTTCTACTTGGAGTAATATAGGGGGTGCTGTCAGGAGCTGACATGTCTCGATATCAAAAAATCTTAAGTTAAGAAAACATCTTTGAATGCCATATTCTGCAGATCTCTTGAGGTTTTTGAAGATGCCCTGTCTATCTCTTATATTTAGATAAGCAAATATTGCTTGTCTCTTAGCAACTTGATTTCTGAGTAGCTTAGAAAATAACTGTGATAGACTGTCATAGTAACTAACAACATGACACGTTTTCATGACTATTAGTTTCCATTTCTTAATTATCCTAAACAGTTTATGTCGGTTGGTAGCGAGCAGTCAAAACTTGACATTTCATTTTTAAGTATTACTACAAACAATACCTTTAAGAAGCGTTACCCTTAATTTTGTATCAATATACAAAGATCAATACCAATGTGGCCAAATATAATCTTAATTTTGTATCAATATACAAAGATCA
>CAJQZJ010032196.1:1770164-1781951 GCA_907164525.1 Lophiomys imhausi | reverse complement strand
GTGTGTGTGTGTGTGTGTGTGTGTGTGTGTGTGTGTGTGTGTGTGTGAAATCTTGGAGTTGTAGACAGTTGTGAATTGCCATGTGGGTGCTGAGATTTGAACCCCATGCCCTCTGGAAGAGCAATCAGTGTCTTTAACCACTGAGCCATCTCTCCAGCCCCATGGCATATTTCATATGTAATGAAAAAAGCTGTTCTCTCTGTCCTGGTGTCATGTTTCTGTGGTGAAAAAGAATCAAGATAACAGATTTGGAAAGAAATTCGAAGAGTCACAAAAATCATTCATGTTGAAAGTTCTCTACTAGACTGGAAAAACTACACTGGCTGATGGTGGCTGAATCTCTTTTCTTTATTCCTTTCCTAAACAGCAAAAATCCATTAGTCATTTTACTCAAATCACATGAAAAAAAAAACTCTTTAAGTGATTATCTTTGATGTTCACACTTCTTATATTCTGCTGCATTCCTTATCACTACTTTTTGGGTCCACATTGACATGATGTATTTTCTCCTGCAAACAAAAAAAAAGTTAATTTTAATTAAGAGCAGCATTCACAACATGGTCATTTAACTATGGCTAGTATCAGGAGCAAATCTACAGATTTGTGAACTTGATGTAGATAAAACACACAAAATGACTTGCTTAACAATTAACAGCTGAATGACCCAAATGTTTTACGCAAATGTTCCCATAATTTTAGCTGTGTTAGTCAGTGTTCTGTAGGTGTGACACAGTATGAGGAAATGGCTTTTGACCGACCTTCTGTGACATGTGGGTTCAGAGGTTTTAATTCATACTTGGTTAACCCTGTTGCTTTAGGCCTGAGGTGAGGCTGAGCGTCAAAGTGGAAGAAATGTATGGAGAGGGAGAGTGCTCATGGCAGCCTGGAAAAAGGGGGGAATGGGGGAGAGAAAGGAATAAGTAGGAGGAAGAAAATGAGGAAGGAGAAAGATCAAAGGAAAAATAAGAAAAGGGGGGATGGAGGAGAAGGAGAAGAAGAAGGAGGAGGAAGGGAAAAGGATGAGAGGAGAAGGAAGAAAGGTTTTCAAGACTAGAATATATCCTTCAAATGCCCACCCTCAGTGACCTACTTTGACTATGCCCCACCTATCCACCTATGAGCCATCAATGTGCTAATCCATCAAGGGGGTTAGCACTGTCATGATCTATTCACTATTGAGAAGTGTCCCCAGCTAGGGAGCAAGCCTTTAGCACATGAATCTTTAGGGACATTTCATATCCAAACTATAACACATTTCTATCAAAGGATTGCTGAAGTCAATGTGAATGGGACTCAAAGAAGTCTAGTTTCAGTGAATGACACTTCTGACCACAGTGTGCTCCCTTCTTAGAGGAAGTCTTTCGAACTGCAATTCTTCCTCTTAAGAATTAATAGAGATCAACTGGGAAACACTAAGAGGGTGAAGCATTAGGAATTAGGTACAGGGGATTGGATGAGCTGAAGGACTTTTAAAGTGTACTCTGAATGTGCACAGCATCAGTGGGTCATCTGACCGTACTTTGGCCAAAACCTGAGTCTCAAAAAAGAGATGATATCATAGATAAAAAGAACATTTTTAAAAGATATCCACACTTGCTATTTGATTCTGGGGTCAAACAGAGTAGCACACTTGAAAGTTGCCTTCTGTAAAGTTCTAGGAAGAAATCTGAAGCGCATAGCATTTCCCTTTCCCCTTGAGTAGATTTGGCACATTCTCAGTGCTTGTGTTCTGATCCAGTATCCTCCCTACGGACTGTGCTCCAGCATCTGTTGTTCTAGGTGATTATACATTTGTGACAAAGTCAGAAGCAGAGATTCCTTACATACTATGACATTGCCAGTGGAGAGGAGCCTGCATCACATGACACACTTGGGAGCACACAGAAGTTCATACAGAATACAAATTTAACAACTGTAATATCCCTTGATTTTATTACCTGCGAACACTTTTTCACATCTGTTTTCTTTCCTTCCTCCTATTTGAATAAAAGAAATAAGCTTTTTCTCATCTCTTCAAAGTACTGCAGTGAGAGCAGCAAGCTTGGAGGGTGGAGGTGGTGGGTGGCTTGCAAATTTTGAAAATTGTCACCTGAGCTCCAACACTCTCTCACAAGCACTGGCATTATGAGCAAGTGAAGATATCCCCAGAGGTATTCCACCCATAAGCGTTTGCTGAGTTTGCTTTATGGCAGGACAGTAGCTGCCAAAACAGCATTTCCCAAACCATCACCAGAATTTAAATTGGTACTTAATGCAGACTGACAGACAGCAGCAGGACTGATGGAACAGGAGGGCTCCTGCTCACTCCACTCATTGTTGAGGCTCTGTGGCATATCACCAAGTTGCTATGGATAATTCCCTGCCCATCACTGGTGGTCAGTGAGTGTTGAGTAATACCAACATTGTCAAGGGTGTCTTAGTTTTCACCTGAGAACATTTATAATGTTCTGCTTGGTGTTCTTTCTAATTCATCATGTTCAATGATGGGGGTGAAAATTAATTACTCTGGGAATGTGAACATCAGTTTGAAAAATCATTGTTCTCATTGCTAAATAATGTCCTCACTAGCAAAAGCAGGAGTCCTCTGGATACTTTTCTTTTGTCCCAGTCTCCTCCTCCCCCTGCTTCCCTTAGCTCTTTTTTGAAATGCCAAGACTGAACGAGGGTAATTGCTTTAAAGTTATACCAGGGACTGAATTGTGATTTATTTTGAAACCTTCCTAAATATGGCACTGGGAGTAGACTTCAGGTTCCCAGTTTTCTGTCTCTGTAGCTCAGCCAAAGATGTCACTTTGATTTCTGATCAGCACGTTCCTGGGACACGGGGTCTCATTTGTCTATAAAAGAGAGATGTAAGCCCATTTGAAGTTTCAGCTGACTTATTGTTGTTTTTTGACCTTTGCTACTAATAGCTGGCAAAGAATAAAACCAGACACGTCAATCACTTTCTAGATGTCATAAACTATTGACTGTTTCTTGAAGGATTCTAATGCCTGCTTTATTGGTTTATTGCACCAGAGGAGAGGGCAAATAGAGTATCAAAACAATGAAATCTGGGTTATCTAGCATCATCCAGATTGGCCTATAATGAAATATTTGCAGTTAATTACTATGCATTAACTATAAATGAGCTGAAGTCATACCAAGGAGAGAACAGGGGAGTTTCAATTCAGAACTCTTTTTTTTTTTTAAATGGTATTTGACACTCTAAAGAGCTGAGAACTAGCTTTCCTGACCTGTAGTAATCAGAATACTACTCAACTTGTTCAAAGCATGCAACTGCAAAAACAAGACCCATCCTCCACCCTTCATTATGCCCATGGCCTACTTCCCTCCATCCTGAAGATTCTTATACATTGGTGTAATTCCTGCCACTGTTGGGGATTTCCATTGCTCTCAGGCTCAGCTTCCTAAGCTTCTTCCTTCCAGTGATTTTTGTCTTATGTTCTAATTTAGGTGCTGTGGGGGTTGAATGTGATGTCCCCTATAGTCTCGGGCACTTGAATACTTGTTTCCTAGTTGATGATGGATGGGAAGGTTTGGGAGGTGTGGCCTTGCTGGAGAAAGTATGTCATTGGGGGCAGGCTTTGAGAGTTTGAAGACTTCTGCTATTTCTAGTTTTCTGTCTCTGCTTCATGATTGCAGCTCTCCATTCCTGCTTCAGGCACCAGGCCTGCTGCTTGGTGTCATGCTTCTGTGCCACGACAAACACTAATCCCCCCAGAACTGTGAGCCTGAATAAACTCCTTCTGCAAGCTGCTGTGGTCTTGGTGTTTTACTACAGCAATAGAAAAGTGCCTGATACAGGTCCAGTGTCAACACCCCAGACTGACAGTTCTCAAGGAGTATCCAGGGAGCCCTGATTCCTAAAACATATTTAAGTTGAGGCCCATATTATCCTTATAATGTTTCTTTTTCATTCTCATTGTCTCACATGTGTTTGGGTTTTTTTTTTCCTGAGGTTATTTGGTGTTGAATATGACAGCATACTAGAGTGAATACAGAAACAGGCATGAGAATCAAGCCACCTTCAATTCAGACAGAAATTAAAAACACATACAAAAATGTGAAAATGCCATTCCTTCTGATGATTCATTTCAGAAACTGTTCTTTTTTTTTAACACAGAAATAGGTAATGTTACCATTAATGGACTTACAATTTTAATTCAATTAAATGTTTAAAAAATTCAGTTATAACTGTAATGTAGTAATAAATAACAATATATTTAATTTACATGAAACATTTCTGATACCTACAATGTTTTAAATGTAGTGGGAATCAGAGACCAAAATATTGATATCTGCTAGAGTTGTGTAGATTTCTCAAACTGTCAGGAAAAAGCCAGTAGGGGCTGGCAAGATGACTAAGTAGGTAAAAGTGTGAGAGGAACTGAGTTTTGTTCCTAGCACCACAGTTAGCAACCACTTGTCACCCCAGCACCCAAGGAATGCAATGCCCAGGTCTCCCAGGGCTCTTGTACTCACTCACATGTATAACTGGCTAGTTTTAAGTCAACCTGATACAAACTAAAGCCATCTGAAAGGAAGGAGCTTCAACGGAGAAGATGCTTCCGTCAGATCAGACTGTAGGAAAGTCTGTAGAGCGTTTCTTGATTAGTGATTGATGAAGGAGGGCCGTTATTTTGGGTCGTGCTATCCCTGGCCTGGTGGTCTTGGGTTCCACAAGAAGGCAGGCTAAGCAGGTTGGGAGGAGCACAACAATGTGCAACACTTTCCCAAGGCCCCTGCATCAGTCCTTGACTATAGGCAGGTCCCTGTCATCTTTAAGTTCCTATCCTTATGTCCTTCAGTGAGAGACTATAGATGTAGGTGTAAGTCAAATACACCCTTTTCTCGCCAACTTGTTTTTGATAATTGTGTTGCTTCACAGCAATAGGAACCCTAACTAAGATATATATCCATACACAGACAAATATATATACGTATCTATGCCCCTAACAATACATATAATTTTTTTTATAATTTATTTTTTATTTCTTCAAGTTACATCTCAATCACAATCCCCTCCCTACTCCCCCCTCCTGTCCCACCCTCCCACCCTCTTCGCCCTCAACCCCCCATCCTCTTCCCTTTAATTTTTTTTTAGTTTAAGGTATATCTTTTTCCACCCAACAGCTCCCCCTTTCAGTCCAACAAATGGTTCTTTCTCTTATAACAATAAATACAATACAAAACAACAGAAATAAATAGGCTACAATTATGAGAGTTATATGGCTTAGCATACAATATAAATTGTTTTTAAAATGAAAGATGAAATATTCCTCTTATATTTTTGTTTTACAACTTATCATTCATACTCTGGTGATGTTTTTAGAATAAAATAAAAACAAAGAGTAAAAAAAAAATGTACATTTGAGGAAATACAAGCCCCTGTTCCAATATGAGAGTGTCATGGTGTTGTCAAGTTGGCAGGATCTAGTACTGTCTGAGGATTGGATCCAGGGTTTAGCTGTGATGGGTTATTGTGACTGCGTTCATTGACATCAGCTATTCACCCACTGTGGATGATACCTGTCCTCGCACATGATCCTGGACCTCTTTGGTCCATTTCCTCAACTGTGTCCCTGTGGACTTATGACAGCTTCACACTGGCTCTGTTTCAGGATGTTGAGTTGAGTAGTACTGCACCAGACTTTGTCATCACCATTAATAGTCGTTTTTCATTAAAAAGGATGGTAACTACCCGCCCTTCTGTTCTCTTAGTCTAGTCTCTCGATGCTGTTCCCTGAAGATCTTGAAACCATTTTCCCTAAATCCTCTCAAATGTCCCTCAGAGTTGTTCTTTTTCCTGTCTGACTTGAGCATTTATTTGCCTACCATCTTTACACCTACCACAAAAAATTCAAGAAGTCATTGTCACTTGTGGAGTTTTGTAGTAGCTATCTACTCTCTTGTAGACGAACTTCTGTTTGTCCTGTTCTCTTTTCTGTAGAGTGTCATAAATATCTGAGCTTTTCAGGGAGAAATCAAAGTCTTTATGAATAGAATGACCACAACACTTTCAAATTTGGTAACATCTGAGAATAAAGAGTAACTAATACCAATTATGCAGGAAAAAGAAGAATAAACTTAGATTTTTGCCTGGGAAAATGGGATGTATTATTGTCTTCACCCTTAAGTCTCCACATGAAATATTTCCAATTTTTCTTTGCCTTATTCGTTTCTATATCTCAGTTTTTGACTACTCATCTTTGAATTTTCTGATTGTTACATGAGGCAAGATTTGTTTTTCTGGTTTTTCTTGGTGTTTAATTCCTGGAAATAATTGATAAACATTTGAATGTGAATTAAAGAGGCACACATCTACTAATTCAACCTATCAAATATCAACAGAATTTTTAGATATTTAGAGCACTCATAGAAGGTGTGCCTTGAAAAATCAAGAGATTTTTCTATGAATGCTCTAAATAAGGCAAGGCTAACAGTTCCCCAAAGTCTACTAGAATCCTCAAGGGGATGTCTTTTCCAATATAAAACGTGTATCATGATGTTTGAACATTAAAAGGAATGATTTATTAAAAATGTCTTAGGACAACTTCTGAACAGTGGCTCTTAGGATGGACAAGAGGCCGCAAGGCACACAGGTCCACAGCAGCCTTACGGTTTCAGACACTTGTGGGGAAATCAGCATCAGTACTTGTGTGGTGCTGGGGTTGTGGTTTAGATGACTTTATAGAGTGTGGGAAGTGTGGAGATGCCAGCCATAGAGATGTTTAAAACGAGTGTAATTAAAGTCAGAAGTGATTATTACAAACTGCGTTTGTAAAATGGAATTCACTGCTCATAGCAAAGGCACTCTGGCTACACAGTAGAGCTGGGGGTGGGATTCAGGTGGACAATGTCAGTCTGTGAATAGGGGACTACTTTGGAGCTCTCTGTCAGTCTATATGTTTTTGGTTATTTCTTTTATTGTTTTTTCCCAACATAGCATTTTTATTGATTCTTTGGGAATTTCACATCATACACCCTGATCATACTCACTTTCCAGTCCTTCCGTGTCCACCTCCGACCTTGTGACTTCCCTCCCAAAAAATAGAAAACAATGAAAAAAAATGGAAAAAAGGTCCAGTTTGTGTTACCTGCGTACTCACTGGAGCATGGTCAAACCCTCAGTGGCCTGCCCCTAAAATAGAACTGAGTTCTTCCTCTCCCGCACCCACCAGCAGCCACCAGTTGTGGAGATCTACACTGCAGCATCCTTATCACACGTTTTAAGAGTTCTCTTCTATGGCTTCCTGTTTTGACTGGCCCTTTTTTGGGGAAGGGCAGTGTTGGGATAGGAGTAGTCACAGGAGCCATCCATGTCCCCCTTTCTCAACTGCACATCTTCAGACATTGGCAAAACTGCGAAGATAGCTCCCTCGTTCTTTACGGTCAACAGGAGCTTGGATCCTGGGCATCTGAGTGGTTTCCAGTGACAGCACAGAATACAAGCACAGCCCCCCCCCCCCCCCCCTCTGGCTGCAGTAGGACTGTCGGCCCAGGCGACACTCGGCAGCAGTGCGTATCCAGACATCACCATAGCCTAAGCACAGACCCCTCTCACCAGCCTGGTCCTCAGCAGCAGCATGGCTTTAGGCCCTGTGGATTTTCCTGGTCTATGTCGTGGCTGACCATAACATAGACCACAGTCAGGCCATGGCATAGACTGTGGGCCTCCACAGGGCCTCAGGTGGCCACACAGGCCATTCACATCAGCATGGCTCTCCTGATGCAGCAGAGCCCAAGGACATCACCAAGACTTCAGTCAGCAGCATAGACTGCATATGTCTGCCACAGTCTGGGGCAGCAGCTTGAACCACAGATACTAACAAGGCCTCTGGTGGCATCAAGGACCACAGCGGTCCTTTGAGGAGGTCCAATTCAGGAAGTGAACCGTTTGTTATCCTGACCCTCCATCTTTGCCCAGAGCCAAGGCAACCCTGCAGCCAGGAGTCACATTCTGGTGCTGAGTATGCATCAGTGTAAGCTCCAGGCTGCTGCACACTGCCCCACCGCGAAACAGTGACAACAGCAACCCTGAGCGCCGTCCCACACCTGGCACCTCTCCCCCGTCTCCAGTTACGCCTCTCTCCACAGCACATGTACCACTCCACTTTTCTATCTTTCCCATCTCTCCGTCTCGTATTTGTTCATCGTCGTGGTGCCTGCTGCCTGCACCATGAGGCAGGGCAGCCTGACTGGCTCATAAGCTGCATTGTATTCGTGGTTTGCTACAGAATGAATGTAGAGAATTACTTTTTCTTGCTAATGCAATAATAACTTGGGCTGTGTGATTGAATATCTCATTATTTTTAAACTCCCGAATACCTGTTTTTCAAGGAGGCTTCTGAATATGTTTTGCTTTGATACTTGATTTCCTTTTTTTATTACATAATAAGGAGATGTTTAACAAAGGAAACCAATTACAAAAGAAAAGTGTGCAGTTCTTGCAACACTTACCAAATTACAACCCTCATTTAATTTGAGAAGCATGCAGACTTCTTTTGTTTCTGTTATTTGTTAAAGTTTGCCTAGGGAGCATCCTGAGAGGCTCTCTCTGGGGCTAGCTCTACTTAGCACCTGTAACCCTTCTTGGCAGACGCCCCAGGTTCCTTTTCTCTCCTAGAGTCTGCATTTCAACTTAGGCGCCACCTTCACAGTTTCAGGAACAACACTCTCAGAAGCTCTGCAGGAATTCCAATCCTGCTACACACTGCCTGGACTTACATGCTCTCCTAAAGAATCTGGGTGGAAGCCTTCATGACCCCATAACTGCTTCAGTCTACATGCCTGAGAAACTAGCTGTATGTGGATGATGCCCATTTCTGTCCCCTGCTCAATCAGAAGTAGGGACTCTTGAAGAGGTCATTAGTTAAGATGAGGCAATTCTAGTGAAGGCTGGCTTACATCCAGTGTGACTGTTATCCTTTAAAGGAGGGTGTGGTCTAGCAGAAAATATTATATGAAAAGGAATATGCAGATAACACTTGTATAAGCTACAAGATGCCGAAGACTACTAGAAAAGATTCAGAAGTTAGTGGAAAGGCATAGAGGTGGTTTGTATCTTAAATTCTTCAGAAGGAAGCAATCCTGTCAGGGGATCTGAGCTCAGTTTTTGTCTAACAAGTTTTCAGTGTCATTACTGACAAACTCATAAAATAGAAAATGATAAGGTTCTTGCCTAATGATGTTGCCGTGGGACTCAGGGAGTCCATAGTTGCTAAGCACTTGAAGCACTGCTTGGTTTATATGCCATTGAGTTCTTTTAACTTATTAGTCTTCAAAACATTAACGACTGGACGTGATATTCTATATAGTTACTCTGACTTATTTAATCATTCTTTGATTTTATAAATATTATAAGTGGTACTCAAATGAGTAAATATTTATTGCATTATGTTAGGTTTCTAAAAGTGTGATTCTTTGGTCAAAGAATATTACCATCTTTAGGTCTTTTGATGGCATATTTTTTGAAATCCTTACTCTGAACAGCTACATTGTATAATCACATCGTCATCATTAAATACTATACTTAGCTACAAATGTTTGTTTCTTTCATAAAACCATGTCTTGATTATTGTGTTACACTTATAATGAGATGAAGCAATATCTATTATGTTTTAATGTTGGCAGTTGAGTGGTATGTATTTATTTGATTAAAAAAGTAAAATCTAGCATCATGGAAAACAGAGCCTGTCTTTGGAGAGAGAAATAAAGTTTTAGGTCACTTGTACATGTTCTTTTCTTCAGGAGACACTAAACTTGGTCAACTCTTTGCTGGTAAAATTTCATTTTCTACCTTACCATGGATGCCAAGGGCTTCCTCCTCCAGATAAACTGAGAAAACAATCTGCAAATGTTTTCCCGTGACATGTCTTCTAGTCACTGAGCTACAAAGGCCTGGGATTAGTACAGCGTTTTGGAGACTGAAATAACGTTGCATCGGGTCTTTGTAATAGGCCATGTGCTCAGACTTCCTGAGCACAAAGAGGGCAGAGAAAGGGGACGAGGAGAAACAGTCCAGTGCTTTATGTCTCCATGACACAGACACATTCACCAGCGCAGCTCTGAGTAACAACCTGCTAATATCATGGCTTAAAATAAACCATCTCACAGACAGTGTCTGAAAGCAAGCCTTTGTCTTCAGGGCTATTTTGCTGGGAAAATTTTGTCTTGAAAGGCACTGGCAACTGAGCAACAAAGGGAACTTTTTTTTTTTTTTCTTATTCAAGAGTCTAAAATAAATAACCAAAGCAAAGATCATAGAAGAAATGTTCTATGAAGACTTGCTCGTGGGATGCTCTCTAGCTGTTCTTGAAGGTCCACCCTGTCAGTTCACAGGAGCAATCCTGAGTCCTCAGATGACATGATTGGTGTCTGTCTGCCTTTCCTCTCAGTCAGTCTTGCATTGCACCTTGCCTTAACACTTCTGTTTCCCTCTTCCCTGTTTCTTCAACCCTTTTGGCCTCTGGGTAGAGATCCTTTCAAGATGTTTCCTGCTCATCTCCCTCTTTTTGTTGTCTGTCTGGACAACATGAATATCAGATTTTATCTTCTTAAGTGGAAATATTGGCTGTATACTGAACAGTAGCCCCCAGCTTCTTGCTCTCTCTGTCTCTGTCTCTCTTCTTCTTCTTCTTCTTCTTCTTCTTCTTCTTCTCCTCCTCCTCCTCCTCCTCCTCCTCCTCCTCCTCCTCCTCCTCCTCCTCCTTACTGTTTAAGCTGTTCCAACTTTATTATTTCGTTTTAGTTTTTCTATTCCTGTCACTCATGGGCCATCTGTGAGCTATCTGAGGGCAGCTACAGGCTGGTTTCAGTTGCTATGGGCTTGGTGCACATCTCTCCTTGGGATGAGGGCAACTCCATCATCCTTCCACACTGGCAGATTTAAGTATTTCTGTAATGGGGAGTAAACCTTCCTAGTGCTGGAAGAAAATGTTTTCCTGTTTCCTAGTCCATTCTTTAAAGTGATTGAACAGCTTTCCTTGAAATCTAGATGGGTTTTTTTCATCCTGTTATGATTCTCAGCCTTTGGAGTGCTGAGAAAATTAGGTGAGTCTCAATTAATATCCAACTCAATGAAGAATTAAGTTAGGACACGGAAATATTTAATTCAACAATAAAAATTCTCAATGCTTATTTTTTAAAGATAAAATTATTTTTACATGTAGGTGTTTCTACAGAAGTTAAAAAAAAAGCAGCTTGATCAAAATATCTCAGCATTTGGGAGGGTAGAGGCAGGAGGATTAGAAGCTCATGGTCATCTTGGGCTACATTGGGAGTTTGAGGTCAGTGTGATCTACATGAGACCTTTCCTGAAAAATGAACTGTCAGGAAGGGTTTGAGGGAAGAACAGAAAGTGAGAAATATAATTATATTATAAGGTCATCCTCTCCTAATAACAACAACAATAAAAAAAAACCTTTGAAAGTATAGCAGGATATGGGATGACAGTTATTCTGAGTGTTGAGACTGAAGACCTACATGACATGGGAGAAGGAAGACACTGAAGTGTCCCCTGCATGGGAGTGGAGATGCTTCTATTGGCTGAAATGTGTCCCTCTCAAAGTTCACATGAACCCTAAGCTGCAGAACTTTAGAGCATAACACTACTTGTAAATAAAATAAGCTATTTGTAAGTAAAATAAGTTCAAATGAGTCCATTCACATGTGCCCTAGTCCAATCCAATGCATTCTTACATGAAGGTAAGAAAGAGGACACTAGGAAGACACCAAAGCACATGGCCGTGTGAGCACACAGTGAGAGGTGGCCATCGGCAAGCC
>CAJQZJ010032196.1:1711472-1746271 GCA_907164525.1 Lophiomys imhausi | reverse complement strand
TGTGTGTGTGTGTGTGTGTGTGTGTGTGTGTGTGTGTGTGTGTGTGTTCCACTCATGGTTGTTGCAGTAAGAAAATTGATAGGTAGAGGAATTTTCTGTTGCCCTCTCCGGCCTCTGGCTATAGCCCTGTATCTCAGGGACAAATGTAATCTTTTTACTCTAGGTCATTTAACTAAAAGTCCATGAGCCCTCCATGCCATCCCAAAGTGCCACCTTGGTCTTAGTTCCCTGCTTGAAAATGTAAAAGCGTAAAATATTTTTTATATATAACAAAATTCAGTGTGAATTTTAAGTAATAACTTTTATCTCTAAAATTTTGTTGAAAACAAACATTAAGGATTCCATGTAGGGAAGCCGGCCTGTTTCTGCTTTCAGGGCCTGTTGCTGGCAATGCTGTTGGGTTGGCTTGTAACAGTGCATAAATCCCTGAGATACAGCTAAACTAAAGCATGGTGTTTCTCTTCTTAAGTGAAATACGGTAATCGGTTGAGGAGAATATGGTGTACAAGTGGTGTCTGTAGAACCTGTGGCCGGCCATATCAGTGATCATGGATGATAAGGGAGGAAGACTGCAGTGGGGACGAGGGGAGCAGCTGCTCGCATCTGTGAAGTATTCCACTCCGTGGCAGAGGGTACAGTACACAGTGCTTTGATTTTTAAATTGCTGCTCAAAGTAGATAATTAAAGTTTTCTCTGTTTAGGAGTTCTGCTGCTTTATGACTTCCCAAGAAGCAATCCAATTATCTAGGAAAAGGTCATTTTGCTTTTTTTCATTTCTGCAACTAACTGTGCTTCATAATATCCTGTCTATAACTTACATCACTGAAATTATTCACCATTTCTCAGTCACCTAAAAGACAGCAGACTTCTTGGACATATTTTAATCTATAAATTACCTGATTTTACACCCTCTTCTTCATGAAAACCTTTTTACTGTCTTCATTTTTTATAATATGTGGACTTCAGTAAGAAGGTCAGCACATTATTGAATTTGAACAGCAAGCATCAGCAAATGTTGACGTGTGAATTCTTCTATCACAGATACTGTGTTCCCATACAGATTATATTGCATTGAGCATTTACATAATGTATTGCATATATATCTTTCAAGAAGCGTTACTTTCATTCATTGATGGAAATAAACTGTTTATGTGATTATGTACGTGACCACACAGGTTTTCTGTGAAACGAGAAAAGCAAGATTCTAGAAAGGGCCACCCTGCTTTGTTTGCATTTGTACTATTTGCTTTCTCGGCCACACTAGATTCTCGGAGTGAGGCGGTGCTACAGCCCTGTTTCACTCCTGGTGCTGCTCTCCCTAGAGTCCCTGGTTGCAATGGATTCAGCACACCCACATTGAAGGAAGGACTAGGTCTGGAACTGATATTTCATAAGAACTGGGAAATTTGACAGACATTTGTTGTAGAGCAGGGATTGAGAAACAGGACCCAAAGGCTGAAGACTGATGCTGGAATGTATGGAGAGAAAATGGGAACTGTCCAGGCAGTCATTGGAATGTTCTTTCTTAGTTTTGGAAGCTGCAGGCCCTGCACTTCCTATATAAGCAAATATATTTATCCCTCTCAGATCTCTGAGGTGGTTGAAGAATAGACAGCTAGAGTCTCATAGTTAAATTTTGAATTGTTTAGGAATCAAGAGGGTGTTATGATCTAAGAAGATACTCTTAAAAGTGTGTTGCAAGATAGTATGAATGTTGAGTCACATATAGACCTTTAAACTCATGGAGTTGGTTAGATAGTAGAATGTTAAAGTCAGGGGCCAAATATGTATAAACTGGACATTGGGAAGGTATACTGGGCCATGTAACTCTCATAAATGTGGCATATCTATATCTATTGTTTTGTATAATACTTACTGTTATAAGAGAAGGAACCATCTGTTGGACTGAAAGGGGAAACTTCTGGGGGGAAGAGGGTGGAAGGGCGGGATAGGAAGGGGGAATAGGGAGGGGTTTGTTACTGAGATGTAACTTGAAGAAAAAAAATAAAGTATTTAAAAAAAAAAGAACTGGGAAATTAAATTTGTTCTGAGGTTCACAAGGTAAATGTGTATCATGATTAATCAATGATAATTTTCCTTAAACTTTTTGAAATTAGCTAAACTGATTGAGATAACTGAGGAATTTTACCTCCTAAATACAGTATAAAGAAAAGTCTAGTCCTTATTCGATTCACTGTAAACTCTGGTGCCTTTGATTCTTAGGAGATTTTTGAGTAAGTATTAGTAAGCATGTAAAGTGTAGTGTGTGTCTCTGCTCTTCTTCAATAGTGAGTAGTAGGTGTGCTCAGAGTGACTGGCAAACGTTACCTACTGGATGGGCCTTCCCATTGCTACTGTCCTTCATAGATGTTTGTTCTTGTGACCAAGAGAGAAATCTCCTTGTGATTATTCTGTTGGCAAAGTTACTCAGTGAATACTTGATGCTTTTTTTTTTTTAACCTCAGAAGTAGCTCCATCATTTTGGACTGTTTAAATTGAAATGATGCCCTTCTGTCAGATAATCTAGAGGCCTCACCACTCACTGAAAATATCCAGAAAGCAGCTGAATCACAACTTGTCTGACTGAAACCTCTCATCACATAGTAAACATCTCCGACCAGAAAATTTCTTCCAAAACATGTCTGAGGTTTTTTTTTTTTTTTTTTTTGAAGCTGTTTCCCATGCACCACAGAGTTAGCCTTCTCTGTGCTGCTGCACCTGCTGGAAGCCTGTGATGGACGGTGTCAGTCACAAAGCCCTGCAGTCCAGTAACTAAGGATGTAAAACACTACCACCTCAATCCAACCCAGAACTGTATGGGTTGATAGATTAATATAAGTTAGATTTAGTGAATATCTAGGTTTCTGATACAGTCTCTTAATTCGGGGCATGAAGATCAACTTGGCTGTGAGCAATTAGCATATCAGCTTATGGATGAGGTCACATGAAACAAGGGGAGTCTCTTTGGACTGAAAAACAAGGTTGAAGCCAGGTGAAACAAGGAAACTTTATGACCTGGCATTGTTTTCAACTGCTAAGTGGGCAGAGCCCAAATTAAGCTGAAACAGGTGGAACAAGGAGCAATCCTATTTAAGGACAAGTGGATGAGCCCAGAGAGCATCATGCTAAGGGCCCCCATACAAAAGAGCTCAGATGCTAGCGAGTCCTGCTGAATAAAGTGCTGGTGAACTGATGGCCGGATCTCCCTGAGGCAGAAAGAAGCTGGTGAGCAAATACAGCCTCAGCAAGACAGCAAAAGGCCAAGGACTAAACCCTGTGGCTCAGCTTTTGCCTAGAGGGGTTTGACCTGTCCGAACAGTGGCCTGAACGGAACTGTGGCCAGCTTTAAAGACTGAGGCAGAGCAGCAGAGTTGCTGATACGAAGGAAGTAAGTTGGCCTACAGACGCTGAGGTCTCCCAGAGAGAAGAAAGCCTCAAGCCTTATTTAAGGTGAGACTGCCATAGCCAATCTACCCTGATGAACCTGCGTCTGAGATATTCCAGAACAAAGACTGCTAAGTGCATTAAAGAGTCTACCCCCAGACAGGTTTCCTGGTGACTGAGGACCTGCCCCAGAGACTGTATCCTTCTAAAAGGTTAATAGTTATCAATAGGTTTAGTGGTTAGGTCTTAGGGGGTTGTAGGCATTTATAGGGGTTGTAGGAATTCATAGGGGTTGTAGGAATTTATAGGAATAGTAATTAAGTGTATTTGTTATAAGTGAACATAGTTATTAATAAATAAGTGTTTAATAATTTAAAAAGTACTTTTTCACAGAACCTAGGTGAGGAGAGATCTCACTATTATCTCCATACCTGGAACCAGATCTCCCTGACGAACCTCAAAGTTCAAATACCTATCAACCTTTCCATATTTTCCCTATAGTTGAATTACCTCATGCCCCTGCTGGAGTTCATCTTTTTGTCCCATTTTTGCTGGTGTCTTTAGTTCACTGACTATCTATGAATTCTTCAGGTATCACTCAATTAGCCATAGATGAGAACTATGTAAGTAAATAACACATGTATACAGACTATTTTGTCATCATATGGATCACACAATGACAAGTTTTTAGGTGGTACTCACATTGGATTAGATATTCTAAGGAATCTAGAGGTGTTTTCAACATGTAGGTGAGTAGGTTAAATTTGAGCATCTGCAGAGTTTTGTATCCATAGAGACCCTGGATTACTGTACACAAATCATACTTGAAGTGGTTGGTCTTCAGCCTCTGTGTAAATCAAATAGGTAAGAGGTGGGGAGTGTTTGCAAAGGAATCACACAACTCACACTTTCCGATCATAGCAATGCACTGCTTATCTGGGGTGGGCTTCCCATGTAATAGTTAAATATATGTACTCTGGTTCTTCTTAGAATCTCTGGGTGGACAGGAATAACCAAGGGGTTTCCTGACATCAGTCAGGTATACCCATCTGTGATTGCAGAGAGAGGGAAGCTCAGAGGTGGAGTGGATCTACAAACACACCTTTGAGTGAATAAATCACTGTAACACAAAGGATGTGTTGTCACCCTCTAGCTATAAAAGAAGGAGCCCCAAATGGAAGCATGGCTCAGTGGTTAAGAGTGTATACACTGCTCTTGTATAGGGCCCAAGTTCATGTCCCAGCCTCCACCTTAAGTGGTTGACAACTGCCTGGAACTCCAGCTCCAGGGAATCTGACACCCTTGTCTGGCCTCCAGGGGCCCCCACATGCATGTGCATGTACACACATAAGTAAAAATGAAATCTATCTTAAAAAATAAAACAATGGCGGCTGGAGAGTTGGCTCACTGGTAGAGGGCTGACTGCTTTTCCAGAGAACCTGGGTTCAATTCCCAGCACTCACATGGAAGCTCACAACTTTCTGTAACTCCAGGATCCAACATCCTCACACATACGTACATGCAGGCAAAATACCAATGCACATAAAAAATAAATAGATAATTAAAAATGAATAAAAGAATGTACCCAGTTAATTTCCTGGAAGGATTGAAACAGGTACCACAAAGTTCTTACAGTGTAAGGGGTGTGAACTGTTTGTTCTCCAAACAGTTGGTTTAATTATACACTGGTCCATTTTCTGAGATCAAACCTGAGGCAGGCTTTTATATATTTCTCACTGTACAGAAGTGGCTGTGGCCATGACAGTCTTGTTTAACTTCTTCTCTATTATCTTAGAGGTTTAGATGTAGCTGAGTTGTCCAGTTTCACCTTGGCTTATTTTCTGCTGTCAAAAACATAGGCACCTGCTTCTAAGAGAAGATGAGGACACAGCAAGTCAGGAAGTGAAGATCACTTCAGAATATTTGCCTGGATTCAGAGGTGATTCTGAATTATATGGTGATTCACAAGGCCAGTTAACACATGAGACAGAATCATAGAATTAAAAAACACTGGAGCTGCAAAGGGTCTTCTATACCAGTGGCTTTCCAATTGTGTGAACTACAACCTAAAGAAAAACCATCTTACCTCATGGCTCAGTATCCTCAAGAGTCCTAAACTTTTATGTCTGAGAAAAAAGGCGTCACTCTCATACACACAAAACTAATAATCATGCACAGCTACTTTTGGGAAACATGTTCCTGAGCTCCATTTTATTCTTGACTCACTACATTAATTTTGAATTTCACATCTGGTTGTCACCAGAGGTGGAAAGGACTATTTTACCTTACTCCCATCAACCTTTCTTTCTTAAGAGAAATTATATAGCCCAAGCAATTAAGTTGCTTGGCCCTAGCACCCAGGTCTTCTGGGTTTGCCCACTACGCTCTCCTCAACACCGTGCATAGTCATTAGCCGGAGGCATTAATTAGTTTCTAGTGTTTCTGTTGGATAATGTACATGTTGGCTGCTTCAGGACTGCAGCTATAATTGCACAGTAATTTTGAGTATGAATGGGCTTTAAAATTCTATTGTTTAGATATTGGCTATTACTCAGCATGCAGAAAGCAGCCAGGGACTCTAATATGAAGGCTGAGTGGGAACTATTGCTGAGAACTACAGTTTTGGGTGTCTTATCCACTACTGGAGCCAGGTTTTCTTGATTTTTCAGTCAGTCCGTTCGTTCCTCGATGAGCCAGGGCTCTGTATGACTCTGGGAAGAGTCACTACATACATATATTTATAATCAGTAGCCAAAGGCTGTCTTTGGCAAAATGGTACCATACATTCTGGCTCCTGCCTGGTCCCTTGTCGGGAGTCAATGTCTGTCAGGCAAATCTCTCTTGCTTTAAGCACTGCCCTGACACTCGCCTGCCCTTTATTGAGCCGACTGTCTGGCTTTCAGTGTGCCTGTTGAGATTTCCCAGAGAGTGGTATTGAGATGTATGGCGTTCTTTGGTCCCTCTCAATTCAGAGACACATTACAAAATCCAGTGGTGACCAGTTAGTCTTCAGAACATTGCTATCAGACCATCGGTGTCAGCAACCCTGCGCCCTGAGCCTTGCTACAGATCAGCCTGGCAGGACACTAAAGATGAGGCTAGAACACACATCTTTTATGACTTTTTGCACTCACTGGCTCATGGCATGAGAAGACACTATGTCTGTTTTGCTCATTACTGTACTTGGAAAATACATCCTCCAAATGGAGGTATTTTAGCCCAGTGGTGTTGAGATGAGGCCTTTCAAAGCTGAGAAGGTCAGGCCACTTCTTCCTCCAGGAGCGGGAGTTTGGCCCTCATAGAAGACGCTCTATGTAGCAGTGAGTCATCCGGCCTCTCTGCCATGTGAGAACTTGCATTTTCCCTTCCAGAAGATGTGGCAATAAAGCACCATCGTGGGAGAACAGAGTGGCTCTCCTCAGACAGATGAGCCTGTCCTGAATCTTGGATATAGCAACCTCAAAACCGTGATGAATACGTTTTTGTTCTTTATAAACTACCCAGGCCAGCAGTATTTTGTTACAGCAGCATAAACAGAACAAGGCACTAGCCACTTTGTCTCTACTGATTAGCACACAATAGGCACTTAAGAGTCACTTGCTGAAAAAATGCCTAGTTCCTGCTTCCTCCTGTGTCTCAGGCAAGGAGGATCTTGGTGAGAGGAGCCTGCTTGCCTTCTCCTCTATGAGTCATTTCAACCTGACTAAATTGCTTAACATCCCTGTGCCTGAGCTTGCCTATCTGCTGCAATGAAGATGGAAGCACTGCCTACCCCACTTTTCATCCCGTGGAGTGGATGAGATCACACTTGAGAAATGTTTAGAGCTACCCCTGATAAACAGTAAGACCTCCTAAACGGTGAGCCATACAATTGCTAGTGAATATTGGAAATTCTTGGATGTGATTTCATTAGTCCTTCACTTATTGGGTTATTTTAAAAACTGAGGTTATGAAAGGTCCAATGTTTTATTTGCAGAGTTTTATGAATGTGAATGTGGCTTCAGACCCAGATATCTGAGAGACCAGCCCCCAGGTAGCCTGTCCTCTTTCTACCTCCCTTGTATGGTGATAATTGCATAGCTGCCTGAACTCTGACAGCAGGGTATCAGGACTCATCTACTTACATACGTGCTGGATCATGCAGCCATGGACAACTTACTTGTTGCCTGACCACCACTGCCACAGAATGCAAATGCACACACTTCCTGCTTATTCATCGAACGTAGGAGTTCTCAATCTCAGTATGGACATCCGGGTAATTCCTCACCAATACGGGGAGGAGGGCTCTCCTGTACCTTGCAGGATGCTTGGCACTCACAGTGTCTTAACTTTCTGTCTACTGATTAGCCTCTCATCTACCCTTGCATTTAAGCCAGGGCAGACAGAAGCATTAATGCCCTTTAAAGCATACTGTGTTGTGGAGGTTGAAGATCCACCATGGGAAGTTAAAGAGCCTTAAAAGAGGCAAACCTGAGGGCGAAATTATGTTAACAACTACTGAAAACTATAACCATTTAGTTTTATAAAATCATTGTGCACATGTCGATGGTGGGATAAACACGGGATATGACATTTATACATACTGTTAGTCACTTTTCATCAGTGGTACAAATTATCTGAAAAACAGTTTTATGGAGGAAGAGTTTGCTTTGGCTCATGGTTATAAAGGTCTCACTTCATGACTGGCAGGAAAGAAACATGATGGAAGGACATGGCAAAGGAAAGTTGTTCTTCTCACTCCAACCAGAGGAGAGAGAGTGGGGTTGTGGGTAGAGATTGATTGGGGAAAATAAATGTCCTTCAAAGTCATGCCCTGGTGACCTACTTCCTCCAGCTAAAGGTCATTTCCTAATAGTTCATTCATCAAAATTATCAAAGAGTTAACCAATCAGTGAAACATGTATTCTCATGATCTAATTACTTCATAATATTGCTACCAACTGGGAACCAAGCTTTCAACATATGAGCCTTCAAGAACATTCTGTATCCAAGTTATCACATATATTTTCCAACAGTTCTTCAAGCAATGCTTTGTATGTAGTGCATGTTAATTAAATATTTGTTAAGTTAATGAGTGGACAGTGAATGAATGGATGCCCAAATAGAGGAATAGAAATGGAGATATCAAGAAGAAATTTTTTTTTCATTAAAAAATGTAGAGAAATACTGTTGGAAATAATTTTATTCATTTAAACTGAAATGACAATCTGTATATGCTCTGACTGATTGGAAAAGGAGCAACCATTGAGAAGCAAAATGCTGATTTAGATTCTTTAGTACTCTAAGGAGTCAAGTCTCAGTGGCAATGGGAAAAGTAGGCTGGAACCCTGGGCAGAGGCTTCCCCTGCAAAACTGTTAGAACAGAGTGGATCGGAGAGAGAAAATTAAATGTTTTAAAAATAAATGCTGAACACAGAACTATAATGCACATATTTCTCCTTTTTTACTTGTTTTGTGCTTTAGTTGGCTTGAGTTCAGCTCATTAGTTTCCCAGCACTTACCACGTACAATTAAGAACCATTCAACACTAGCCATCAACACCTGCTATTTGTGTTAGATTTATTTATTCAATTTAAAAAAAAACCTGGCACTATTTTCAGAGGTTCTATTTCTAAATTACAGATTTCCTTTTAGGAATGACACCCTTGATCTCCAGAAGGAGGAGGTACGTAGTCTATAAAGCAAACACTGGCATATGAGTTTATGTTTTAGATTTGAAACCCTGCGCACGGCACGGAACATCTCTGGAGGCGCCTGGTTCCTATTTTAGGTGAGGACATTCTGCATTGCCTGTGTCAGCTTCATGCTGTTCCTTAAAATTTGGAGAGTAGTGTGAAAGCAACTTATGCTTTTGTATGGGACCAACTCCAGTTTTTCTGTTTGACAAGGATAAGCTAGAGATGGCTCGTTTAATGAATCAACCATGTGAGACAAAAATGCAAACTGGAAAATAATGAGTGCAGGGCTTTGCCGGTAGAAAAAGTAGCACGTTTTAGTATTCTTATTTTATTTAATTTTTTCATAAATATTCAGATACATTTTTAAAAAATGAATGTACTGTGAATGCATCCTTGCTTCACATGGCTTGGGTGGGGAACTGGTCTGAGCGTGAAGACTATCAATGAGATGACCACTGGCCAAGGTGCCAGGCTGCTTTTACAGTAGTTAACTAGCAAGTGTGACAACTCCTTATGGAAAGGACAGGCAGAGCAGGTGAACAGTGAGAGGGCAGAAGCAGCTGGTGTAGCCATACCACTTCCGGGTGTCCACCCAAATGACTCCTCACCGAATCACAAGGACATGTCCTCATCTATGGTCATAGCAGCCTTATTTGTAATAGCTAGAAACTGGAAACAACCCAGATGTCCCTCAACCGAAGAACGGATTAAAAAACTGTGGTACATCTACACAATGGAATATTATTCAGCTATCAGAAACAATGAAATTATGCAATTTGCAGCCAAATGGATGGAACTAGAGAAGCTTATCCTGAGTGAGCTAACCCAGATTCAGAAGGATGCACATGGCATCTATTCACTTATAATCGGATTTTAGCTACATAGTACATGATATCTATACTACAACCAATGCACCAAAGATAACATGGACATAGACTTGTTTGTTTGTTTTTTCTCCCTGTCAATGAGACACTTTTCTCTGGTGGTACTGCCTTGTAGACCCCCAGTGTATGAGGAGGCTCTTGGCCCTCATATGACTGCTGAACTGGGGCGGGGGACTGTTATGTAGGGACATTCCACTCCAGAGGAGTGGGATGGAAGGGTTAGGGGGTAGAGGGTGGGAGAGAGGGGCTGGGAAGGGGGGGGAAGAGGACACTATGATGGAGATGTAACCTGAAGTAATAAATAAATAAATTAAATATATATATATGTATATATATATATATATATATATATAAAACATGAACTAAATGAAAAAAAAAAAAAAGCAGCTGGTGTGCCACCTTGTCCCAGCAGGCAGTATCCAGCCCATTAGTGGTCAATGCTGGATCACATGCTCTTTGGAAGCTCTCGCTCCAAAGAGCTGGGTGCTTGGCTTTCTACAGCCCCATATCTACCCGGGAAGACTTAGCTCTCCTTTCTACGCAATAGACTCTTTGTTGTGCATCTTTTGTATCTCTGATTCCTACCCACCACACTGTCAAGGATAAAGTCATGTTTAGGTATTTTCCTTTCCCAATTTAATTTACAACATTTATAAATTCTGCAGTCATTTAAATAATGGATCAATGTAAAAAGACATGGTGGTGGAACTACCTCTGGCTCACTGAGCATATTTTAATGGCCCTATAGCTTGTTTCAGGGGTTGCTATGTCTAAGGTTGGCAACCAGGTAATATATAAATGTCTAGTTGACATATATGTTTAGTTTTATTAGGTCAATAAAAATCTCTTAATAAAAGTCAAAGGAATAATTTTATATTATAGTTCAGTCAACTAAAAGACAAAGATCTTAGACATATTCCTTTGATGAGTTATGCAGCCCATTAAAAATGCTGAATGTGCTAGCTAGCAGGCACACAGCTGTGTTTATAGAAACCATATATTCAAATAAAGTTCCTAGAAACCTGGAAGAAAGGCAGGGTACTCACCGCTAATCCTCAGTGCTTGTGAAGACTCTTACCAGTTAACAAGCTGATTGCTTCACACACACTGTTCAATGGTACTATACATTCTCAGCCTCGCTGTGGCTTCCCAGTAGACTAGGTGTCTGTACAGCCCTGCCCCACTGACTTCAGATTTGGGGCTGTGACATGACTTGGCTGAGGCAATGTTCACAGATGTGCCATGGACTAAGATTCCACATGTGTTCACGTGGCTGGGCATTTTCACTTGTCCTTCTGCCATCCAGATGGGAAGAATGCTCGGGGAAGCTGCTGTCCTGTGGTAAGAAACACACAAAATGAACCTGACCATGAGCTTGGCCACACAGATGTAGACCCACACTGGCCAACCTGCGGACTCATGAGGGAAGAAAAGAATATTGGTTGTTGGGAGCCACTGAGATGGGGGCTATGCGTTAGGCAGCATCACCATAAGGGACTGTTGGCTAATATATACAAATGGCTTTTGTTTTTCTGAATTCAGATTTTAGTGAAGTTTATAAGTTACCCAATTCTTTGAACAATGGAGACATATAAGGAGCTACAGTAAAGCCACCTCTGTCTCATTTCAATAAACATCAGGGTCTTTGTTTGCTGGTTTGTTTGCTTGCTTGTAGTAAGATTTGTTTTTTGTGGAAGCATCCATATACTGAATTGCAGAGAAAAAGGCAGAGAGCTTGTTTGAACTGCTCCTCCCCCACCCCCCACAGTGTTTCCATTGGACACTCAGTCTTCACAAGATGCCAGACATAGGTTTGGAAGTACAGCAGAATTCTGTCAATTTTGATAGTACTATGAGTGTAGAAATCGAATAGATTTTTAAGTCTCTTCTTGGGTTTTGAAAAGAGCAGTTTGGGGCTGTTGGGGCTTTACTAAAAGTGCGTACCTCGCAAACATGAAAAAAGTTGAGTTTACTCACCATGGAACAAAAGCAGCTGTGTTATTGTGCACCTGTAATTCCAGCACTAGATGGAGAAGAGAGGGGTGGGATAGGAGGACCCTTGGGGCTCACTGACAAGCCAGTCTAGCTGAATCACTGTTATCCAGGTTCAGTGAATGACCCTGTCTCAAAGAAAGAAAGAAAGAAAGAAGGAAGGAAGGAAGGAAGGAAGGAAGGAAGACAAAGTGACTAAAAATCCTGTCATTTACCCCTGACCTCTCCACACATGGCCACATATGTGCATGCACACATTTACATTCACACACTTACACATACACACACACATACACACACTCAGAGAGAGAAAGAGAGAGAGACATATATACACAAAATAATAAATTAAAAACCAATTTGCAGACTTTAATGCAGCTCCTCACCTATTACTACCTGCTGTTACATGGAATGTTTGTTTCTTTCTAGGACATATTGTTTTGTTCCTTTTAGTCATGAACATAAAACCTCTTTCCCCTGGTTGGTTCAGCTCCAAATAATTGGTCTTGGGACAAAAGACAAAATGCAAGCCATATGTTAACTACTTCCCATGTCTGCCAGCAGGAGGAGCTATTGAGTTAGTCACGTTTTGCAAGGGTTAATGCTTCCTCCTTACCCATCAAATGACTCTCACAGCTGATGAAAATTAAACTGTGTGTGTTTGGCATAGCGATGGTGGGGCAGGGGGACTGATTGATGAGAACTCTTGTCCTCCCTGATTTTTCAAATCCTCTTTTATTCCTGGGGACCAGGCTCTTTCTTATCTACGGATAAGTACACTCCACTTTGGAACTTTAGCATCCCAAAAGGAAACCTTTTCACCCAACTCAGAATCATCCTGTGATGGTGTCTGAGGCTCCTTAGGTTTTATATACTGGAACTCCACATACCTGAAGTGAGTGTCACATGTTTGGTTATTATTCCGTGGGGTATGGTTGCCCTTCACCACACCAGGGTCTCCTGAAGGTCATAGATTCCTGCTCTTGTGCACCAATCACAATTGCTAACTCCTCCAGGTGGATGAGTGTCTGAAGCTATTTGCTGGAACCACTGGTAGAAATCCCTGTATGCAGCCCCCAGTCTGCTAAGCCGCCATAAGCAATGTGCAGTTGGTGTTTGGACCTGGAGGCCAGACGTTAGAACTTAAGTGTGGTTCAATTTCTTCCCGAGTCTCTCCTTGGCTCACAGCTGACCACATTTCTCTGGAGTCACATGGTATGTCCCCGTTTTAACTGAACTGCTTGCCTGGGTGCACTTCCTCCAAAGACAGGCACAATATAAGATCTAGGGCATTCAGAGATAGTGGGGGTGTACCATTCAGTACACAGCATTGCAGTTTCCTGATGGAAATGTTTGCTTTCCAATTGTTTTGAATTAAACTTATTTTGAAGCATTTTAGGTGACTTTCAAAAAATTATCTTATGGCATTTATGACTGGAGAAAAAGGATATCCTTAGTTGTTTAAATTTTAACCATGGATGAAGTCTGCTGATTATTTGCTTTGGAGAACTTTCACGGTTTTTATAATTGAGTTTTATTGCCTTGCAATAGGTGGGCATGATTACCCGTGGGTAGTGATTTAAATTATAACCAATTTCATTGCTGGCCAGTTGAGAAATAGATGGAGAAAGAAGAGTAGGTGATAAATCAGGTGTGACTAGACACAAGCTTTCTTAGCAACAATGTTATTTAAGAAGAAAGCACTTGGGAGGCAGAGGCAGGCGGATCTCTGTGAGTTCGAGGCCAGCCTGGTCTACAAAGCAAGTCCAGGACAGCCAGGGCTGTTACACAGAGAAACCCTGTCTCGAAAAACCAAAAAAAAAAAAAAAAAAAAAAAGAAGAAAGCAAAGCTTTTCAAACCCCTGGCACCCCCTTGTTGAGAGCAGGAGCTACCATGGCATCCCCTTGCTGAGAGCGGGAGTTGCCATGCCATTAACTCCCTTACCCAAGCTCTGTGCCCTTGCTGTAAAATTATTACATCTGAATCTCTTCCTTCACGTCTGTCTTGAGATCTTTCGGCCAATTGATCTAGACAGTCTCCCATGGAGGCCCTCTTCCCAAATTGTCCTACACTGTGTAGGATTTATAATCTAAACCAGTGGTTCTCGGCCTGTGTGTTGTGACCCCTTTGGAGGTCAAACAACCCTTTCACGGGGGTTGCACATCAGACCTCCTGCATATCAGATATTTGCACATCAGACCTCCTGCATATCAGATATTTTCATTACAACTCTTACTAGCAGCAAAACTGCAGTTATGATGTAGCAGTGATGTAATTTTATGGCTGGGGATCACCACAGCATGAGGAACTGTATTAAAGGGTCGCAGCACTAGGAAGGTTGAGAACCCCTGATATAACTGATCGTTACAGGGACAGAGAAAGGGTTTCGGACCTAACCTTATTGCCTGCACACAGCATTTGGTACTGGTGATGGCTCCTGCTTCCGGAAACACTTCTTCTCTGGCTTCTGAGAACCCTCTGCTTCTGTAATTTTCAGTTTCGAGTCTCTTCTGACTCTTTCTGCTCATTCAGCGTATTATTTCCTTTTTAGCCAGTCCAGGGTCAAGTCCATGAAATGGTACTGCCCTTTTTTAGGCTGGGGCCTCCTGCACCGATTAGCTGAAATCAAGACAACGACCCACACATGTGTTCACAGGCTGACTTGATCTAGACAATTCCTTATTGAGACCCTTTCCCAATGATTGTACCTGTGTGGAGTTCAAAACCAAAATTAACAATCACAAAGGGAAGGAAAGAGTGAGACAGGGAGAGAGAAGGGAGTGGTAAAAAAAAAACAAAGTCAAGGTAAAAAAGTACATTAAAATCAAAGGTGGTAACAATGGGCTGATTGAGGAGGTAACATTTTCACAGAAAATGCCTCTGCTGGTGCTATAAAGAGAACTGTACACAGAGATAAGAGCTGGCATAAATGTCTTGGGTCTAAGGTCTCTGTGGCTAGAAGTGAACAGTCACATAGTGTTGCAGGGACAGGAGCAGACACAAGTGGCACAGAAAAGCATATGATGCTGTTCCTTGCCCCAAAGAAGGCAGTAGGTGAGCTGGCGAGCCAAGGAGGAGTTTGAAGACAGAAACAATCGACTACAGGGTATGTCCTTATCAGCCTTACCTGACCAAGGCTGTTTTTGCAAATACTAATGAAACAGGGTCCAACGCCAGTGAAAGAAGAGAAAGAAGGGAGGCCTCTGTGTGGTCTTGTCACTGGACCACACTATCCTCCACAGGGCCAGGCTTTAGTGACTTAAACTGTCTTAAGAGTGAAGGAAAGGGAAAGGGAGTGGATTTAACTGAGAATGTGCCCAGGAGAGTGAATTTTAAACTAAGAGACATTGGGGATACCGCTTCTTTGCTTTTTCTTTTTTTTTAATAATTTATTTTTTATTTCTTCAAGTTACATCTCAATCACAATCCCCTCCCTACTCCCCCCTCCAGTCCCACCCTTCCACCCTCTTCCCCCTCAACCCCTCATCCTCTTCCCTTTTTTTTTTTAGTTCAAGGTATTTCTTTTTCCCCCCAACAGCTCTCCCTTTCAGTCCAACAAATGGTTCTTTGCTTTTTCATTCATGACTAAAACTAGTAGCTACAATGCTGGGTTGAGTTTTACTTTCAGTCACTTAAGAAAAATCACACTTGCTACATGAGTAGTCTGTATATGAGAAGAAACAGGAGTTAATTAAGGAATAAAAAGGTATTTCAAGTTGAAGGCTGAAGGTCAGCTTGTCTACAGTACCGTGTTTACTCATCCATTTGGATTTGCAGATGCTTATGGGCCTTCCCTATGTAAAACTGTTGGGATTCCAGGTGAACAGTTTTACCAGATAGTTTTATTTACTTTTCCATTGCTGTGAAGAGATACTATAAGCAATGGAATTTATAAAAGAACAGTTTCAGAGCATCATGGCAGTGAACATGGTAGCAAACATGGACCGGTAGCAATATGGAGAGTTTACATATGATCCCTAGGCAGGAAGTAGAGATTGAGATTGGGCCTGATGTGGGCTTTTGAAACCTCAAAGTCCACACTTGGTCATACACCTCCTCCACTAAAACCTTGCCTCCTAATCCTTACCAAGCAGCTCCAAACAACTGGGAGGAAAGAGTTTAAAAATCTGAGCCTCTGGGGCCATTCTCAGTCAAATCAAAACACTAGCCTTGTGTTCAAGAGGCTGACAACCACACAGCATAAAAATTGTGTTACCGGCAGCATACCAATTGATCTCTGAAACCTTGCTTCCAGAATAATACAGACAGGTTTTATTGTGAAAATTCTGTTTTGAGAACTGTTTAGCTTATAGAATAGACTAAATATAGAATATATTTCTATATCTATATATAAATATAGAATATAGTTCAAGAGGGTGTGCTGGCACACAGCCCTGTAATTACAGCACTTAAGAAGCAGAGGGAGGAAGGATTCAAGCTCAGCCAGTGTTCAGGGTAAAACTATGACTAAATGAAGAAAAAGAAAGCAGAGGAAGGGGGGGATTAAATGAAAAGAAGAGAGAATTCCCATAAGCCCTCTCACTCATATCCCAACTTCCTCTAATATTAACATCTTGCATTGGTGAGGCACAGTTGTTAGCACTGATGGGCACTCATGGTACATTTATTGCAAGCCTTTAGTTTTTGCTGATCGTTTTTTCATGAATGTATAATAGCATGTATCCATGGGTACAATTGTGGATAGAGTATTTCTCTACCTTAAAAGCATGCTGTATTCACATTATTAACACCCCTCTACTTAGTAGACCCCTGGAAATAAGGGACTTTAATGCCCCTATATTTTTGTCATTGACAAACTGTCTTATTGTTGGAGCCTCATGGTTTATGGTCTCTTTAGATCAACTTCTCACTTAGAAATATGCATGTCAATTTCTTCCATAGCTTTTTATTACTTCATATTGCATTTATTTTTGCTACTAAATAATATTCCATCGATATTATATATCCAGATCATCATTTGTTTATACATTTGCCAATTGAAGAACTTCCTGAATGATGTGATAATTATTCTCAAATTACTGATTTTTTGAGGGAGAGGGCTTTGAGACAGTATTTCTGTATGTATACCTGGCTATCCTGGAACTGACTCTGTAGACCAGGCTGGCCTTGAACTCAGAGATCCACCTGCCTCTGAGGTCCCAGTGCTGGAATTAAAGTCATGCACCACCAGTGCACACCAATTATTGTCAAATTAATTTATCTCACTTTGTATATTTTTCTCATTTAAATTTGGTTCTCCCATGTTTCAGTTGGAAGGTCACCGGTGAAATCTATTTCAAGTCATTTGATTCTAAGTTGAACTCCTTTAGGAAAATCACTCATTTTCCAGTAAGAAGATGGTGATACACATGATGCCTGACCCTCAGGAACACGTGGAGTTTGTCTTAAGGAATATCATTTTGACTATGAAAGCAGATTTTGTGTGTTTGTACATACAAAGATGTGAGTCTCAGCCACTTCCATCACTATTGCGAAGCCCCTGGGAAAACAAGACGCATCCTTCGAAGGCACATCCCAGTGACTCCTCCTTCTCCTAGAAACTTCTTCCTAATTCATCTATGAACTCATCAGTGCTCTGTGTGCCAACCTCCTCTCAGTAGTGACATCAGCTGGGAGCCAAGTTACCAGTGCATGAGTTATAGAGCACATAAGTTATAATATACTTTCCCTGGGCCAAACACTTAGGTTCAGCCCATAACACAAAAACATATTTAACATATCTTCAAGAGTCCTCAAAGTCTTGAGAGTTCCAGAATTTTTTCAAAAGTTCAAGTTCCAAGTCTTTTCCAAGAATCATGGCAAATTCTTAGCTGCAAACTCACATTGAAACAAAAAAGAAAACTATGCGTGTTCAGAATATAGGACTGTGGGAGGGTTTATACTCTTATTCCAGCAAGGAAGAGGAGAAAAACAGCAAGGAAGAATTGAGTCAACAAAGACCAAACAGCCCATGGCTCCATTTTCAGCACCTGTGGCACACTGTGGTGTGACGTACACCAAAGATGCTTGTGCCACACCCCCATGGCCTTGATTGTTACAGCCCACATGGCTACTTTTTGGGCGAGCTCTGTTTTTGCCTGAAGCTTTTCTCAATGTATGATCCACGTTCCTGCTATCTCAAACATTCTGGAGTTTCCCCCACAGTTCTGGCTTCATCCTCAAGGCTGCACACATTGCTATGTATTGTCCTTATGAAGAGTCTGCTTATTTCATTTTACTGTTTTGGTGCTGTGGGTTGGATCCAGAGCCTCACACATGTTAGGTAAGTGCTCTACCAACAAGCTATATCTCTGGTCCCTGGATTCTTTTTAGAGGAGCTAATCTATCGGCAACCACAACTTTCTAGGCTACTTTACACATGCTCCTTTTGTGGCCGAGGTACAAATTCTTTCCCTCTGCTTTTTGCTCCTGCTTCTCAGTATAAATCTGGCTAAGGGCATCTACAAATAGCCATTTATCTCCTTTCAGTGAAAACACTTGCCTTGGTTTTATTAGTTTGGTTTATTAATTTTGCTTTACAGTAATTTTTGGATGAATGATACCCAAGCCAGACAACTGGCTCATGCTGCCTCACAAATCATGAGTTAGCCTTTGATGACTGATTAAATCAGCGGTTGTGGTGAGAAGTGTCAGTGACAAAGAATGTGGACGTGCTGTGTTTTTGTGTTGGTGTGACAGGCACAGGTGAAGAGAGGCACTTACCTGTCCGTTGTTGTCCTCTTACCATCATGGATCGGTTTCCACCCAGCATTTGTGATTTACCACGAATAACTGTCACAGTCTAGAAGTCGTTTACTGGCTCGAATTCTGTGGGGCGTGGCTCTACCTTTTGTCACATCTGTCTTCATATACTTAGCTGATAGAACCCTGCTTACTTTATAGGCAGAGTCCATATACATGGAGTTGACCCGAACTACAGTGTCAGGTTCTGGAAAAGAAAAGATAAGCTGAGATTCTCATTCTCAAAGACTTCTGCCTAACCAGGTAGTAATTACTTGATAGAATTCAAGTCTCAACAATAATCTTGTATACAAGTGGATGTGTTTTACAAAGAAATGAAGACAGATGCTTTAAATAGCACACAAGTGAGTTTCATGGTATTATTAAAACCACAGTTTTCATAGTTTTGTGTTTAAATCCTTTACTGGCCCATATAGTGAGCTTGGTTGTGTTGCTTATATATTCTACATAAAGAAGCACCCCTTTTTGTATGCTGCCAAATATAATGTGGTTTATTTTCAATAATGCTTTTCAATTGTTTTTTTTCTTTTAGCTACCATTACATAATTCATTAAAATGTTCATATGGAGTACTTTGTAACCAACAATTGACATTCCAGTGGCAAGAGAAGGCTTCCTTGATCACTAGCCTCCTTCTCTGGGTGGCACTTCACGGTTCTGTCTGGGTGGAGCTGATGGCATTGGTATTGTGACTGCCAGCCTTCATGGACCTGAGCTTTAGTGTGCTATAAATTTATTATTTCTATGTAGCATCTCTTTTATTCACACAACTGTCAGATCTTCAGATACTGTAATATTCCCTGCTAATAATTTGATTATGAAAACTCAAAACCAGAAAAGAATATATTTTAATATTACTATATACACACTCTTTAGATAAGAAAGATATAGTCCAATATTTGTAGACATTGTAGAAATATTTGCTCAGTAAAAATAACCAAACAAACCATTTTTAGAGTTGTGACTTGGAGTTGAGAGGAGCCTTGGCCCCATTCATTCTCCAGGCAAGAAGGACCTGGGCTTCTGTGGCTGTTGCAGGATTGCTCACATCCTCCTTTGTTCAGTATCTCTTAATCACTCATCGATTTAAGCACCAACAGGACCTGCTGCACTGGGCAGTCATCCCTTCCATTCCTCTCAATCCCCGCTATTCTCCCTGCACTGTTTGGCAATGAGATTTTTCTTCATAGAGAAGCCTGAAGCTAAATTTATCTCTACAACTATTAGCCAAACCATGCTGAAAATCAAGAGCTAAAATGAGGTAAGAAAAAAAACTGGAGGGCCTTCCTACCTATAGTTGTCCCTCCTGCAGAGGAAACAGCTTCAGACACCCACGTCCTCTGAATGGCACTGAGTTCGCTCTGTGAAATACAGTAAGTGTATAGTTTACACCACCAAGAGATTAAGAGTGGCCTTCATCCTTGGAAAATGAAGTTCCCTTCAAGTCTTTATTTGATTGGTTTTGGTTAAAGATCTGCAGTGTGATGCCTTTAATCTAGCTAGGCATTTCAGTCCTGTTGCAATCGTTAAACTGTAATGTGAAAATTCAAGAGCTAGGATAAATGAATCCACAGAAAAATCTTAGACTTGTTAATTTTATGACAGTCAGTGTGCCTATGATAATATTTCAGGTGGTTTAAGTGTTTTTAAAGAAAGAACACACCATTTATTACAAGTTGAAATTGGTTTTGGAACCAAAAATGAATGCAGTTTAAGGGTAGCATCCTCAAGAACACTAGGAATACACTGGGGAGTTTAGTGAAGAGAAATCATCCTGCTAAATACTCAGTTTCATTTAAAGTTGTGCTGTTATTTCTTCCTCAAAAAGAAAAAAAAAAGTCAGAAGTGGTAGCATATACCTGCAGTTCCCAGGCTCAGGACGATTGGGAGTTCAAAGCCAGCCTGGTTATATAGCAAGACCCTGAAAGAACAACAAAGGAAGAGGAGGAGGAGGAGGAGGAGAAGGAAGGGGAGGAGGTAGAGGAGGAGCAGCAGAAGAAAAAGAAGGTAGAGGAGGAAGAGCAGAAGAAAAAGAAGGAAGAGGAAAGGGTGAAGGAAGAAGAGGAAGAGGAGAAGAAAGAGGAGGGAGAAGAAGACGCAAAGGAAGAGGAAGAGGAGAGGAGAGGAGAGGAAGAGGAGAGGGAGAGGATAGGAAGAGAAATATAGTGCTGACAATGATGATGATGATCAAGCGTGAGGGACTAGAAGTCTGTGTACATTTTCCGTGCGTGTAATCTACTGCTGCTCACCCACAGTCTTCCATGAATGCACCTCTACCCACATGTCCCTGACACCAGGGTTTAGGAGCTGACAGTGCAGGCTGAAAATTTCCCAGGAAATTGGTTAACAGTTGGTGTTTTCATAGATGTCAGGAGATTATGAGAAGAGATAGAGTTAACCACCTGCTTAATAAACATTTGAGTTGAATTCCTGTTTCCTTAGACAGAACGGGAAAATCAGCCTGCATTTTCACCAGCCCCAACCCCTAAATAAAATCTTCCATGACTTTGGCAAGAACTGAATTGCTTCCTAGGGTGACCTTGCCTGACTTAGTGAGTCAAGATGTGCTTCTCATCTGAGAAGTGGGAAAAACAATGTTTTCTTACGCAGCTGTATAAACATTAATAACTTGAATTATTTGCATGGCCATTGTTCCTTTTCATCATTCAAGAGTCAGACCCTGAGAGCTGGGGGACAGAAACAAAGGTGGTTCAGGTGAATGATGAAGGACTAGGCATAATTTCTTTCCTCTGAGAGCCACCATCTAGGAGCTGTCATGTAGAGTGGAGGGAGAAGCCAGATACCCCGGCCATGTGGTGCTGAAAGTACTAAGTTGTTCATAGCTTCATTGTTGAGATAATTTGGAGCTCTAGTCCTTTTACTCATGCAACTCTAGGATTTTGATGAATAAATATCCCCAAACATTTAATTTCTTGAGTTCTTCATAAATTTTGGATATTAGCCCTCTGTCAGATGTGGGGTTGCTGAAGATTTTTTTCCAATCTGTAGGCTGCCGTTTTGTTTGAATGACAGTGTCTTTTGGCTTACAGAAGCTTTTCAGTTTCATGAGGTCCCATTTATTGATTGTTGGTCTTAGAGCCTGAGCTATTGGTGTTCTGTTCAGGAAGTTCACCTGTGCTAATGAGTTCGAGGGTTTTTCCCACTTTCTCTTCTAGTAGATTTAGTGTGTCTGGCCTTATGTTAAGGTCTTTGATCCACTTGGACTTAAATTTTGTACAAGGTGATAAGTATGGGTCTAATTTCATTCTTTTACAAGTGGACATCCAGTTGGACCAGCACCATTTGTTGAAGGTGCTGTCCTTTTTCCATTGTGCGGTTTTGGCTTCTTTGTCAAAAATTAGGTGACCAAAGGTGTGTGGGTTCATTTCTGGGTCTTCAATTTGATTCCATTGATCCACTGGTCTGTTTCTATACAGTACCATGCTGTTTTTAGTACTATTGCTCTGTAGTATAGCTTGAAATCTGGGATGGTGATACCTCCAGATGTTTTTTTATTGTACAGGATTGATTTAGCTATTCTGGGTTTTTTGTTGTTCCATATGAAATTGAAAATAGCTTTTTCCAGATCTATAAAGAATTGTGTTTGTATTTCAATAGGAATTGCATTGAATCTGTACAAAGAACTCAAGAAATTAAGTGCCAGAAACCAAATAATCCAATCAAAAAATGGGGAACAGAGCTAAACAGATAATTCACAAAGGAGGAATTCCTAATAGCCAAGAGACACTTGAAGAAATGCTCAGCATCGTTAATCATCAGAGAAATGCAACTCAAGACGAATCTGAGATTCCATCTCACATCTGTCAGAATGACTAAGATCAAAAGCTCATATGACAGCACATGATGGGGAGGGTGTGGAGAAAGGGGAACCCTCCTCCATTGCTGGTGGGAATGCAGGCTTGTACAACCACTATGGAGGTCAGTCTGGTGATATCTTAGAAAACTTGGAATAGCTCTGCCTTGGGACCCAGCCATACCACTTCTGGGTATACATCCAAATGATTCCTCACCGAATCACAAGGAAGTTTCCTCATCTGTGTTCACAGCAGCCTTATTTGTAATAGCTAGAAACTGGAGACAACCCAGATGTCCCTCAACCGAAGAATGGATTAAAAACTGTGGTACATCTACAGGATGGAATACTACTCAGCCATCAGAAACAATGAAATTATGCAATTTGCAGCCAAATGGATAGAACTAGAGAAGCTTATACTGAGTGAGCTAACCCAGACCCCGAAGGATGCACATGGCATCTATTCACTTATAGTCAGATTTTAGCCATATAGTACAGGATAACTATACTACAACCAATGCACCAAAGAGAACATGAACATAGACTCTTTTTCATGCCAGTGAGACACTTTTCCCTAGTGGTGCTGCCTTGTAGGCCCCCAGTGTATGAGGAGGCTTTTGGCCTTCACATGACTGCTGAACTGGGGTGGGGAACTGTTATGTAGGGACACTCCACTCCAGAGGTGTGGGATGGAAGGGACAGAGGGTAGAGGGTGGGAGGGCAGGACTGGGAGGGGTGGAAAGAGGACACTATGGTGGAGATGTAACCTGAAGTAATAAATAAGTAAATTAAAAAAAAAATAAAAAGAAAGGCTAAGAAAGCCACGAGGAGCAAGCCAGTAAGCAGCACTCCTCCATGTTCTCTGCATCAACTCCTGACTCTAGGTTCTTGCCCTGTTTGAGTTTTTTCCCTGGTTGCCTGATGAACTATATGCCTAGTTGGATGATTAAGTATGATATGAATATGTAAGAGAAATAAATCCTTTCTCGCCCCCCAAAAAAATCCCCAAACAAAGGAAATTAGAAAATAAACATCAAGAAAGGGAGTTCCTTAAGAATATTTATTGGCATTCTTATTATTATCATCTAATTCATTCCCATATTAATCCAGCGACTGTTTTGGGCACCTTGTGTGACTATGTCACAGCTTTTTCTGTCACTCTAGCAAAGCCCCTGAAAGGAGAACTTGAAGGATGAAAGATTGATCTTGGCTCACAGTTTTGGGCAGTCCATGGTTGCTCGACACCTTGTTCTTGTACCATCATGATGGCGGGAGGGTGTGTCCAAGGAAGTTCTCACAGCAAGCAGGAAGCAGAGAAAGAAAGAATGAGGGACAGGCATAACCTTCAGAACATGCCCTAGCAACTCACTTCCTCTAGGTATCCCACACATCCTACCATTTCTTCCCCTCCCCGCAAGATGACCCCTTCTCTGGAGAGCAACCATTCAATATGTAAGCCAATGGGAAGCATTTCATGCTCAAACTGTAACCTCATAAAAGACATTGCACTGGAATTCATCATGATGGACTACATGGACACAGTGTTTATCATGTGGTAGTTTAAAGAATGAAAACTAGAACAAAAATTCCCAAATCAAACCCTAAATATTTAGCAGGATACTGCATAAAGTCCCTAATTTTATGACTGAGGAACAAGTCAGAGCCTTCTCTATTATCTGAGAGGTGTTGGGAGGGAAGGGGTTTCTGCGTTCTTTGTTCACTGGGTCACCTGCAGAAGCAAGAACAGGTTTGAGGCATGGAAGCCGTTTATGTTGAATGTGTCTGATGATGGTTGAACAGGAATGCAACAGAATGTGTGTATCAGTGAGAACTGCCATGCATCTGATTCTTACAGCTGCCATAAGCTTTCACCAACTTCCCTGCTGCTCAAGGGAAACACAAACTTCCTATCATACATGTCATTCTTAATGGGGAAGGGAATCTCAGTGTGACAAACTGTGTCTCAGATGGGCTAACTTCCTTCTGAGGACTAGAGGAGTGTCTGCCTGCTTGTCCTTCCCAGCTTCCCATTCCCTGGCTCCTGACCCTTAGCCTTCCTTGTTAAAAAGACAGTTCTCAAAGGGATTCTGGGATACTCTTCCACAGTCTTATCTTCGTCTTCCACCCTGGGGACCCTTGTGATCTTCTCAGCAACACCTGATTTAATGCTAGCTGATGAGCAGTATAAATTTATCTCCAGCGATAATACTTTGTTGTGAAAGAAACATTCCCAGGCTCCAAATACCAGGACACAGACATCTTTGGCAGGCGTCTTTTTGTCAGTTTTCTCTGAGAATAGTGTTGCTAAGAAACTAAACCCTGAAAGATGGAAGAAACCAGTTGAGTGTGTTTGTGCAGTCTGTGCATATGATTATGCTAGTATTTGAATGTGTGTATGTCTCTGTGTGTGTTTGTATGTATGCATGTATGTATCCCTCTATGTATGCTCATATGTATGCATATATGTATGCCTCTGTGTATGTTCATATGTATGCATGCATGTATGTCTCTGTATGATACAGTACATTCCTTGTGTATGCTCATATGCATGCATATCAGTATGGCTCTATATATGTTCTTATGCATGGATGTATGTCTCTGTGTATGCTGATGTGCATTCCTGTGTGTATATTCATATGCATGCATGTGTGTATATCTCTGTGTATGCTGATGTGTATGCATATATGCAGAAGCTACTAGAAAAGTGGTGGTTACAGATATAGAAAAGAGAAAAAAGCACCTTGTAGGCTTTAGGAGAATGTGGATTGTGCTGCAGGTCCACTCGAAAATGATTGGTTTAAGCAAGAGAGCAGCCTGACTTGTGTTTTAAGGCCACTGCTGGAAGAACCTATAAGAGAAGGAATGTTATTACTATGGATTTTGAAACAGGGTCTCTTTGCATAGCCCTGGCTATCTTGGAATAAATTATGTAGATCAGGATGGCCCCAAACTCATAGAGTTCCACCTGACTCTGCTTCTCAAGTTCTGAGATTAAAGGGGTGAGTTTCCATGCTCTGTAAAAGGAGGTTCCTCCTTTCTGGTCAGCTTTAGATCTGCTCAGACCTGGGGAAGAGCTGGCAGGAAGTGAGGAGCTAGGAGGGAGGAACGGACCTGAGCAGGGCTTGTGTGTTTTCCAGGAGGTAGGAGTGGTGGAGAGGCACAGGCCACAGTTCCTGATATGAGGGGAATCTGGGGACCAGGAATCAGTGTCTTTAGTGTGTTCTGAGATGCCGGGAGCAGCTTCAGGCCCAGGAGGCATTTCAGTCAACACTGGCTGGGATGGCATCTGTGTTCGTTTAATAATTTTCAATCACCATCTTTATCCTGTATTACTCAGATGAATACCTGGGCTGGAGCCATGCATGAGCAAGGGAACACATATGGTGCTGTGTGCCTTGGTGTGATGCTAAGGGGTTGCTGATGAGACTGAAGAAGTTATGCTGCCAATAGTGCATGTTATTAAGACATCCAAAGCTATTTGCCATGCCAGGCAAGGCATCGATCAGGTGACTTGGCAAAGCCTCGGTTGTACACAGATGTTCATTTGGACGCTGATTAGAATTGATAAGCCACATGCCACATGCGTGGTTGTAAACTTTGATGTGTTACTTCTTAAATATCTTCCGAGTACATTGGCTAATAACAGATCAAAAACCTTCAGAAGGAACATATTGCCTTAGAAAGACTATATTGTTTTCTGTGGGTCAAAAAGGAAATCACATTAATCTATAACTCCTGCTACTGGTGAAGTCAAGGGAGCAGGCTTTCTGGAGCCCAAGAATGTAAGGATAGCCTAGGCAACTTCTGTGACTATGAGTTACAGAAGGAGAGAGGGAAGGAGGAGTGAGGGAGACAGGCAGGCAGTCAGGAGGGAAGAGTACTTAAAAGAAACAGTAATAACCAAAAAGGTACTTACAGTATAAGGAGGTCTACTGCACTGAGATATTCCTTCCTGTCCCCCTGGTAGACAGGAAGGAAAAGAAGGTTTGGGGGAGACCTCCTAAGTTGGGAAGAGATGTATGATGCTGGAATGGAGAGGGGGAGTGAGTAGGGGTTGAGTGCTGAGAAGTAGGAATAGACAGGTGGAGGCTGAGGCAAGGGGCCTCATGGAATGTCTTTCTTTAGTCCTGGAAGAAACATTTAAACAGGGAACTGAGAAGATCTGATTTTCAAGTTAAAGTGGATGTTCTCAAGACAGAAAGAATGAGCTGGAAGGGCTTAGTATTTTAATAATGGTATTATTAAAAACAAAATAAAAATTTCTTTGTGTGCATTTCAAATGTTTGGTGTCAAGAGATTAAAGAGCATCCCCGTAAGTGTCTGAAGAGCTGTCTGCTCTCCTTAACCTCAAATGACATCAGTAGAATTCTGCTGAGTGTAACAATGGGATGGCGGGACTCACTGCTGCATCCTCTTGTCTCCAATCACTCAGTGTTCTCTGGGGAAGTCCAGACAGATGGGGACAGAGAGAGGCAAGGCTGACTTAGCTGAGAACAAACCACTGTCCCCCAAAGCAGTGCACACAGGGATTAAAAGGGAAGAGTTTCTGCACTGTGGGAATGAGGGAACAGGCAGCATGAAGAGCTGTCAATAGAAGATGAGATTTCCCCCTCTCCCCCCCCCCCCCTCTCCCCCCCCCCCCCCCCTCCCCCCCTCCCCCCCTCCCCCCCTCTCCCCCTCTCCCCCTCTCTCCCTCTCTCCTCTCTCTCTCTGTCCCTCTCTCCTTCTCTCTCTCTCCCTCTCTCCCTCTCCTTGACATACTTTGCATCCTGTCAATATTTCCCAGTGATTCTTGTTTTAAAATAAGCAGTAAGTGAGCATCTCATGATATACTTAGAGACAAGGTGGAAGGAGAAAATTCACTTTGGTTAAAATTAGTCAACTTCATTGGGATTTTCCAGTGAGAAGCATGAAGTAACAAAATATTGGTAATGACTTCCTTGGAAAAGACTCCAAGAAGGCAGAAGGGTTGTGTGCCCACTGAGAATTGTAACTCAGTAATCTTTCTAGTGCTTAAGACTTTCTAAGTATGGAGCTAAGGCATCTGGATCTTTCCCGGTTAGATAACAAACACACTAGTTTGGAGCAGATTATAAGGGAACATTTGTAATGTACAATGGTAAAATGTCACGATGGGGGTCCCATAGGTCTTCATAAAAAGATTCTCAACTCTTAATGAAAAATTTAGGGAAAGCTCTCTAGTGTAGAGTTAGGTTTAAAACTTTGAGGGTAAACAGACATCCCCTGGTAGACAGGAAGAAAAAGAAGGTTTGGGGGAGACTCCTAAGTTGGGGAGAGATGCATGATGGTGGAATGGAGAGGGGGAGTGAGTAGGGTTGAGTGCTGAGAAGTAGGAATAGACAGGTGGAGGACGAGGCAAGGGGCCTCATGGAATGTGAGTCTTTCTTTAGTCCTGGATGAAACATTTAATCAGGGAACTGAGAAAATCTGATTTTCAAGTTGAAGTGGTCGTTCTGAAGACAGAAAGAATGAGCTGGAAGGGCTTAGAGGGTGTGAATTAGTTTCCTGTTACCGCTATTATAAACCATCACAACATTTACTCTTTGAATAAATCTCAAACCCATCGCCTTGCAGTTCTAGAGGGCAGAAGCCCCAAACCCAGTGGTGTGGAAATTGCCCACCTTCTGGGAGATCTGGGGGTGGGGCGACCCCTGGCCTTGTCCAGCTTTTAGTACCTCTGCCCAGCCCATTCACTCCCAGCCACACAGCCCTGTCTACTGCAGGGGGCGAGGAGAGATTGAAATAAGCATATTACTTAGAAGACTGGTTCTCTCATCGAGGTTCCAAAGAAGGAAGATTTAAGATGAAATCAAATCTACTCGGTTTCACTGTAAGATGTTTATGCAAAAGAAGTGAGACACAGGGCACAAAAGTGGTGGTGTAAAAATGCTAATAGAAGCTTTATTTACTGTGGGTCCAAACAGAAAACAATCTAGGTGTCAACCAACAAGAGAATGGGTGAACAAACTGTAGCTCTTTCACAGAATGGATCACTGGTGGTGATAGGAAGGAACAAATTCCTAATGCTAGTAGGACATGAGCCTCAAATGTTTTCCAAAATGAAAAAAAAAATCACACAAGGAGAAGTCAAGGATACATGGCTTCCTTTGTTTGAAGTTCTATCATAAGCAAGGCTAATCTTGGTGAGAGGAATCCAAACTGTGGGCATCCCAAGGAGAGGTTAGCTGGGAATGGTGTGGAGGAGCCTCATGGGTCATGGGGTCTTGAAGTTACACAGAGATTTACATCTATCAAACTAGCCAAACACCACTCCATGCCTCTATTTTATTGCGTATGAATTGTGAATTATTAACATCAATTAAATAAGATCTATTTCAAAAGAAGCTGCAGCAGAGAGGATGAAAACGACCAAGAGATGCTCAGAATCTAAAATTGACAATAACCTGTGAGTCCTTAGGTGCCCGAGGGAGAAGGAGAAAAAGACGTGTGCAAGGAAATAAATATCCAAACTACTTTAAGAAAATGTCCCCATGTACTTGTGCACAGTGTACACATGAGTATGTATACTTTTACACACATGTGCACAGTGTACAGATGAGAATGTATACTTTTATACACACACACACACACACACACACACACACACACACACATACACACGCCATGTGCACAGTAAAAGAAAATAAAACCAGAGCCAAGTACTTGGGAATCTGAGGCAGGAGGATGATTCAAGATATAAAAATAATAATAAAATAAAATAAGAAATAAACCAATACAGTTTTGGGGTACAGGTTTTAGTATGGGGTAATGATTTACAGGCTAGTGAAAAAACAGGCATTTAAGAATTGAGGCCGCTTTTCTTCATGTGGTTTGATTCATAGAACTAACTGTTAACTCTCCATTATTACATTCAGATGGGAACAATGGCTGGATTTGTGTTTCTGATGTGAAAATAGAGCTGATAAGATTCATGCTTATTTGTTCAATAGAACAAATATGTATACTTAACACTAACTCTGTTGTGTTGCAGGACTAGTCTAAGAGGCAAACAAATTAGGTAATTAGTGGGCTTATTTGGAGCATAAACAGAAGCTATTTCTTGAGCTTTGCAGGGCTTTTGCCCGCTGCGAATGTTAGCATAGTTATCAATGCATTCAGACAAATTTGAAGAACAGTTACATTCAGCCAAACTGCAAATTATTCTGAAAAGATGCCGTTATATTAGTGCCATCATTCGGAACATAGACAGGCCGTTTTCAGGGAATCTGAATCGCTATTTTTGTGGTTTATTTAAATGAACAGGCAGCATTTGAGCCTCCATCACGATCGCTTTATTGATGCTGTCTCCAGCCTCAGTCCACTTCTCTTGCCTCCCTTCTGCCAGTGTCTAGGCTCGCTCCTCCTCTTCTGCCTTTGAGCATGATTTTCAGTTTTTTATGCCCCTCTGCTGGCAGCTCCGAGTGTCTCTGCATAACGCAGTCTCCCTGCCCATCCTCACGCTGGATAAATCCCATGTTATCCGTAGGCATCAACAATTCAGACATCAGAAGCTTTAAGCTCAAGGACATTCTGCGTCAACTGCAGATCCTGTACTTCTCTTCAGGTACCAGGATGGAGACGACTTCTGCTCTTGATTATATACTATGTTATTTTCTCCCAACCTTTCATACTTCCTTGTGGAGGCCACATGTTATTACACATTATATCAAATAACAGCTTCCAGCGTGCATTTTTCTCAGAGAGACTCCATTTTACAAAACAACAGTGTGGTCCACTTGAGGGTGATGGGGTGAGGGGTGGGGTGTTGACATCTGGTTTAACCATCACCTGTCCTACACGAACACTGAGGCAACCACAGGTAAGAAGCTCATTCCTGTAGGTGGCTGCCGATGTTCTTATACAAATATGTTAAGAGTACACAGACGCATACTGTGTCAAAACCATAATAGGAAAAGACTCTGCTGTCTGCTAGGCCTCTAGGAATCCTTGCTTTAGCATTCTGTAGCTGGAATGTATTGTGTAGTCTGAAAGTGAGTATTGGCAGGTGTGGTCAGAGACTCCACGGGCTATGAAACCCTGGGTATGAGGGGTATTTCTTGCCTTATACAGGGCATAGAAGAGGAGGGAACACCCAGTCACCACCAATTTCTGGGGTTAATTTAGTTAAGGTCTCCTTTAGGGTCTGATTCATCTTTTCTACCTGTCCTGAACTCTGGGGACAGTAAGCACAATGGAGCTTTCTGATCTGTCACCATAATCTTAACAAATGACTGCGTTAACTGAGAGAAGAAGGCAGACCCGATGTCAAATCCCAGTAACGAGAGTAGTCCATACTTGGAAATGATTTCTTCCAGCAGCTTTTTGGCCACTGTGTTGGCTGTTTCCTTCTTGGTGGGAAATGCCTCCACCCAGCCTGAAAAGGTATCTACAAGAACTAGGAGATATTTATATCCATACAAACCCTGTTCAACTTCTGTATAGTCTATTTCCCAATTGGCACTTGTCTTTCTCCACATAGCCAGGCTCCTGGACTGCCTTGTCCTATAGTCAAGGGTAGAGGTCCTAGGTGGAATATCTAGTTGGCATTTCTCAGCAATTCCTTCAGTTTCCTAGTCCTAGGTAAGTGTTTGACATATCTGATGAATAAGTTGTTCGGCAAAGTTCGAAGGAAGGATTATGTTATCGTCCTCAGTATGGAGCCATCCATTCCGGGGCAGATAAAGCCCTTGGCATTTGACCTGGTCCCTCTTGTCCTCTGGATATAATGAGGGGCCATGGAGAGTTCCAGCAGGACCATGGCTACTAGTGCTGCAGAGGTAGAGCCTAGTGCAGCCTCTTTCATCGCCTTATCAGTCAGTTTGTTAACTGACTCAGGCCCTTTAAGTTGACCCCTTTTGGTGCCCTGGGAAATGGATGATGTCTGCCTTAAGGGGCAGCCATATTGCCTCCAGCAAGGTCAAGATCTCATCTTTATTTTTGATGGTTTATACCTTCTGCAGTAAGTAGCTATCTCTCCTTGTAAATGAGCCCATGGACATGAGCCTTAGCAAAGGCATATCAGCTGTCCATAAATATGTTGGCAGTTGCACGCTTGGCCATTCTGAGGGCCTGAGTCAAAGCTACAAGTTCTGCCCATTGAACCAAGGTTCCAGGTGGCAGGGCAGAAGCTTGTTCTACAGAATCCAGGGTCACCACCACCATCCCTGCATACCTGGTCTCATCCTGAACAAACCTGCTACCATCCGTGAAGTAGATCACCTCAACATCCAGCCAGGGAATGTCCTTCAGGTCTGGCCTCAAGTTCTGAACATGGCTTAGCAGTCTTAGGTGGCTTTCAGGATGAGGTTCAGCAACAGGGTAGCTGGAAGGGGTAGAGTATACAGTTTGTATTCTTCACCCAGGCCCACAGTCAAGATGTGTAGGGGGCCATCTTCATTCAGGACCTGTACTCTGTTCGGGCTGAAGTAAATCTGTGCCTCCATTTTGGTGAGGAGGTCTTGATCTGGGTGTGGAAAAGGGCACTCAGAAATGACTATAAATGAATGGGTTACTCTTCCCATTCCTAAGTCTACTTTTATTCTGGCAGTCCATGGGTATTGATTCATCCCTATGGCCCCTTGTACCCAGACCCTTTTGTTGAACAGAGGGTACATGGGCTATTTCAAAATTGAATGCTCTGCCTTGTGTCTACCATAAAATCCATGGGTTTCCTCTCTATTTTTAGGGTTACTCAGGGCTCATGGAGGTAAAGTGAGCTCCATCTCCCTCAGTCAATGACTTCTTCTTTTTCTAGGACCTTAGACTCTTTTTCTCTTTGTCTCTTTGGACATTTATTTTTCCAGAGCCCCTTCTGGCAGTAGGCACATCAGTCCCTTTGGAGGCATGGTCATGTTTCTCTCTCAGAAGGGGCCTGTTTCCTTTCCCCTCTCCAATAATCCAGATTCTTAAATTCCTTGGGATTTGCTTTCTCTTTCCCCATGGCTGCTAGCAGTATTTTGGCAAGTCCTCTGTTCTGTCCATCTGCAGACGATTCTCTGTTTGATGACCTGCAAATCTGTCCAGACATTGGAGTTTATGACAGATGTCTGGGGCCGCCTGGTTGATAAAGGCCATATTTATAGCTGACTGATTTTCCTTAGCTTTTGGGTCGAAAGGAGTATAAGTCTGGCATGCTTCTAGCAATCACTTCGAGAATGCTCCTGGCGTCTTACCCTTACCTTGTATCACCTGTCCTACCTTGGGTCAATTGGTGGGCCATCTTGCAGCCCCCCCCTTCCCACCATCCCAAGTTGAAGGTCGGCCACTCATCCCTGCAAAAGACAATCAGACCACAAGGCTCAGATCCTCACTATGCATCTGTAGTTCTTGAAATGAGATTGGACTGGGTCCAGTGGGGAAGGAACTCAACTCATCTGGCCCATGATGGCAGGGGAAGAAAAACTACAAAATGACAAGCAACACACACACACACACACACACACACACACAGAGAGAGAGAGAGAGAGAGAGAGAGAGAGAGAGAGAGAGAGAGAAGTAGATTTCCTGGAAATTAGAAAAGAAACAAAATGCTGATGATGGCGGCCTATCCTATAACCATACACTGCCTGGCGGGTGTGTCGCACTCTGAGCCACCAAAACCAAAGATAGAGTATAGCCAGTCATCTCCAACAGATGGGGGTCCAGAGCATCCCCCAAGCCCACTGGTCAAGAGAGAATTAGTGCATCTGCCTGCCCTCCGATGGCCTCTAGGTTGTGTCAGGACACCAGAGTAGCACAGAATAACACAGATAGCACAGAGACAAAGACAAGACAGATAGGCACCCCAACTCACCAATTGGTGGAGAACAAAACACACTCTTCTGAGAATGCTCTACTATTGGAGTTGAGGGGTTCCCAGGGATCTGGAATGAACCTTCAATGTAAGGGTCCATGAATCACTGAAGGAAGACCACAGACTCAAATAGTGTGCAAAAGCAAGGAGCGTATATTCTGCAAAACAGCCAGCATGGAGGGGTCAACCATTCCATCAAAATGGCGACCTCAAAAGGAGCTTGCAGGCACCTTTTAAAGGTACTTAGGGAAAGGGAATTTCCATGGCAAGAGGTACTTGTATAACTTTGATTAGCCCAAACTTTAGGGAGGAAGGATTACCTTATAGGGACTTTTTCTTTGTCTAACTTCAGTGTGCAGTCAGATATCAGGGCGACTGTTGATTGGTGGCCCTTGGTCTTTCATTTTTTGTTTGTTTCTTGTTTTTGTTTGTTTGTTTGTTTGTTTTTTGAGAAACCTGTCTTGTCCTTCAGATAAATTGAAATTTGAGTGCTCAAGATGGAAGTTTTATCTAACATGGAGTGGGCCAGGTTCTTTCAGTGGCCAGTTGCTACTCTATTAAGTGGAATCAGGGTTGCTTGGTGCATTACAAGCAAGGGAATAGACATAACTGAATTTTTGTTATTCAATAAATCCTGACATTAGGAGAGACACAAATGTGCCTCTGTGTTCTAGGATAATATGATGGAGATCCTCCTCCAAATCCTTCTTTGGGAAACTTAGAGTTACGTGTTTGGATGTCAGTGTTTCTCTCTTCCTGACTATCCTGAGGGGCTGATAAATACTGACATTATTTGTCATCAACCTAGTTACCCACTTGTTGCTTATGAACCAAGGGGATTACCACATCACCCGATGAAGATTTATGTGTATCTGTGCCTTGAGTCAACTCAAAGCAAAGGGTATAATTTCTGAAATAGATTTATAAACATGAAGGCGGTTTTAAGGCCTGGCTCATAAAAATACATCCCAGTTGCTGTAGGCCATGAACCACCATTCAAATTGAGCACCTTCACATCAACCTAGTGGAGTCTATTATGAAGGATTTTAAACTAAGAGTCAAAGTTATGTATACAATTGCTGAATTGGGTGGAACATACAAGTTTACATTGAAATTTTGAGCAGACTGAAGCAAGAAGACTGATGGTTCAGCTTGCTTTTCTCAAGAGTTCTGGAATCTTCATGAGGAACCAAGATTTTTGATAAGAATAACATTGGTTTCTATATGTTTTCTATTATAAACTAGGAGAACGTTCCTATTTGGACACTACCTTCAGAGCAAGTGGATTTGAGGAATCAAAAAAAAAATCCTTCGTGAAATATTTTGAGGTGTTATGATGGGCTGGAATGAATGACAGGACTCTTTTTGTATCTTTTCTTCTTTTGTTCCTAATTAAACTGTAAGTAATGTAATAACATTTAATCCTTTAAGAAGACAGTCAAGTTAGGCTGGGAACATGGCTCTATGAGTAGTAA
>CAJQZJ010032196.1:1690508-1711462 GCA_907164525.1 Lophiomys imhausi | reverse complement strand
AAGAAGACAGTCAAGTTAGGCTGGGAACATGGCTCTATGAGTAGTAAAGTGCTTTGCTAGTAAATGTAAGCACCTATGTTTGGTCCCCAGAAATAACATAAAAAAGCAGTATGGCAGCATATGCTAATAATCCCAGAGCTGGGGAAGCAGAGACAGGCAAATCCCTGGGGCTCGCTGGCCAGTGGGCCTAGTCTAAGTGGATGAGCTGTAGGCCAGTGGGAGACCATCTCTTATAAATACAGTAGATGGCATCTAAAAAACACTTAAGGATGACCTCTGCCTTCAGCATGCATACCTCCACATATGCAGATATGACTCCTCAGACAGACAGACAGACAGACACACACACACACACAGAGAGAGAGAGAGAGAGAGAGACAGAAACAGAGACACAGAGAGACAAAGTGATACACAGGCAGAGAGTCACAGAGAGAGAACAAATCTGCCTGGCCTCATAGACTCTTCTTGGGAGCTATAGAGGCTGTCTGGTGCTGATCATTACTTACACAATGTGTAACTAGGCAGATTTCTTCATCTTTTTCAGTTTTTCATTTGAAACATGAAATGATTCTGATAGAAACATTATCTCATGGGTTTATTGGAAAGAATAAATGAGATGAAACCTATAAAATACCAATTTCCCTCATGAACATAGACATGAAAATATTCAATAAAATACTTTCAAACCGAATCTAAGAACACATTAAGAGTATCATATACCATGATCAAGTAGGCTTCATCCCAGGGATGCAAGGGTGGTACAACATACGAAAATCCATCAACATAATTCACCATATAACCAAGCTGAAAGAAAAAAAAACACATGATCATCTCGCTAGATGCTGAAAAAGCATTTGGCAAATTCCAACACCCCTTCATGCTAAAAGTCCTGGAAAGAGCTGGCATACAAGGAACATACCTAGAAATAATAAAGGCAATATACAGCAGGCCAGTGGCCAACATCAAATTAAATGGGGAGAAACTTAAAGCATTTCCTCTAAAATCAGGGACAAGGAAAGGCTGCCCACTCTTCCCATATCTTCAATATAGTACTTGAAGTTCTTGCTAGAGCAATAAGACAACTAAAGGAGATCAAGGGGATACAAATTGGAAACAAAGAAGTCAAATTATCCCTATTCGCAGATGATATGTTACTATACATAAGCAACCCCAAAAATTCCACCAGAGAACTCTTACAGCTGATAAACAACTTCAGCAAGGTAGCTGGATACAAAATTAATTAAAAAAAATCAGAAGCCCTTCTTTATACAAAAAATAAATGGGCTGAGAAAGAAATTAGGGAGACAACACCCTTCAGAATAGCCACAAACAATATAAAATATCTGCAGGTAACTCTAACCAAGCAATTGAAAGACCTGTATGACAAGAACTTCAAGTCCTTGAAGAAAGAAATTGAAGAGGACATCAGAAGATGGAAAGATCTCCCATGCTCTTGGATAGGTAGGATCAACATAATAAAAATGGCCATTCTATTAAAAGTAATATACAGACTCAATGCAATTCCTATCAAAATACCAACACAATTTTTTACACACCTTGAAAGAACAATTCTCAACTTCAAATAGAATAATAACAAACCCAGAATAGCTAAAACAATCCTCTACACACACACACACAAAAAAAAAAATCTGGAGGCATCACCAACACAGATTTCAAGCTGTACTACAGAGCAATAGTAATAAAAACAGCATGGTACTGGTATCGAAACAGACCAGTGGATCAATGGAATCGAATTGAAAACTCAGAAATAGACCCACACACCTGTGGTCACTTAATATTTGTCAAAGAAGCCAAAACTGTACAATAGGAAGGACAGCATCTTCAACAAATGGTGCTAGTTTAATTGGATGTCAACATGTAAAAGAATGCAAATAGACCCATTCTTTCCACCTTGCACAAAACTTAAGTCCAAGTGGATCAAAGAGTTTAACATAAAAGCCACACACACTAAATCTAATAGCTGAGAAAGTGGGGAAAACCCTCGAACTCATTGGCACAGGTGACAATTTCCTGAACAGAACACCAACAGCTCAGGACCTGAGATCAACAATCAATAAATGGGACCTCATGAAACTGAAAAGCTTCTGTAAGGCAAAGACACTGTCATTTGAACAAAATGGCAACTTACAGCTTGGGAAAAAATCTTTACCAACCTCACAACCGACAGAGGGCTAATATCCATAATTTATAAAGAAGTCAAGAAATTAAACACCAAGAAACCAAATAATCCAATAAAAAATGGGAACAGAGCTAAACCAAGAATTCACAAAAGAGGAATCTCTAAGGGCAGAGAGACACTTGAAGAAATACTCAACATCCTTAACCATCATAGAAATGCAACTCAAGATGACTCTGAGATTCCATCTCACACCTGTCAGAATGGCTAAGATCAAAAGCTCAAATGACAGCACATGCTGGCGAGGGTGTGGAGAAAGGGGAACACTTCTCCATTGCTGGTGGGAGTGCAGGCTTGTGCCACCACTATGGAAATCAGTCTGGCGATATCTTAGAAAACTTAAAATAGCTCTACCTCAAGACCCAGCCATACTACTCCTGGGTATACATACAAATGATTCCTCACCAAACCACAAGGACATCTCCTCAACTATATTCATAGCAGCTTTATTTGTAATAACTAGAAACTGGAAACAACCCAGATATTCCTCAACCGAGGAATGGATAAAAAAGCTGTGGTACATTTACATAATGGATTACTACTCAGCCATCAGAAACAAGGAAATCATGAAATTTGCTGCCAAATAGATGGAACTAGAAAAGCTCATCCTGAGTGAGCTAACACAAACTCAGAAAAATGCACATGGCATCTATTCACTTATAACTGGGTTTTAGCCATGTAGTACAGGATAACTATACTACAACCAACAGACCAAAAGTAACAGGAACATGAGCTTTATTATCTGTTAGTGGGATTCTTTGCCCTAGTGGAGCTTCCACATAGGCCTCCAGTGGAAGAGGAACCTCTTAGCCCTCATATGACTGTTGAACTGAAGGAGGCTGGTATATAAGGCACCCCACACCAGAGGAGTAAGATAGGAGGGAGAAGGGGGAGAGGGTGGGATGGTGGGCCCTGAACGGGTGGGGAGAGGGAACTGTGATGGAGATGTAACTAGAAGTAATAAATAAACATTAAAAAAAAAACAAACAAAAAAACCCTTAGAAATAAGAACTTCCATGGTTAAGTGTCAAATAAATGTTACTTACTGGTGAACACATTTCTTTGTGTCCTACTTAAAAATTATGTTTTCTTAAAAGAGTCTACCGTTGCTGGGTGTTAGCAGGTACTTTACTGTCATGACTCTGACAGACTGTTTGAGGTAGAGAATGACAGGAAATTAGTAGCCCAATGGTTAAAAACCACCTAAGGATTACTCCCATCATTTCTTTATTGTTTAACTTTAGTTATGCTACTAGAATATGATTTGTCCTGGGAATATGACTTTACATTCTTGTTCCCACTCATAAATATAAAAAATGATGGTGCTCAGCAAACTGTCTCTTCTCCTTTCTTCATCTTTCGTCTATAACTCAGTGTATAAATATACATATATAGCTTTAATGAACTTTTCACATCTGGGCTGATGATATGTTGAAGAGTTATTAATATTAAATATTGATTCAGGTAATTAAGTCAGCAGTAGTTCTTTAACCAGCTATATTCTAAATAAACACACAGAAACCTGTTGGATTTAATATAATCGTTAATGCATGGCACTGGGCAGATCTCAACCCTCTAAGCTATCTTGACTGCTTCCCAGCCAAAACCCCCATAAGTACTGGTACATGCTACATTTGGTCTGCTTCTCTGAGCAGGCTGCTATCAGCCAAGTGGACTTCTCATCCAGGATAGCCCATGGCATCTTCTTTCTCTTCCTTGGTCCTCTATTGTCCTTCTCCTCCTCCTAAAACCTGGAAACCTTAGCTCTGCCTACCTCTTTCTTCTGCCCAGTCTAGGCCATAGGCAAATTTATTTGGCCAATCAAGGATAATTTAGGAGGCAAGGTTACACATCATCACTTGGTGTACATAAGAATCTGCTTGTCTGAGATGTAACCAGATCTTGGGGGTGGGCAGTAATTAGCATTTGAATTCATAGTAGCTTCAGATAAACCCCAACAATGATGCTCCTTCCAAGAGCCAAAGACCATTAGACAAAAAATACCCAATACCAAACATGAGAAGCTCTCTTTTGTTTGTAGGAGCTGTCCAAGAGACTCCCAAGACATACAAGCTTACTGATGTTGCCCTTTGTTGTCCCCAAGAGGCAGAGGGTAAATCCCTGTTGCTGAAGACACCATACACTAGAGAAATAGTGTCCAAAGGCCCCTGAGCTGGCACTGACGTGAATGCCCCCTCCCTGAAGGTATCAGAAGGTGCCATACTGGCTTCCAAAGGAGGGAGGCAACCAACAGTCTTACCCAATAATGATGCTTGTGAACCACATCAAGGACCAGCATGGCATGATAACCCTAAGGGTACAGCAGTGACACATACACCTTGTCTGAAACTAACTTCTTTCTAATTGTGCTTATGACCCCCTCAACAAAGGGAATCTCATACCGCATGCTGGAAACCTAGCTAAGTACTCCATAGTAACTCATGGTTATTGGTGGAGAAGCTACAACCACCTATGTAGTAAACCAGCATAATCTCTAACATCAATCTGGCTCTTGAATTCAATTCTTTCTTGCCTCTGATTTCTGTGCAATGGTCAAAGCCTTCATGGCTGCCTGGACTGACACAGGCTGTCTAAATAGCCTCCTTCCTCCAAGTCAGTATGGGTAATTTCTTTGAAATATTAATGATTCATTGTAAATGTCACTCCTCCCTTGAAACTTGCCAGAGTTTTCTCATTCACATAAAATACAATCCTAAATTCTTATTAGGCCTGCAAAGCTCTGGCCCTGCGTGATCTGCATGCCCTACCAGACGATTCTCTTGATCTCATCATTTCTTCTTTTCTACACTCAGAGCTGTAGGGAACTCTGCTAGCCTCCTTTTTACTCCTCTGAACTCCCCTTTAAATGCTGTGCTGCAGTGGTTTCTAAATGAGCAGCCACTTCTTGCATTCATGTAGGCACTGTATAATTAAAATGGGTCTTTATAGACCTATTCTATACCAGACTTAGAAGGGCTACCACGTTTTCTCACTTTTGTTGTATTGTGCTGTAATCAAAATTGGAAGGTACAACCCACGCCTCAATCTAGGTGTGGGACCCATCCTCTATGAGCCAATTAAAGAAACCAAATTAATAGTGGAAAGAAGAAAAAGGAGATTTATTCAATGTGGTTGAACAGGGAAGAGGGACAAATTGATCTATGAAACCCCTAAGACTGTCTTGTCTCACTTCAGGTATTCTGGAGTGAAATTATCTAGAGCCAAGGTTATTCACAGCCAAGCTTTCCCCATCCAGGGGTGGCCTGACAGGTTGTTAGAAGAGTGAAACCACTTTCAGGGAGACAGGGTGTCCTTCTGACTGACACTTGTCTTTTCCCAATGTTAAATTCCTGGGGAAATTCCCATTTCTTTAGAGGCTACCGTTTCACAAGTCTGATAGAGTGAGACACTTTAGAATAGCTTCACTTCTGCCAGGCCTGATACAGAACCCTCAGGGATGACCCAGACACGTTATCCCTCCTCACTTTCCCTAAGGCCCTTTCCTATTTATTTCCCTCTTTAAATACTGTGTTATTCTGATAACTGAACTTCCAGGCAATCTCGCTGTAAGAGGAGAGTTGCAATGATATTCACTAAATGCAATGTATTTTTTTCTGACTCTGATCCAAATATTCTGGAGGAACTGAAGCATCCCAGACTCCCTCCAGATCAGGAGACCTCTTGGAAGGTCAGAAGCAGTGAATCTGTGTCCACCTCTGCCTTTCCCTTGTCTTGAGGTCACAGGGAGTATGTACTCGTATCCTCAAGGTTTCCATTTCCCAACTTTATATCATACAGAGGAAACATCTGTTGATAAATGAAGGTGGAATGTCTGTTCTTTATATTTTTGGTGGTGAGCCTAGCCTTTAACGGCTGAGCCATCTCTCAAGCCCATGTCTGTTCTTTAAATCCAGTCTTTATGGATTTAGAACTATCCTACCTATAAGGTGAAATGATTTTGAGAGAAGCAGGTAAAATCTAGTAAAGCAGTGTTGCTTTACTAGATATAAGAGGCTGTGAGACACAAGACAATGACAGTGACTAAGTTAGTTCAGCAAACTAATGGAGAGAGAATGAAAGGCCCCTGTGTACCCCCACTGAGTGAACAAGTCACTTAAAGGTCACTTGAGTTCCCTGTATACGATAACATTTGAGTCTTTCCAGCCACTATAGATTGAGATCTCAATATGCTGCGCACTGGAGGGAAGATAGGATGGTGAGCACCCCAAGGCAAAGCAGCACACAGCTCAAAGCCTGATTTTGAGCTGCCTTTTGCAGCCACATCTTTGATAAAATCGGAAGCAGTGCATGAAAATGCTTGGCTGTGGTTTCCTTCATTTTTCTAAACTCTCCACACTTACACATCATGGAAGCAAAATGATTCCATCACATCACTTACAGAGAACTTATTGTGTAATTGTTAATATTTACTTGCTAAGACTGTCAGAATACATAGCCTCAGCATTGTCAGGCCAGCCCTGTTTTTATAACAAATGGAGATGCCACTCGGCAGTCACAATTTGATGACAGAAAAGAAAAATGAAGTTTAATTTTAACTGTGTTGCAGCATTAAAAGAGAGAGAGAGGGAGAACTAGATGTACACAGAATCATAAATACTGAAATCACGATTTCTGACACCTTTAAAGAAGAATTTTCCAAATAAATCAACTTGACTCTCTAATATAAGATCTAGAAGAAAAAGAAAAGCAAAACTGTGTTAATTTTCCACTAGAAAAGATTCCTTTGGGAGGACTTTCTTGAACTTACTACGATTTTTTTTCCCCTCTTTCAGAAATAGGATTAGTTTAACTCAAGGAACGACATGGTAGAGTAATGGTTACAAGCTATGTAGCGATTCAAAATTTTATTCTGTTTCTGACCAATCCAGTGCTGTAACCGGGACAAGTTTATTCAGCTCTCTATTTTTTCCCATTACTTAAACAGTAATAATACTAGTACCTTATTACAGACTCTCTTCTAGAACTGTTTTAGACAAAATGCGCTTTAAAAATGCCTAAATTTAAAGTGCTACTGTTGTAACAATTGCATCCTCTGCTTTGCATAGCGCTAAAGAAAAAGGCTGAAGCAAGGAGGAAAGTTTTGTCCTGTCGTCCTGTTGGTTTGATGTTCTGGTAAAGGAGCAGAATTGCAGTGGCAGGTATGAGTGAGTGGCATATCTGAATCCAGGAATGGGGGGGTGCATTAAGTGTAATGCTAAGTTAATTCAAGGACAGCTATATTCAAAGAGTGTAGAGTTTTACAATCAGAAACTCTCTTCCTTACTTAATAATTGCGGGTTTTTTGTTTTGTTTTTGGAACTCACTTAAACTTTTTGATCCTTATTTCTATACTCTACTAAATGAGAAAAAGACCAGCTGTGTACATTAAAGAGCTGCTGAGAGGGTTAAGTTAGATGATGACTAGAAAACACTTCTGAATCAGTCTAATTCGGTGTCTGTTCCCTACTCTTCCCCCTAGGAACGTGGCCAAGTTACCTAAACTCTATGCAGCTAAGTGTTCTTAGCACAAAACAAGATGGATTGACATGGAGAGATATTGTATGTAAAAAGCCAAACCTAGAATGTAAATATTTCCTTGATGGGGGTGGTTAGTACATTTTGATAATTTAAAACATGTTCTACAGGAATTCTAGAGGCCAAATCTATTCTTAACTCTGTGTAATTACAAAAAATATGAATGTAAAATTGGAACATTTTGAACATATGGCAAAAATCAAAGTCTAAAATCCTCCCTCTATTTTGTATATAAATTGTCATAACAAGACTTTTAAAAATGTCTAAACATTAGAAACAATTTATACACAAAACCTTCTTTTCTTAAACCCAACAAATGGAAAGGTTGTAATAATTTGTTGTTGGGATGCTTCTCAGCTTATGGTGGGTTTGTATCTCTATAAACATGATAAAAGTGACAATATTCTAAGTCAAAACGCATTTCATACATTTAACCTGCAGAACATCAAATGTGGTTGCTTAGAAATACCACCCCCACCAGTAGTCACTGTTAATCTTTATGGTCACATGACTCACAAGAGTTGCAGCTGGCTTCCCTTGCCTAGCACCATAAGAAAAAGCACATTACCACTTATTCTCACTAGCCTGAGAAAATAGTAAAAAATTCCAATTTGTACTGACTGTATATAGCTTTTATACCATTTGCCATCAAAACATTTTTAAGCAAATCCCTATAAGAAGAGAACAATCTGCATTTGATTAAGGATATTCATCCATCCCTTTCCAAACTGAAAACAAAATACACGCTGCAGGGCAGACCCAGCTGTTTGGAGAGAAACAGTTGTCACTCAGGTTCTTTCTCTGTTTTCCTTATTAGCCTTTTTAGCTGGGTACACAGCTGCCCAGTGAGAACTTACATTCCCCAGCCTTCCTGGTGGCCTAGCTCATCCACAAGATGGTGTTTGTCCTTGAACTATATGAGTATGCACCTTTCTCTTTGTTTCATTTTGAGATTATAAAATAATTACAGCATTATTATCTTTCTTCCTTCCAAATTCTCTCACATGTCTCCCCACTCTCTTTTTCAAATTTATGCACTCTTTTTTTTTCCATTAACGGTTATTACATGCTTCTATCTATCTATATTTATATCACCTATATATAATATAACCTCCTCAGTCTGTGTACTGAGTTTGTTTTCAGGACTGACCACGTGGCACTACACAACCAATTGGTGTGCTCTGACTTGGGGAAGACGACACTTTTTGCTCCCAGCTTTCCTCAGTTGCCTGTGGATCTTTGTGTAGGGTTGAGTCCTCATGGACTTTTCCTTGTGCAGTTTGGCATGTTCCTTAGTGTCTTCCTGATCCAACTCATGTTTGGCCCATCATGTTGGTGAGACTTTGTGGATGTAGTTTCTGTCGTTAGTAAAAGACACAATCTCACAGCAGAGTTCCTGATATTCTGGCTCTTACAGTCTTTCTGCCCCTTTGGCAATGTTCTTTGAACCTTAGGAGTGGGAGTGTTTTGAAGATGTGTCCACTGGGACTGGGCTCCCCAGCTCTGCATTTTGATTGGTTGTGGTTTCCTGTAGTAATTTATGTCTGTTGCAAAGAGAAGTTTTCCTTGATGAGGGGTGAAGATTATACTTAACTGTGGATATAAAGACACATGTTTAAAGACTGTTGTTAGGGATTATGCTGGGTTAGTAAATTAGTCGTAGTAGACTTTTGTCCAATAACCATGATTTCATTAGCACTGGATAGTTAGCTAGCTTTCCAGCACCAAGCAGAGTTTCTCCCTTGTTGAGGGAGTCTTAAGTCTAATTTGAGCTATTGGTTACTGCCAAGGTATTTGTGCCACTAATGCTCCATTATAGTTATTGTGACATTCTGGTCATTGATATAGTTTATAGGAATCATAGCTGGATAGGACTATTGGTTGCTTCTCTCCTTTGGGAATTTATATAGTACTTTCCAGTGCCATGAAAACTGGTCCTCAGGGGATAAATATAAAGGAGAATATCAGGACAAAGTGATCTGATAGAGAAACTGGTAAAATGGGAAGAGGAGGGAGGCAAATACAGAAAGAGGTAGGTAGGTAAAATAACCATAAGGACATCTGGAAAGGCTGCAAGGAATTGTATTATGTGTTTAACTTAAAAACCTGCAACATACGTAAGTCCATGAATAAACACACAGAGATAGTTTTAATGAACATTGCTATTCTTGCCAGATGGCGCTCCCTCCAAGAGCCAAAGACCAAAACAAAATTCAATGCCAGACATGAGAAGCCCTTTGCTGCTCTTAGTTTTCCGCTAGGGATGGAATAAGCCCCTATTATTCAAGGCACTACATACACACTTTAGACACAGGGTCCAGAGAGTCCTGAGCTAGAACTGACCTGAAAGTCTCTTTCTGAGTATGCATCTTTCAAATCTTGTCCTTATGGTGAGGTTCTCTTTCTGTCTCTCTGTCTCTCTGTCCCCACACTCCCTCTGTGTGTGTTCCCCACTTTCTCACTACCCCCATCTCTCCTTCCATCTTGGTGAACTCAAGGACAAATTTGAAACCTGTCCATTAAGGCAACAGTGTTGCCCCTGAACTACTGCAGAGATATTTAAGAGGTAGAGCTGAGCATGGAAGAGACCTCAATGTCTCTGCCACTTAAGCAGAAGCATTTGGAAGCTTTCTGTTATAGCAACTCTAAGTTTATACTACAATGTACTGAAAGTTAAAACACAGAAGGCAAATTTGGCAGTTAATCCCTCCTTTCTCTGGGAGTCATGTCTTCCATCGCATTTACAAGGGAGAAGAAATTATAAGACAGATAAAGCATTCCGTATTAGTGTAACTTGGAGCAACAGGTAAAATCATAATATTAGTTGCCATATTGAAAAGCTTATATTTTCCTCACATGGTCATAAAAAGCTAGAACATACTATTAATAATAAATGGTTATTCCAAAAACATATGACTTTCCTCTTATAGAAAAAATGATACTTTGTCATTATATAAGCAGCAATATTGTGATGCTGTATACCTCACCTTGACTGTGGATAATATGTAGGAACTTACTAAAAGGTTAATATGTTTTTGATTTTCTTTATTCTCAATTAATGGATTTATTTCTCCTTGATGAAATCATAGGTGTTCACAGTGAGTTTTGGACACTTCACAATTGCCTATTCTCATTACTTGATTAATTGTGAGTCTCTGTATTAACTGTGGCCCACTGCAGTTAGAACCTTCTCTAATAAAAAACATCAGGGAAATGGCTGAGCTGGAAAAGTTATACTGAGTGAGGCAACCTAGACCTAAGTAAAAAATATCACATATTCTCTCCCATATGCAGAGTCTACTTCCAGATTCTTTGACTAGTATGGTTAAACTGGAGTATCCACAATGGGAGAGAAAGTCGAAGGTGTCCTGTGACTTTCAGTGAAGTTGGTGGTACAGAGCTAGGACTGGGTTATGATGGGATTAGCATACCATTGATGATCAAACTAGGGACTTGTTTACTATAAGGTGCCATCTGTGTGATAGGAAAGGGATAAAAAGAGGCCTTCAGGGAGGGGAGATAGTAGTGTGTATTGTACATGGCCAACACTGGGGGTAGAAAGGGTTAAATGGGGAGGGCCTACTGCCATGGTTCTCAACCTTCCCACTGCTGTGAGCCTTCAATTCAGTTTCCTCATGTTGTGGTGACCCCAACCCTAACATTTTTTTTGTTTTTACTTCATAGCTATAATTCTGCTACTGTTATGAATCATAACATAAATATTTGTGTGTTTCAGTGGTCTTTGGTAACCCCTTTGAAAGGGTCATTTGACCCCCAAAGGGGGTGTGACCCACAGGTTGAAAACCACTGGGATAGAGGATACAGATTGGAGAGGGAATGGTTAATCAAAACTTAGGGGCTGTGAAAAAGTCCTTAGGGATTCTATTGTTTCATAAATATACAAATAAATAAAATTTAAAAGTTGGTAGATAATGCTCCTCCCAGAAAGAAAACAAAGGTTATTAAAAAATTCTTTATGATTTTGGGAGCAGGTCTCACACTCGGGCCTAGGATGGTCTAGGACTATGTAGCTCAGACTGGCCTGGCCTTAAACCTATGACAATCAACCTCTTAAATGTCATTACAAGTGTGCACCACCCAACATGTGTGGTAGGTAATTTTAATGCCACATCCTTAAATATTTTACAGATTTGAACTTTCCTTCTAAAAAAAAATCATGCCTGAGATAGCCCTTAGCAACAAGTATTTGCTCACAAATGTTTGAGACATAGTAACTGAGTAAATATGCATTCCGTGATAGGTGACTGTTGTTTGCTTCAAGTAGAAACAAATCATATACATTGTATTCTAAAAATGTTTTAACTCTACTTTCTCTTTTACCGACTCAAACTGTGCTGGATGCTTTTGGAGACTAGTTGGGAGCAGAATACACAATAAGAAACTACAGAGTCTGTCATAAACCCTGAGCTCAAATGTGCAGATCCTGGAGGGCCCCAGAGTCTAATCAACAGCCAGTGTTTGCTTTTCTGCCCAAGTCGTCTGGGAAGTCTTTGAGAATGATGGAAATCAAAACAATGTGCAGATCCACAAGGGAAAGGAAGCAAGCAGTGCTCAATCCTGGCTTAGACGAAATGTTGTTATCTAAATGTCACCCCAGACTTCCTCTTAAGAATCCTTGACATAGATGCCACCTTTGAAATGAACAAGTTTCTAGCTCAGTCCTCACTGGGTTGCCAACCACAGCATGACAGTCTTATCTTCTGAGAGCTGGGCACATAGGTGCTTTAATTCTGGGGATAGACATGGATATTAGAAACAAAAATTATTTGAGCCAACAAGGTGGTTGCCAGTCATTATTGAATGCTCTAAATAGTACAAATTATGAGCTCAGGGCATCATAAACCCAAGCATGATATTTAGGTTGTGGTGGATTCTAAAACAGTCCATTCTGAAATGAATCTTATGGCTAGTCATCATGGGGGAGTTTGTATAATGAGAATATTGAATAAGATTTGTGTTTCAGCGTAGTTGATTTCCAGTGTGATCCTATAGCTTTGGAGGATATGAAATGGGGTTCTTGGGCTTCACCACACTACAGAGTTCACTAGAGTTGAAGAACCACTGGTTTTAAGCATCAGGGATTAAGAAGTAGTATCTGGGCTCAACAGTCCCTCCAGCCAGGTCCAGATCAGCACTGGATTCCCATTCACAGAGAGCCAGTTCTGTAAGAATCAAGCTGGATCCCAAAGTTTTGAGCCCACTCAGCACCACCCTATACCCCCTGACTCTCCACTGGGTTCATGGTGACACTCTATCTCCCTCATTCTCAACAGTACATACCAGCTGTGACTGGGAGACCAAACTCAACTCCACGGTAGTTTTAAAAGCAAGACTACTTTGAATTTCTCACTGAAAATGACCAGGGAAAACCTCTCTGTAAGTCAATCTTGACAAGAAAATATACAAAAAGACTGTTTCAGAACAAAGAATGTCAACCATTAATTGTTGACCCTACGAGAGAAACAAAATCTCAGTCCGTTACTAAAAATTCCCCTCCATAGCCATGCTGCCTTCTGAGAACTTAATGCTCTTCTCAGTTGTGTTGATGGGCACATATTTTAGGTAAATAAACCGAAGGACTGTGTTTTATATATATTGGAGAACAATCAGACTTTGCTTAGTCTTTGTCTAGCTGTCTGTCAGGTCTAAACTCAAGTTTTAAAAAATGCTTTAAGTTACACAGCCTGAAATGGTATTACAGACCAAAATGGTTTATAAGCTCAAAATGGTTTAGTCAAAACTCATTCAAAGGCAGAGATGTTTCAGTAAACACACACACACACTTCTCTTTCAGTAAAACATTGAGTTCAATGTCACATTTTTCTCTTCCCAACCAGCTAAAATTGAGAACTTCTGGTGATGTAGAGGAAAGCCTCATCCAACATGGCTCTGGGACTTAGCAGCTGGAGAGACTCAGCCATTTTTCTTAATCTGGTATTTTTCAACTAGGGACACATTGGAAACATCTGGAAGCTCTCAAACATGACTATCCAGATACTCTCCTCCAAAAAGACTTGGGTTAAACAAATTGGTGTGGCTCTATCATGTTTAAAAAGTTCCTTGATGTTCTAAAGGACGATGTGAGTTGACAGAATTTGGAGAGTTTCACATCCTACTGGAGAAAAGAAGTGTTCACATTCTCTGTCTCTTGGGAGAATCAGTGGAATAATTTTGATATTGAAACCACTATAACATTGTTGAAGATGGTGGCAAAAGACGTGTGTCCCATGGTAAAAAAAAAAAAAATGACATGACTATACCTCAGCTTCCACATGCAAATGAGAAGACATTTCAAAATAACTGAAGAGCAGGAGTTCATTTCTAATCAGCATTATTGCTTTGTTTCCTCTTTTATTTTTCTCTATCAAACAAATACTAACATTCGTTATTTCTCACGAGTTAAATAATTGATACAAATAATTTTTGTCGTATTGCAGATACAAAAGATTCAGTTTTCTCTGTTTCTACTTGAAGAAATTGCATAATATTTCACCTTGATTGTGGTATGTGAAGTTTTTATCCTCTTATAAATACTTTTATAATGCATATCTTGGGTTTGTTAAAGAAGTATTTGATAATTCCGCCAATGTGTTCTGCCCTTGCTGTTTGTTTTTGTTAATCGTTAGGCAAGGAGAGCCCACATACTGTGTAGGCTGCAGCCTGTGGTTATTTGGGAAAATGTCTTGAGTTTGAATTCCTAGAGGCAGAGATTGAGGTAAATATTCAGGTGGGTGAGGTTTATGGAGTCTCATGGAAGGAAAGGAGATCTGAGAGTCCACTTGGGTGTGTGTCAGGTGACAAATGAGCAAGGTTGCAACACTGAAGTATTCCCTTTTACCTGGATCCACGGGGGAGCTCAGCAGCTGGAACAGCAACAATGTGATCCAACTTGAGGCAAGGGGCCGGGCTTTGCACCCTCTGATAGCAACAGTGTATTTGAGTGCAAATCCCTGGAAAAGGGGGGTGGTATGAGCCAACCTGCGAGAAGAAGGGGTGCTCTGGCTGTACAAGTGGTCTGATCGCATCACCATCAGCCTTTGATTCAGAAACCATTTCCTTTGGCCCAAATTATTCCCTTGCCTTTTGCCATTTCATGTGAATAGTTTCATTTTGGATAATATGAAAATAGCTACTGAATGGGTGGCATTAGACTTCCCCTCTTAGCTATCAAGGAAAATGAGAGCAATGTTTATTGAATACCTACTCATAAATGCGACTGTCACTCGGATTGCTATGTGAAGATGCACCATTATCATTCATCAGCATCTCCTCATGTACTTGGAGGGATATTTTAGCATCAAAAGAATTTTGGTAGATTGAGAACAAAAATGTATCTAAGATGGGCATTTGAAGAAGAGGAATAATTCAAAGGAGATAATATTGTAAGCACTAGAGAATATGTACAAAAATGCCAGCACTTTAGGACATCTAAGTTAAACACGTAAATAAGTAAATGCACTAGAAAATAGAATGTACACTGAGAACTCTAAACAGAATGAACCCATTCACAATTTACTAAAGTCAGACCTCCTAAGGAGGTGACGGGGTGCTAAGGAAAGAAAGACCAGAAAAGTTGGGGATTAGATTTAGAATTAACAAGATTGAAAAACCTCATGTTAAATAGTGCTGATACCACACAGGTAACAACTTGTTTTTCACTGGAAAAAAAAAAAAAAAAAAAAAAGGTCAGATGTTACTCCGGGACATTTATGTTGAAAGATGATTGACTTAATGCAATATCCCATTAAATACCAATTGTATCAATACACAGTGGGTCCCTTCTCCGCTAATCAGAGGTCCAGTTCCCTTGACCTGATAACTATGGAGAAAAACATTAGTTCATTTTCTTACAATCTTCCCAGGCAGAATGCCCAGCAGATTTTCAACACACTTGCAACACATTTTTCTGGCACAGAACCAGATTTCATTAAATTGTATTGGGACATTCTCCAGGGTCCCAGAAACAAGCTGCGAGTGAGTCAGCGTTTGCACACTGCTCTGGACTGCACACTCTTCCTCACACACTCCTGTTAGCTGCTACTTTGTCAGGTTCCTCCAGAGAACACGCCTTTTATGTAATCAAGTCTTTTTAATGAATAAAGACAGCAGGGCTGCATCTGGGAGTAATGGAATTTTTAAATTTTAATCCTAGAATCTCATTGTCAGGAATATCATAAATTTGCAATAACAAAAACACCAACTCTTTCCTTTCCTCATCTCCACTATCCTGCAGCTGTCCAAGAGCCACAGTACTTTGTTATGACCCACTTCAGCTTTCACTGTTTTACATTCAAAGTGTTAGCACATGTGCCAGGAGTAATGTAGTAATATTCCAAGTTGTAAACAGCTTTTGAACTTACTCACACACACACCCACACATGTGCGTGTGTGTACACGTGCACACATATATACAGACTCAGATGTGCATGCACACCCTTACACACACACTCATACCTATGGATACACATATGTATGTGTACTTCAATCCATTTCCAATCAGTTTAAGTTCATCCCTTTCCTTCTCAGAGTTCACATAAAAATGGAAAAGTGCATAAGAAATGTCAGAGAGACAATTTCTAGTCTACTGCACTGCTCATAATTCTCCTGAATATGTTGCCTTTTTATTGTAAGAACAACATGACTTATGACCTATAACATAGTCTTCAGTGCATCACAGCTCTGCACATAGTCAGCTACAAGCCATGTATATGGCATGTTCAAGAGTTCAGCACTGATTACTACCCAGCCATGCAAGGAGAGGGGGAACCACTGTAGGTTCCACCTGTGTAGGGTGGTGAGCAGAGGGTTGGGAGAAATGGCTCCATCTATGGGGTGCAATGGTACAGTGGGGTTGAGTAGAGTTGAGTTAGGAAAGCTGGTTTCACCTGCGTAGGGTCAGGAGGGGTTACTGAGTAGAGAGTTGGGGAAGGTTACTCCACCTATGTAGCCACTGGCAAATCTTTCTAAGTTTTGCTTCCACATCATGAGACTTGATTGATAATTTTCTAAAATCTTTCAAGATAATCTTGCAATCATATAGTCTTATGTCTACAATGATTGGCTGAATGAACCTTGGTGATAAACTAATATAACCTTCTTCTTTAACACACGCATTTATAGGCTTAACGGGGACTTGTTAGTTGGAATGTACAAAATGTTACTTGGTGAGTCTAGCTCTGCAACAGGTACCCAGGGATGGATTTTGCATGGACAATCGCTAATCTTTTCAATACCTGTTAAGGTTAAGTATTAGTCTCATTTTGCAGACTGCAGGGCAGATTTTGGAAGGGTAAGGGACTAGGCTGGTATCCCATATTCTGTTAGACAGAGAAACCACCTGTCAAGAACACAGATCAAGGACATTATGTGGCCTCCAAAGATAAGCTTGTAATGACCTACTCCTTCCAAAAGAATCCCCCCTTATAATATTTTTTTCAGGTATAAACTCATCTACACATTAATCCATACAAGAAGTACACATTAATCTATACATTCTAACAGGCAGACGACATGATAAGTTGCTCTCCTACAAGGAACACTTAGAAATATAAACATATCAGAGTGCTCACAGTGGTGAGTTTAGGTGGTAGGATTTACAGTGAATCTCACTTTCCTTCTTTATCCACTTGAGAATTGGTAAATCTTCTTCAATAAACATTGCAACCTAGGAAAAGTTGCATAACCACCTTGAGCCTTCTTGATCATCTTCAAAATGAGAGTAATAATGAAACTTACCACTGAGCATTGTTGGGTGGATTGCAGGACAAAATCCTGGAAAATGTTCAATCTACTGCCTGGCCTGACCAGTTCATTAAACAAATGTTAGCAATGGAAGTAAAGGAAATTTCAAAGTGAGTTCTTTTCCCCCATTAATTACCATACAACACATATGTGCTTAAAAATCAAACAGAGATTGTCCCTGAGTGATCATCATTCTAGAAAATAAATATAAATCGCTGGCAGGCATGGTAGAACCAAAGCTGAACTACCGCCTGGCTCCAGTGAGCCCAAGCCTCTAGGTGGGGATGCATGTGATATTATATCAACAATACATAGTTCAGAAGCTACAACAGGAAGCTGTGTTGTCTCTTCTCCTGGGATATAGACTGTATAGAACCTAAGTTATGTCCCAGCACGAGACTGGAATGACAGACATACAACTGGTACATGCCACCTCTGATTTGTTAGTTTGCTTGATAGACAAGGTCTGGGGGACCAGAGCAAAAATAGTCAAGTTTGGATAAAAGTCCCAGAGAACAGGTTTACAGGAGATGGTTGCCACTGGAGTCACGTGCTGGACTTGGATGAATCATATGGAGTGTACCCCACCATGATTCCAGGAGTGTGATCCAGTGCTGGCATGATGGCAGATGGAGAATCATATATGGATATCAAATAAGAATTTGAAGATTCCCTGGGAAAATAGTATTTCAGAATCTATGAGCCCATGGTTCCCCTTACCTGATACATTTTAGAAAAAAAAAATTGACCTTCTTGTTAAATAAATCTCAAAAACAGCTAATGTGATCTCCAGGATGGAGGGGAGATAGTTATCAACTCAAAGGATGTGAGCCAACAACCCTGGTTCCCCTCTAATGTACCCAGAAAATAGAGGGTTGTGTGGAATCCTCTTCTCATGTGGTCAGTTTTCTCTTTCTCTCAGGATGAGCTCTGACAGACAGTTGGACAATGGCTCCATTTGAATGGTGGATGAAGAGTTAAAGTCCCAGGGATTCTGAAATACAAATCAGATGACATGCATATAACTTAATTATCTTGAGTTCCCTAACATTCTTTTATCTGTCAACATTTCCATATTAAAGTTTTATTATGCCTGAAATGTTTATTCCTGTAGTCAAAATCACTCTAGGTTGTAATTTTTCCTTCTCTCAAATATATTGCTATTTCACTAGATGGTTGTTTTTTATTTTATCATCCATCATGGTAAAAACTGGCAGAATGTCAAGTGGAAATGCTTACTATCAACACATTAGCATTTCTTATGGTGACAAAACCATTTCACCCTGTATAGTTCAGAGCCATAGCAGGCTGGAAGCTGGAACTGTCAACAGGGAAGAGGATTAGAAAACACAGGAGTGCCCAAGCAGTCAGCGTTTTCATAGTCTCAGTAGTGAAAGATATTTGCCATGATCATTCTGGGTGTCAACATGGTTTTATAAGCAAACTACACACTTCTAGGGGTGCTTCTCTGAGACATAGACTAGCATCCTGTAGGAGGAGGTCCATTTCTTCCTCTCACATGGTCCTGTATATCTACATTTTCTCTCCTTTCTATTTCTAAAGACAAGAGATATATGAATAGCTGTACAGAAAGAAAATTGTTTTCAGAAGGACTTGGGAACATAGCTGTAAAACCATAATATCTTCCACCAACTTAGCTGTCATTCAAAGAATCACTAGCTGGAAGCTATATACCCAGAGGTGACATCTTCCCAAATGAGAGACCCAGCTGAGTATTTTAAAAAGTGAGCTCTCTCTCTCTCTCTCTCTCCCATATTGGCTCAGATTTTCCAACCTCTGCATACCCCTTACACCATGGTAATTAAATTAAATTCTAGATCTCATTTTCTTCTCACCCCTCTACTCCCCTCACATATATCTATTCTGGGTACCTTTAACACCGGATAGGCACACCCATTCTCCTGAGCTGGGATGCTGGGATCTCTGCATTGTGTCCTTCTACTTCATTGGTTAAACCTGTTTAAAAAAAGGTTTTGCTTCAGTTTTCTTTGACACGTGTAGTTCCGTTTTGTGATATACGCTCCAACTTTTCAGTGACTACTGAGAGAAAATCTGTGCCTGTCACTGAGACCGTCAAACCCTCATGTTTGCAAAGTTATCCTAGCTGATGATTCACTCACGACTTTCCCACCTTGCTCTGTTCTAGTCCACCGGCCCCCGTCATGTTAACATTTTGAGTTCCGCCTTTCCCTCTGGTGGCTAACCTCATTCTTTCTGCCCTAACTTAGGGATACAATGATTCATAAGAGGCAATTAATTCTGCCACAAAACTGCATCGTTGCTAAAAAGTGAATAAGCAACTACTTCTAGGTTTGTTTTTTAAATTACACTTTAATTTATTTATGGGTTCGACATGCATGCTGTGATGATTGTGTGGAGATCAGATGGCAACCTGTTGGGAGATGGCTTTTTCCTTCAACTAGACAGGTGCTGGAGACTGAACTCAGGTGATAAGACTGGACAAGCACTTTTGCCTGCTGAACAATCTCTTTGGCCTTCTGGATTCTTCATGAGATAAACACAACTGGTCCTTTCTGATTAAAAATAAAACAAAAAGAAAAACAAAAGAGAGACTCACCGCAGAATCCCAAGAATCCCATCACTGTGAATCTCGGTTACCTTTCTGTTGCTGTGATAAGACACCATGACCAAGGCAACTTATAGAAGAATTAATTTGGGACTTACAGTTTCAGAGGATGAGTCTATGACCATCATGGTGGGGAGCAGGCAGGCATGGTGCTGGAGCCATAGCTGAGAGCTTTATATCTTTATCCACAACTAGGAGACAGAGAAAACGAACTGGGAAAGGCTTGCACTTTTGAACCCCCAAAATCTGCACCCAGTAATACACCTCCTTCAACAAGGCCACACCTCCTAGTCCTTCCCAAATAGTTCCACAAACTGGGGACCAAGTATTCAAATATATGAGCCTATGGGAGTCATTCTCATTAAAACCACCACACTGTGCCACTTAGTCTCCAGGCACACGGTATCTTCATCCCTCTCCTAAAATAGCTTGTTCTTTCTACTCTCTTATCCATTACTATTTTAAGTTTATATTGAAACCGAACTTTTAAATTATTATTTAACACTTATTTATTACTAAATTCACTTATAACAAACACCAACAATTTCTTAACTATTAATCCTATAAATTCCTACAACCCCTTTAACCTATCCACTAAACCTATTGATAATCATAACAACTACTTTCATACCCTTTTAGAATGATACAGTCTCTGGGGCAGGTCCTCGGTCGTCAGGAAACCAGTCTCGGGGGTAGACTCTTTAACGCACTTAGCAGTCCTTTTTCTGGAATAGCTCAGACGCAGGTTCGTCAGGGTAAATTTGCTATCGAAGTCTCACTTTAAATAAGGCTTGAGGCTTTCTTCTCTCTGGGAGACCTCAGCGTCTGTAGGCCACCTTACTTCCTTCGTAT
>CAJQZJ010032196.1:1665739-1687071 GCA_907164525.1 Lophiomys imhausi | reverse complement strand
TGCGAACCTAAAGGGTTAAGTTTCGCAGGCAGTTGCGAACCTAAAGGTAAAGTTTCGCAGGAAGTTGCGAACCTAAAGTAAAATTTTTAAACATGGGATTGTCTGAGTCACACCCAATTTTTCTGGCTCTTCAGGAGCTACTTTTAGCTAAAAATTTAAAGATTAAGAAGTCTACCTTAGAGAGATTTCTGAATGAATGTGATTCTGTGGCTCCGTGGTTTGCGGTGTCCGGGAATCTTACAGTATCCTGCTGGGATAAATTAGGCAGGGGCTTGGATTTTGCTTGGGAGCAGGGGACTCTGAAGCATGGAGTAAGACCGATTTGGAAAATGGTGAGGAGTTGTTTAGAAGATCAGAGGTGTTGTAATGCAATCAAAGAGGGAGAATCAGCCTTGGAACTGCTACAAGGGGAGAGATCTGAGCAGGCAGACAGTGAAAAGGGGAGTAACAAAGGCGAAAAATCTGAACAGGCAGACAGTGAAAAGGAAGACAAAAAGAAAGTTCCTCTCTATCCTGATCTTAGAAATTTTAAAGATTTTAGAGATTTAGAGGACTCAGAGAGCACAGATTCTGAAGGAGAGCTACATGCTCTAATAGAACAGTTGGAGAGGACTGTTATTAGAAAAAAGGAAAAGAAAAAAGCAAAACAGAAGGGCTTATCGGCAGCAGTCAGTGTGGGAGGAGCTGTTGCCATGGCGTCTGACACGTCAGCGTCAGCGTCAGCAGCAGTCGGAGTGGGCGGAGTCGTTGCTACAGTGCCTTCAGCCACGCTGGCAGCAGCTGGTGTAAACAAAGCCGTTGCCATGGCGCTTTCGACTCCTCCTCCATATCCAGAAGCCACTCAGACAGAGCAGCAAGTTCAGTCCCTGAAAGTAGGGAGATCTTTCTGCCCGGGGATGTGGACACAAGTAAGAACAGAATAGAACATTATCCCACTGCACTTGCTGCTTTAGCCTTGAATGGTATCCAACAATGCTTGCAGTCTTTTGGAGTTGCTCCTGCCAGTATAATAGTGCCTTATTCCAGTTATCAAATTAAGATTTTGTGTGGCACTGTAGATGACTGGGCAATATAAAAATGTCAGCTTGAAGGGTAGTTTGTGTTTTTTAATGAGCTTCAATAGGTCAGATGATACAAAATGCATTAAATTGTCTCAGCAGTCAGCAGATTTTTTACCACAACTGAGGTTTGGGGGTAGGAGTGATGGTTTGTTTTCAGGCAATGGTTTTCGTCTTGAAGGATGGTGGCTCACACGAGTCTCTGACCAGAACCCCCCCAAACAGCCACGCTGGGCACCTTTTTGTAAAGGATCCACAGGAGAGGAAGGACCTTTTCCCTGGACTGGATGTCAGGAGCGCAGAGCAGTTTGGGTTCAACAAGATCATTTTTCCTTTAGCCCCATGATTAGTAATATAGTGAATAAGTCTTGTACAGGAATGCTTGATATATCTACTAGGGATCCTCAGCAGACTGCCACCAATCCTTTTGATTTGTGGCTTTTGTGTGGAGTAAATGGAAGTTGCATGGACTTGGGACCTGTCATTATGCTTGGAGGAGGAATTTATCAAAGAGGTAATTTTTCTCTAAGGTCTGCTACCAGATTGGATTTCTCTAGCGGTAGTGGCTCTGGTACTTGGAATTCTTTGTTTCATTCTTATCGCAACAAGAGCTTTTCAGCTTCGCCAGTATGTCTCTGGCCTCCTTTTCTGTGGATTGTAAGTAATGGGAGTGCATCCTTAGGTGAAGAAAAGTTAGTATGCACTCCAGGCACATGTTTTTATGCCCTATGCTGGAATGCCACAGCCTTTCCTGTGGCTGTGGTGACTAGAATGCCTCGATATGTACCAGTTCCTGTAGAGGCTCCTAATACCATGATGCTATTCAGAATTAAAAGAGATTTTGGCATCACTGCAGCTATTGTTACTGCTATCACTGTTGCTGCTGTGGGAGCTACTGCCTCAGCTATCGCCTTGTCTAGTTCTATACAGACTGCCAATGCCCTGAATAACATCTCAGCCAATGTGGCACAGGCATTGGATACTCAGGCCTCTATGAATTCTCATCTCAAAGGAAGTCTTATGATAGTTAATCAACGTATAGATTTAATACAAGAACAGATTGATTCTCTTTGGCAACTAGCACAGTTGGGGTGTGAGTGGAAATTGCAAGGTTTGTGTGTTACTTCCGTACAATATCAAAATTATACAAAAGCTGCTAATTTGTCCAGACAATTGTCAAAGTTCCTCTTACAGGATTGGTCGGCTGAATTTGAAAATTTGATGAGAGAGCTGAGAACGACAATCATCCACATCAACTCCACTCGAGTGGATCTGAGCCTGGCTACTGGCTTGACTTCTTGGATACAGACGGCTATGGATCATCTTAAGGAGTGGGCGGGTGTAGGCTCTTTGGCGATACTAATGATGCTAGCCTCTCTGGTTTGCCTATGGTGCATCTATAAAATGAGAGCCACACAAAAGCGTAATGCAGCCATGATTATACAAGCCCTTGTTGCCATTGAGGCGGGCCAGTCCCCTCAGGCATGGCTTGCTGCCGTGAAGTAAATCTTCACTAAGCATAGTCCCTGCCCACTGAGGAATTCGTTCCACGGATATTAGGGTCTGGTAAGTCAGTGACGGAGTTGACGGGTAAGTCTCGGCCACCTAAGACAGGGCAGTCCCGAGTGGGGAGGCTGACCCAGAGACGGGTAAGAGTTTGAGCACCGCCCTCCTACAGGCTCAGGCCCACCGTGAGATCCCCAGATAGAGGGATTGCGAAGCCTTTCCAGGGACTTTTACCAACTTTAGAAAAAATAAAAAAGGAGGAACTGTAGAGAGCTGCGAAGTGCCGCGCCTTAAAGATGGCGCTGGCCTCCGCCTTCCACCAGCCCGACGGTGAGTGCTCTTTTTGATAATAAGTTCATATTTGGCAAAGACTGCTGACCTGGCTTGCTTCCACATACATGGACCTCTAAGATAGCACCACTTGGCTTTACTTGACTGGCTGTCTAATTAGTATTTAGCCTGTGGGTTGGGTCTGCCCCATTATTCGGAAGACTGTTTTCAAGGGACCTGAATAAACTGCAGGAGAAGAGCTTTTGTGAGTTGCGTCATTCCTTGCTGGACAAGGGGGGACGCGACATTTATTAGCTGCCATTTCTCATTTACTTTTCCTAATTTATAAATTAAAATTTGTTGCAGGCTTGTATGTATGTATGAATCATAGGTTCATATGTACGTACTTAGGGGTTGATGCTATCTTCAACTTCAGGCATTCGCTGGAAGTTTTAAAATCAAATCCCTTTGGATAAGGAGGTATTACTATAACAAGCCATGCCTTTTAAAGTACTTAGACTACCTAGATCTGGAGACTTGCTACAAGCTGATAACAGATAATCTCAGAGCCATTTTGGGGGATGGGGTGACTTAGGACTTTTAGGATTCTAAGTGATCGTGATTTTGTTGCTGACACAGAATTTTGGTTGTACTTTACTCTGTGTCTGAAACCCCCACTGCCACCCCGGCCCCTAAGAACCAGGGTGACCTCATGGGGAATAAATAATGCTGGTGTCAGGAAGAGCAAGGGATGGCATGGAGAGACCAAAAATAGCGGGTGGAGGTAGGACAGAGACAAAGTTTTCTGTCATTAACTGGGGAGTATGAGAGGTGATTGTCAAACCTAACCTGGAACTAGACTCTCAGAAACTGCACCCCTTAGAGAATAGGGGAGTGGCTACACTGGTGTCTCAGAACATGCTGTTCACCAACAAGTCTGTGTTCAGTTAGAATCCCCCAAAGGAATGTCCTCACCCGGCCATCTGACGCTGTTTACTCTTCTGAGTTTTGGCTCCATTCTTCCTTCTCATGTCTCAACCATTCACCAAATTCCCAGTGGTCTAACCTGTTCCAGTGTTCTGCAAGCCGGCTGTCCAGTGAGACTGCTGTTGGTTGGCTCATCTTCCCTGTCAGCTGACTCTGTGGCCCAGGCTCCTGAACTCCGAACCTCCTACTGCTGCAAGTGCTTTGCTTCCTAGAGCATCACAAAGCAAAGTTCTTGCCAGCCCTCTTCTATTTGCACTTTCCAGCTTCTGAGTTTCAGTCACAGTACCCTCTACAGAATGTATTAACTTTTGAGGTCAAGTGCAATTCATGGAGTGTCATAAGAATTGCATAGTCCTGTCTTCTAGCCACAGGCTCTAATATACATGTGCATGACAAGAGCCAGCCAACAGATTCCTATCAGAGAGCCAATTATCCAACATGACTTTATGTGCTCATAACTGTGGGTGCATTTTGGGGCTCACGGGGTGAATTTTTCAGTGTTGCTGGCTTGAAGAAGCTTATGGTAGGTTTGCTAAGATAGAAGTTGAATTTGAGAGAATGGACTGGCCTTGCGAAAAACATGCGTTGCTTCATGCCAACAGCTGAGAAGGAAAAGCTCCCAGGAGAAGGATCTCCAGTGTGTGTGCAGTGGGGGTGGATTAGGATTCAGTCAGAACCTCCATGTGTTCAGATGAACTCGTCTTCTTGAATATTGCCTCTCTGTTGTTTTGTAACAGAGCTCCATTCTCTCCTGGCCAAACATAACAGAATTCTCTCCTCATACCCACTTAGCACAGCATACTTTTACTCTCACAATGTGATATTAAGTATCAACTAAAATGAAATGTTAATAAATAACAAGAGAACACAACACTGACATGAAGCATGGTTAGCCCATGGTGGTACCCATGAGGGATGGGGAAGAGAAGAGTTCTAAACAACAGGTGCATGTTGAGAGTCCTATAAATCATGATGACGTATAAATCCAAATTCTGCTGTTTGTTGTTAGGGCCACATAAAAAGTAAAACTTACTATAATGAAAGATACTAGGAAAACAAAAAGATATAATCTTAATTAAAATCTCTACTCACAAGAATAGCCTTTCTAGTTTGTGTTTTAGCTGGATGCTTCTGCAGCCACCTCCTTCCTTTCACACCATTTTTTTTTTTTGCAGTGTCTCTTCCTCTCACACTTCCTACCCACCTCTGCACATGTAGTCTGTCCTAGATTTCAGCCTCCCAGAACCTCGCAACTAAACATCTCTTCATGGAGGAAGAGACAGCAACTGATAAAAAAATGAACTGTCTACTAACCTTAAGCGTTCCCAGCAGTTCTGGACATGAAGGGACATTTCTTTCAAATTTCCCTTTGAAGGTCTTGTTGACATTCATAGTGATGTATACACAGTGAAACTTAAATGTTCTTTATTGCTTCCTGGATTGGATTCTTAGTCATCCCTCTCCAAATGACTTACAGAAACTTAAAAATATATATACTGGAGGGTTCCTGGTTATCACAGGGTATGCACTATACAATGAAAATGTCTGCTTGTTGCTTCATATATGAGAACAATGATGCTGGGATTTCATGGCAGGAAGCACAATCCTCACTGACAATATTTTTATTTGCTTTCTTAAGATGAGTTGCTACTCAATAGCTTTCCCTATAGCCTGATCAGAGAACACCTCAACCACAAACGTCCTCTACCCTCGGACTGCTTTCTAGGCTCCCTCTGAGAGTTTCACAGCTGAAGTGAGAGGATATATTGATTAGATTTCTGTTGATGTAATAAAACATCTGAGAAACTTGACTCTAAGGACCAAATGCTTCATCTTGGATCACAATTTCGAGACCACTCTGTGCTGGTGGTCTGTCATCTCTCCCCTGTGGTGAGGCAAAGCATCATGGCAGTCAGTACACAGTAGGGCAAAGCTACTCACCACATGGCAGCCAAAGAACAGAGAGACCCTGAGGAAGGGACGGGAGGCAAGACACACCTCTCTAAGTCAGGCGCCCAGCTCACCCACTTCCCCTTACTAGGCTCCATGCCATAAAGTTACCATCAACTCTCACTAACCATAAAATTACAAATCTGTCACAGATCAGCCCAGTAGTTAGGTCACATCCCTCATGATCCAGTCACTTTGCTAATGCTCTACCTGGGAGCATTGCAGCGGGGACTGAGACTCCAACACATAAGCCTTTGAGGGACATTCCAAAGGCAAGCCATAACAGAGAACTATTGTTTTCCTCTGTAGCCAATGTTAGGCATCTGTCCTGCCTCCATATTCCTCCCTTGCATGGTGTCATATACCCCTTGGTATCTGGCTCTCTGGAGCATTTCTGCTGCAGGCATCTGGCTGTTGAGTCAGCTTGCTAGACTCCTCTGGATGCTGGCTGTTTGTATGGACTTTGAGCCTCTTTCCACTTCTGCTCCCGGGTGTTTGTTTACCAAGATATAGCTCCCAGCCTGCGCACCTTCCTGTTCATGTACAGATTGCTTGCTGGCCCTAAAATTCTAGTCCCTCATCTACTTTCTCTCACAAGTGAAGTAAGCAAGTTGTTTTCAGGTGCCTGGGTGTCAGAACTGTCTGTGTGGCATGCCGGAGTCCTCTCTGGAAGTCCCCTTGTATATTTATAGCTGTCTAGCTGTGGTTTTCTCCACGGGGCCTCATCCGATTCTCAATGCAAATCTCAGATTTTGTACATCTATTAAAAGACCTTGAAACGAGATGATCTTCATTTTGATCTGAAAAGAAACAACTGATTCAAAAGCTTAATGGTGATGAAAAACACAGTATCAAAGAAATTCCTGAAGAGAGTGGAAGCAAAACACTATGCGGTTGGTGCCCATGGGCAGCCAGATCCCAACTTGGGGCAAAGGCTGTCCTTTAATGCCTGTTGGTGAAAAAACTTGTGAAGGTCAGAAAGAAAACATGGTTCAACACACTTTGGGGAATTAGACTTAGCTTCTCCTCCTGAATTATTGCTCTCTCCCTAGGAAACTTTGGATGTGACATTCTGTGTCTTTGAAAATTGTTTCTGCTAGTGTCATAATGATGGCAAAGTAATAAGACAATGTGTATGAAGGTCTTGAATAATTATGTCCACCAAAGCAGTTATGCAGCAAACACTAACAACCCATAGCCTCTGGAATCAGACCACGTGTTCTGCCTACCACCACTCTCATTGTTCTGAATACCTACTGGATTGCATCCGTCTTTTCAAGACTTCAGCATGTTGAAAAGGAAGAAACAGAAAGCCTCGCAGAAATGAAGAGCAAACTCTGTGCCATAGACACAATCCCTGATTTTATTCATCAAGGTAGCTAAACCAAGCACCTACTTTTTAAGTGTACAGCAGAAAGGGGATTTTCCAGGTGGAAGGCAGAGTAAAGTCACATAAGAACTGAGTGGCAAACAGTTGGCCATTTTTTTTAATGCTGGATGGGTAGAGTGTATGGAACTATCAAAAGATCTCACAGCCAAGAGCTAGAAGACGCAGAACACACAAGATGCGTGGCTGACAGACATGCAGATTACACTCTCAGTGCCTTGGTTCCCATGTTGCTTCTGGGCTGACCTGGCAGGCACATACTTCCCTGAGAATCAGCCATCACTGAGAGAGCCTCTGTGTGTGACTTTATGTATTGTACCATTGTCCTTCTCTTTAGTACCGCTCCTTCAGCAGCTCCTTTTCTCTACGTTAGACAATTCTAGAGCAGAGCCAGAATCTGTCTTTGGGTTTCAGTTACCCCTGATTATCCCTCAATCTTGAGCTTATTTATCCTAATATTTCTACTACCCTGAGCCACAGTTTTTGGAACCTAGATTTCTGCACTTTATTTATTGTATTTCTTGTACCACCCTTGTCCCAAGGCAATTGAACATCTTACATTAGAAACACAAAGGAGAGAAAAAATAGATCAAGGGTGGTATCCCACTGCATATGTTTAACTTCCTTACACATTAGTATTTTGGGGCCTCATCATCACATGACAATATTTACAGAAAGAAATGCATTCACCCTTTTAATGAAAGTAATCAGGAATGTATTGCTGTTGTTAGGTGTGTCTCCCGAGTGGATGACGTTCATCTTCAGGGCAATGTAAATTACAAGAATGGGGCTCTCTTTCAGACTCACTGTGGACTGTGGTTGGTTTTTGAAAGTCTCCTTTTCTTTCCAGCTGTGAACAACTTTTTTCTTTCAACAGAATTTATCTTTTTCTTTGTTGACTATGGCAAAATTCAATCTCCGTGGCTTTGTCCTTCAACCTCTGTTACTGAAATTACTTAATAGCCTTTTCCCTTTCTTTACTTTTGTTTTTAAAAGAAAACGTGAGGAATGGGTAAGGGAAAACTCTTTTCCAGGCCTCATTCTCAGCTCCTCACTGCTTGCTCTCAGGGAAGAATGTGTGCTGTAGTTCTGATGAGTGGCTCGCCTGTACCTCTGGCGCTGTACCCCTGAGTCTTAAGTTGGGAGTTATGTCCCACCAGGATGCAGGAACATAAAAGACTATAGTGACCTTTATCTCAGTTAGCAGAGAATTGGAGTCAGGTTTTATAGGGAAAGCCGTCCTGGGCATATTGTCTGGGTAGTCAGCAGCATTCCAGCATGAAAGTGACAGATGGTGTAAGAGGCCATTGCCATCCCCAGAAACCCTTTCCTCTCGGTATTAAATAGAGGTTATTTTTGGAATGAGTAAAACCAGGGTGAGTAAACAGAGAAAAGATAAAATGAAACTAGATGAATTCTAAGGATAAGATAGGAAATTGAGTTAGTGATTTGTTTAGACCACCATTTTAACAAAATGTTGAATATAAGCTACTAGTGTGTATACATTACGAACCACCTAGAAAACTAGGGTTTATGATGACTACTTTTACTTGTCAACTTGAAATAATCTAGAATCACCTGTGAAGAAAGTCTTAATGAGGTGATTGCATAAGTCAGATTGTTCTATAGGCATGTTTGCAGGGATTATCTTGATTGTTAATTAAGGTGGGAAGAATTCCCCACTATGGGTAGCACCATTCTGTATGCGGGGAGGGGGGGGGATATTCTGAACTGTTGAAGAATGGACACAATGAAGTAAACATAGCCAGGATGCCAGGATGTGTTTACTGCTTTTTGTCTCTGAAAATGGATGTGATGTGATCAATTTCCTTCAGCTCCTGCCACTGTGCCTTCCCTGCTACAAGGACTGGAACCTAGAACTGTGCGCTAAATCTTTTTCTCCCCTAAATTGATTTTGTCAGAGCATATTTCTTAGCAATGGGAAATAAGACTAAGGCAGGGATGACTGTGGTTTCTTCAATTAGATAGAACTGATCTCTGACTGAATTTATAAGCTTCCTACACAATATCTCTCAAACTTCTACTCTTTATGTTGAAAATATAATTTTTTATCACTTGCCGCAAACAGTTATATTGACTATGGTGATCACACTGGTCTTTGTATGATCAATGACATTTTGCTTTTGTAACATCAGACAGTGGGAACTCAAGTCTTCAAAGCATCTTGAAAATAAACAAAATGGACACTTTCTATGAGTCAAGGTGGTAGGAACTATGGAAAATGAACTTTGGGTTATGGTAAGAATAATATGGATCTCTACTAAAATATGTTCCATATGTCAGGCCATACATATATCAATTCATGTGTAATTGTGAGTTTCCAGTTCAAAGCAATCTTATGTGGTAACATTATGACTCTAGTAATTTCCAGCTGCTGAAGAAACACTTATGCAATTAGTGGAACATGGGCTTGAACACTCAGAGAGAAAAATCTCCAGTAGGGAGAATACCAATTAATAAAAATCAAGAAAGATTATAATATACATGGACTACTTAAGTGGAATATGTATGCATGCACATATGTATATGCCTGTCTAGTCATACATTCCTCAACAATAGAGATATATTCTGAGAAATGTGTCATTCTGTCACTTATTATGTGCCCATCTTAGATGGGTTTACACCAAACTACATAGTTTAGCATACTATATAATTAGACTATGTGGGGTATGTCAGCCACATGTGTGGGTGTATATATGGTCTTCCTTTGATCAAAACATTGTTTTTTGAAACAACAAAGAAATGAAGAAATTACCATTCAAGAAACCATTGCCAAAAATTAACAAAAATGAAGGACAAAAGACAAGTCCCCACAGTTGATCCATGGTGTGTTTAGAAGAAAGAAATTTTGCTTGCCAGGAGCAGTTTCTAGGATGTAACTCTGCACTGATGACGTTTTGGAGGGCTTATGCCCGCTCCTTCTTGGGATCACTCTTTGTCTCACTGTGAAAACACTTATGAAGACTATGCTATTTGCAGTTTCAAAATTTCATAACATTCATAGTAACATCCAGATTCTCTTGTCCGCCGAACCGAGATTTGAGCACTTTTGTTTGAAATTATCTCCTTGTTCCGAAGGATTGCAAACACTTGCCATACATGAATATGTTACAAAACACTTGACCCTATCTGTGATGTGTAAACAGCCTATGCATATTCATACCACAGCTCTTGGCTGCTGTGCCATGAAGTTGGCAGCAGCAGGCGGGTAGTTAAAATCCACTTGGAACATAAAAATACTGAAGGTTGCTAACAAAAGACTAGTTGGTAAAAACAGTAATTACTGGACTTTAATGACATAATTTGTTCAGTATCACTATAGCAATTTTCGAAAGAGAGGCACACAAAGGTCTAAACCTCTAAATTCTGTGCTGAAAGAGTCAAGGTTAGAATAAGGGTGTAGCACAGCTTGTTTATTAGCATTGTTAAAAATAATGATCGAGTTAATTAAAATTGAATTATGGTGGAACCATCTAGACAGACTAATGGCAGCCATTTTAATGAGTTCCATTAACGGTAGTAATAATGATTAAGGTATTTCGAAACAAGTTCAGTAGTTTTCTTTGTTGTAAGAAATCTTTTGTGCATATTTCTCTCATGTCCCTGTTGGCAACTGTAGAAATTGCTGTGACCCTGACAGCTCCACAGTGAACTCTATAATGAGTTAATGCTGATCATGCTTGTGGGAGGTGAGCAGTTAAAATCAAAGATACTGCTCCCACCCCCAGCATTCTTTACCTTCAATGCACAATGCCAGCTCAAAGAAAAAGTGAGTTATAAGACAAAAGCCCAAGTCCTTACTCAAATTTTGGAAACAGAGTATTGCTGTGTAAACTAGATTGGCCCCCAAATCTCCATCCCCTTGCTATAGCCTCTGAAGGGCTGGAAGGAGAACTAATTTAATGTCAAAATATTTTAAAGTACCTCTACATATAAGTCATTCTATTTTAGAATTCTGCTGATTGGTAAAAGATATAAGGACTCAAACACTCTGCAAATTCAATAGTAACTTGTCTCTGTCACTTCATACGCAAAGGGGCAGTCTGACTCAGATTAGAGACTGATTTTTTTAGTTCTCAGACAAAGATACTGGTGGTCCTTCTTCTTTCCTGTCTCTTCAAGTCAGGACCACTGACACTGGAAAGGAGAAGGGAGAAACATAGGCGCTATGTGCAGCTCCTTCTTAGGGTGTCTATCTGGTAACGGGAGATGATAGAGTGGGTTCCTCTGATGTTATCAACACATCTGACATCATTGTTCTCTCTCCATGAGAAAGACAGCACACATACCAATCTATCCACACTACATCTATAATTGGAACACAATAAAATTGAAGGAAGAATGCATCTGGGTATATATTATCCCTCCAAATTCTGAATACTGATACTTTAGGTGATGAATAATTCAAAAGCTCTTCATACAGTATATGATTTTTTTACTTCATTAAGCTCAGGGATGACCAACGGTGTTAGCAAACACCACAAAATATGCATAGGCCACATATTAATCTTTTTTATTGTAGTATTTTTCAATAAATAATTATATTTCATTTTAAAGTTGTATGACTACTCAAAATCTACACAAAATTCTAAGGAATGTCTATCTATAAGTTGGACCTACGAAAACTCATTAGCAATGTGACGAGTTATTATTTAATTTCATTATGATGTCCTTGGTCATTACAAAGCTGTGTGTTCACAGATTTCTAGTTTACATTAAAGCACAGTGTGCTGCTTCACCCTAGAGAATCCTCTTGTCAGTGGAGGATCCGTCAGAAAGCAAGTGAAAACGGGATTGTTCAAAAGGCACTAATATTACCTCAATAAAATAGAGAGGCAAACAAGGGTTTTACTGGTAATGAGTTTATCTACATATGTTATTTACAACTATGTATTTTAGGACTGTAATCAGTAACTACAAAATCAATATGGGCATGCTACTGTTCAATCAATTACACTTCTATGACAAGCTTTGGATTATTGGCCTATTGAGTTTATTAGCAAGCAAAACAATCTAAATTTGGTAACATATAGAAGAACTTACATGACTAGACTGAACAGTTGTCTAACATATTCAAGCCCCCAGGGTTTATTTGCAGTAGCTTGGGGTGAGGGGAAGGAAAGGTGAGGAAGGCATTGGACACGGGACATAAACAAGCATGTTCATTTTGAAGTCAACTATTTGTTTGCAGGATTAGAGATGAAATTTATTATCATTTTATTCCCTTACATTTAGATAGTTGTATAAATCTGTAGTAACAAAATTTCCAAATCAATATAATCCATGCATGCAAAATTTATTGTTTAAGTAAGCATTTGCTGTTTCATTTGTTTGTTTTCATAAATTCATATTAAAGAATAGTAGCGTATTTTATGGATGGTAAGGAGTTTAATCTTAAAATTTTGTTTTGTAATATTAATTTATAAAACCTAGTGTAACTGACATTTTTGTAGTTTTTTTTCCTAAGCCAAAAGGTGGCAGGAAATCCTGCAGTTTCTAAGGTCAATTTATTTTTATGTTGTGTTTATGACTGTTTTGCTTCCATGCATGTATGTACATCACTTACATGCCTGGTGCTAGTGAAGGCCAGAAGAGGGTGACAGATCCCATGGAACTGGAGTTACAAAAGGTTGCAAACCACCATGTAGGTGCTGAGAACCAGACCCAGGTCCTCTGAAGAGCTGTCTGTGCTCTGAATCATCGAGGCATTTTCTGCCCCCACAGGAAACTTTTGACTAACCTTTAAGTTTATTTCTATTTCCTAGACTTTTATGTTTCTCTAGACTCATTTTATTTTGTTTCAACTATGGAAATATTCTACCTAAATGTATGTGATTTTAGAATTTAAAAATAAATTATATAGCTAGGGATTAAGTAATATTTTGTTGTTATATTGGCTTCCTTATTGTAATATTTGACCCAGAAAATATTTTAATGCTTATAAAATAATTGTAAAAATTTTAATATAATGACAATTTAATATAGCTATAAAGGTCTTTGCTACTTTGTGGGTTCTTTTTTCCCACTCTTTATCCTCCCCATCATCCCTGGTTTCACCCCCTAACAAGGATAGAGGGGAGAGAGGAATTAGAAAATCCCTGAATCTAAGTTCTTTCCTTTTGTTTCTTCTTTGACCACGGCTACTAATAAACCAAACCAACCTCCCTAAATGACCAACAACCACTGACCCTGCCTCTTGGGGCCCTCGAATTTATGAACCCCCTGAAAAGTTCCCAGAATTCCAAATGTCACACAATGGCAGAAGTGACCTACACCTGTTCAAACCATGCTTTTGCTAGAACATGAGGCAAATCATAGTTAGCTGCTGTGGACAGTTCGAAGAAGCCCCATATCCTCATACCTGGGATTAAAATGAAAGGACATTCTTATATTTCTCTCTCTCTCTCTCTCTCTCTCTCTCTCTCTCTCTCTCTCTGTGTGTGTGTGTGTGTGTGTGTGTGTGTGTGTGTTTTAAGAAATCCAAATTCTAGAATTCTCAAAAATTTCAGTACAATAGTCATTAAATTTCTATCATGATTTATAAATTCTTAGTGTTTTTTCTAGTATTGTACAGTTCAGAAATATGAATTCTTTGTAATGTATGTTTAGAAAAATCCAAATGGGATAATTTTAAACTAATTATTGTCCTTGTGTCTATGCAGCAATGTGTTGAATTTAAAGAAAGAACAAATGAGACAAATATAGAATATAATAAGACATCCTTACATATTGATTAAAAGAGAGCCCCAGACCTATCTTTTGTACAGTAAGCCTTCTGTTAGCCCGTGAAGATGATTGCTGTGACCGAAGCCACCACAGGGTAGCTGAGAACAAGTAATTGCTTTGCACATCATCTGAGCATTGCCTTAGAGGAACATGGAAATGTTTACTCTTAACCTTTAAATGCATCCATTTTAGTGACTGAATGTAAATTTCTTAAAGGGACAGAGGACATGAAAATTGACTTCACACTGCAGACAGTTCTGGAGTTCAGAGTTAGGAGTGATTGCCGACTACACAGAGGGAGTCATCCTTGTTATCAGCAGCTAGCTACTTCTTGAATTTTCTTATTCCTTCATTATTCTTTTTTCCCCCCCTAAACTGATGACACTGGCCTTAACTATGCCCCTCTAAATTTTTTTTTTTTTAAATTTTGAGGAACTAATAGCTCCCTGTTCTAGTCTTTAACCAGCCATCCTTGGATTATTTTTTTCTGTTTTTCTTTTAAAAAGCTTGTTACTTGTTATTGTTGTTTTTTTACTGCAAGATATTAGTTTTAAGATCTGAAATAATACCTATTTTTCAGGAACTAGTTTTTCAAGTTCCTGAATTATCTAAACCACTACTGTTCTACTTACTGATATTTCTGCCTGCTCTTTGACCAATTCATTGTTCATTAGCCCTGCTAACAGGAAATGGAAGGCAGTCAACTTTGCTATTTGTGCAAAACTTGAATAAAAGATTGGATAGGATAGGACATTCACAATAATATCCTTAATAAGATTTAAAATTGGCCCATATGAGGACAATATATCCCTTTTCATAAGAGATTAATGATTATTATCAAATACTTAGGTAAATCAAGTGATATATGAAAGGGACATTATGCTGTCCTTTGTATAAGAAGACATTGCCATTGTCACATCAGGGAAAAGAATCTAGAACTGGTGCTTGGCTTAGCCTTAGCCTAAGAGTTAGCTCTACTTGTGTCAGCTTATGCAATAAGGAAAAATTATACCAATAATAGGCTTTTCCACAGTTTGCTACAAGAAAAACTTCTTCATTATGGGAAGGCCCTTTTAAAACTGCAAGAAAAGTTCCTGTCATTTTATTGTTTCCTTTTCTTGTGTATTTGAATGAGTTGCACTGATCCACTCACATTTTTATTTAGCTCCCCTTAAAAAGTGCTTTGTTAGATATAGAACTTTAAACTCATGGAGATGGTTAGATAGTAGAATGTTAAAGTCAGGTGCCAAATACATATGGACTGGACATTGGGAATGTATGCTAAGCCATATAACTCTCATAATTGTGGCCTATTTATTTCTGTTGTTTTGTATTTGTATTTATAGTTATAAGAAAAAGAACCATTTGTTGGACTGAAAGAGAGAGCTGTTGGGGGGAAAAAGAAATATCGTAAATTAAAAAAAAAAGGGAAGAGGATGGGGGGTTGAGGGGAAGGAGGGGACTGGAGGGGGAAGTAGGGAGGGGATTGTGATTGAGATGTAACTTGAAGAAATAACAAATAAATTATTATAAAAAGTGCTTTGTTTAATTAATATTTATTTATGCCTGTAATCATCAAACAAATTGTCCCCTTGGCAGTTTGGGTAGCTTTGTATGACTTAAGGCAATGACCTTAGCCCTGAGTCTCATTCATAGCTGAAACCCAGGAAACAACATTGGGTCAAGCATTCAGTCTGTTACAGTCAGCATCTGACTCCTTAGCAATCAGATCTTCTTGCACTTGTATATTGACTACATGAATCCACATTGAGCTAAGGTTCACATTTCTCACTAATTTTTAAATTATCTGAGGATAGAAAAGGCAGACATTACAGAGGGATGAGAAAAAAATGCAGGCAGAAAGTATATCCATTATTTATTAAGCTTAAAATATGATAAAAAGAGAATGACTGAAGTTTGCCTGGACAGATTTTGTGTGTGTGTGTGTGTGTGTGTGTGTGTGTGTTTGTGTGTGTGTGTTAGAATATACTCAAATGAAACTGGACTGCTAAATGTTGTCAGTTTTGTATTCACAACTGAGTCCATAAGGGAAAAGACACATGTCTGGGGGAACTGTCTAACTTTATGAGTGTGCATGTATGTGTGATTTGAATGTACATGGTGTATGCATGCATGTGTGTATGTGTGCATGTCTGTATGTGCTTGTATGTGTGTGTGTGCATGTATGTCTGTTCACACATGCCTTTGCTCATGCGTAAGTACAGAATAGAGTCTATGTAAAGCTAAGATGTGAATAAAGTCTGTCTTAGGAACATTGTGACTAAATAAATATAAATAAAGTCTAGATTAATGAGGTATTTAAAAACAACATGCAAGTATAAAGCAGAAATATCAGGGGAACCAACTAAAAGAAATATGCTGATCCTGAAACGGGGAGATTATCTCTTTAATAGAATAGGTTTATTTGTTTATTATTTTATTTTGTGTGTCTGTGTGAATGTATGCTATCTGAGCATGGGCTATGGAGGCATCACAGACAATGAGTGCCTTAGAGCTGTAATTGGACATGCTAGTGAACTACTGGGTGTGGGTGCTGGGATTTGAACCCTGGCCCTCTGGAGGAGCAGTAAGTGCTCTTAACTGCTGAGCTGTTTCTCCAGTCCTGGAGCTAGGATTAAGAAACATCAAGGAAAACGGTTTTAATTGGAACTGAAAACTGTGAGTGGCACTGGAATCTAGGCAAAAAAGACCCTTCATGGTTTTTAATATCACTCAGGCCACCATATGAATCTAAGCATATACTCAAGAGGTTTAAAAAGTTAGATACATTCAACATGGTAACAATATTTATGTATAAATGTAGAAGTCATGGGCATTATATAGGTCCTTATTTCTAAATCCCAAGGATTGAACTTTTAATTGGATTAGATGTAGATATACATTTTATTGTGAATTTCTTGTACTGTTTACTCTGGTGGGGTGGGAGAGTGCAATATGATTTACTGTGCCAGCAAAGCTATGTCCTTTCATAAGTGTGTGCCAATGGCTGACAGGGTGCCACATCTGGACTCTATATAACATTGAACTTTTTCTTTTAAACCATTGGCTATAGCTGATCAGATTGATATCCACTGTGATTGATAAGGATCTGGTAGATGGCAGATCTGAGAAGAATAGCTGAGCAAGCGGCAAAGACTCTGCAGAAGACTCTCCTGTGCTCTTTTTGTTCCTCCTCTTCATTGTATTTTTCTATCAGAGATGTAGGTGGATTGAGTCTGTCCACTGAGGCAATAGTATCCCTTTCACTCATGTGACTCAATGTCTCCGACAGAGAATGTGGCCAGAACTTCCCTAAGTGTCTTTCCATTGTTAGGTATAAAGGAAAGGCCAATTTTCGAAACCCCAAAAGGCGATTTTTATATCCAGAAATGAGCTCAACTTGAAATGTAGGTAGACTTCAGTTCCTTAGATAAAAGCCAACATACCTCAGGAACTTGTGAGGCCTGTTCCTTCTATCAAAAGAAGTAATTTCCCTTACCTCAGGCAGAAGGAGTATTTGGCTACCTGTAGTGACAATTAGCATAACAAAGCTCAGGCTGGCCTCCAGGCTCCCTTGGTATCCCAAGTACCTGGTACACATTTCAAAGTCCACAGTAGCATCCTAGCCCTTCTCACCTGCTCCCATACCCTAAACTCCCTCCAGCTCACAGGCTTCCCTCCCTAGAGCTACTCATTCTCCTTATAAACCTGCTATTCTCTCTCTCTGTCTCTCTCTCCCTTTCCTCTGCTTTTCTTACTACACTTTCTATCTCCTTCTAGTCTCCTCTCTCTCACAGATAGTTCTGGCTAGGTCTAGTCTCCTGGTGTTCAGTCTACTTTGTTCTCTCTCTGCTCTGGACTCTTCCAGATGCCTCTGTCTGTACTCTCTCTCATATCTACCATAAGAATATGCTCCTTAACCATACTATGGAGCAGTTGTGTCCTCAGTTTATACATCACTTCACTCAGTGAAGACAAAGCTGGGCATTGTTGGGAAGGAACTTCCAATGGCAAATAAAAAGCAAAACCAAAAACAGTTTTGAACAGCGATGAGTTGAAGCCTGGCCTCCTATCTTCATTCTGAAACCCGATCTCAGAGCACACAGCACCCACACAGATTCTGGACTGTTGGGGAGAGCCTGTAGGAAATGCAAGGAGTTTGGCAACCCTTGACTGTTCTGTTTTGTTACTGTGTGTTTTGCCCTCTTAGGAATGTATGTTTTCCCAAAGGAAATCATAATTAAAGAGCAGCCTAGTCTCTATTTTAATGAACAGTTTGATGGCATGTCAATGAATAGCTCTGTGCTAAGGGCTTCAAGGAATCTCCTAAGCAATCTAATGAAAAGGAGTGATTTTAATTTTTAAATGAGCAAATCCCATTAAAACACATTTTTATTCCATACTTGTTTAATAGTAACATTTGACTCATATGTTCAAACATTGACCCAAGCAGTTTTACAAAGGCCTGTTCTGTTTCTCTTAACTAAAGTCCTAATAAAGAACGGTCTAACAGGGACACTGTCCAGGGAACTTTGTGTTTTGGGTACTGTTCTTGTCCTTGACTGACTTCCACACAAGCTGTTCAAATGTGAGGCCATTATCTTCTGTCTTTTGCCCTCTTCTAGTCTCTGGAGAACCTCTGGTCCCAAGGATATTCTATATGTGCTATGTACATAATGCAGTCTCAAGTCCTCCCTGACTCTCATAGCCTGTTTTTCTTAGCCTTCTTCAGAGATGTCTAGGACCCTGGATTCCTATAAAGTTAGTTTGTCCCTCTGAATCAGTTCTGGGTTTTGTAGAGTCTGTTGAAATTGTGCTTCACATCCACAATTAAAGTTGACCTGACACATTTACTTCAAATGACCCTTTGGTCTTACCCTCCACAGAGGAGCTGAAGGAGACACTTAACTTCCCAGAAGTCTGTAGGAGCCTCCTTAACCTCCTCCTCAGGTGAGGATAAAGGATGTGCTCTGGTTCCAGAATCTATCTGTTTTTCAAGGTTGTTCCTGGGTATAGAGCAGTGGTGCCCCAAACCTACTAATCCTCAGGGGGAGAATGGCACAGTCAGAATCACCAGATTTCTGTGAAAACACAGCAGTCAAGTGTTTTCTTGTTCAACTTATATTCCCTTGTCACAGATCTCTACCTAAGTCCCAACAGCATTTGGCCAGGGACAGCCCTTCTCTTTCATTTGGCCGGGGACAGCCCTTCTCTTTCATTTGGCCAGGGACAGCCCTTCTCTTTTTGCAGAAAGGCCTGTGGTCTGTCTCAGTGAATGCTACTCTAGCTTTCCCTTGCTTGCTGTCTCCATGACAACCTTCCTCTCTTCCTGTGTATCCTCTAGGCTAAGAATCCCACATATCACACTCACTTGTGAGGTCAACTGGGAAGGGTAGAGACAGAGGAGAGGGGTGAAGGGTAGAGGCCTGGGACATAGGGATGAGGTGTGTCCTAATCTTTCAGACCTGGGGCTGCCCAACAGATACCCTGAGTTCAATTTTGTATCACTTTGGGTCTAAATTGCTGTGGTAACATTAGTTATAACCTGAGATAGGCTCCCAACTTAATAGCGTTCTTGCCTCTTTGAAATGTCACAGTCTTGAATCATACTTACCAACACTTGTCTTCTGGGGGCTTTTAGGCCATGAAATGTGTGCAGATTTCATTTTGGTTAATTTGATTGTTTTGCAGATCTCATCTAAAACTGCCCATGGGCTGTCACTTGCTAGTGTGACAGTGCACCATTACAACATTTGAGGCCTTGTGAGTTGATGAAGGTCATCTATTCCCACCAATGAGAAAACAAGCCTCATGGCTTCTGGCTAGGGATTCCACACACATTTTAAAGGAAATGGCAAAAGAGGTTATTTTCCTCTACAGAACTTAATTTGATTCATTCATTAAAGGGTTGAGGAGTCTCCTGCCAGAAAAATCTATTTTCTAGTGGGACTTCAGCCTGGGATGGAGCAGATTCATTTCCCCCCCCTGGAAACCCAAAGACAATAGAGAGGAAATATGTATCAATGCCCATCCAGACTTGGTGTTTATCAACCTGAGAATGTGCCTGGATATCCAGAATGACAAAACTCTGACCACAGTTCCTAAGCAATCTGAAACAGAAGATTTTAATAAGGCTGACAGTGCTAAATACTGAGAACTGTAAACGCTCAATTCTCTCCATTTGAAATTTGCGCGCGCGTGCGTGCGTGCGTGCGTGCGTGCGTGCGTGCGTGCGTGCGTGTGTGTGTGTGTGTGTGTGTGTGTGTGTGTGTGTGGTGGGGGAGGGTTTGGGAGTAGGGGAGTCTATATCAGGAATATACTTGCTACTCTTGTACTCCTTGAGGTATGTATGATTTTGAGAACTCTAAAAGTGTGTCAAGACCTTTTATTATACGCAGTATTTCTCTAAATGCCCAACTAGAGGATACTCATCTAGCTATGCATATCTGTGCATATCTAGGAATAAAACTTGGGCTGGAGAAGTAAGATTTGTAAGTGGCAGAGGCAGTGGCAGTACGTGTAACCAGTGTGTGGGGCTTGGTGAAGACGCAAGAGTGGGAACCTTGCATTGCTCACACTCCCCTCACCCAGGGTCGCAGATCTGTGACTAGCGTGCAATCACGCAGCACTTGGGCTGAAATGAAGGCAACCAACCGCAGAGGGCCCAGGCAGGCCGGTGGTGTCTGGTGGGGCGCCCAGCATAGCTCTGGAGGTGAGGCTGGCCTGCGGGGCGGGGCTCCGGAACCCCACCAGGGCCGCTCAGGTCCTCTGAAGCCGCCAGCTGCCAACTGAAACCCGAAACCCGGCTGCGTCTGCGGGCTGGTCCCACTCAGTTGTTCCAGCCTCTTGTACTGTATATTTACACATTCACACACAATCACTCTTTCTAACTTCTGGACTGTTTGCGCAACTGCTAGGATTTCTCAAGTGCATGTGGCAACTCAGCCCGGGTGAAAGGAAGCCAGTGGGACTCGGGAGGGCATCGCAGGCCGGCGGGGCCGCCGAGGCTGAGGAGGGGACAGGACTAGAGCGAGACAACGACGGCTTGGGGATTCCCCCCAACTTTCCACGCAGCTGCGGCTCTGCTGCGGCCCGGGGCTTCCTCCCAGAGCAGTGCGCAGGCCGGGCGAATGGGGCTCCGCGCTCGCCCTGGCCGTGGCAAGTAAGGGCACCTCACCGGACCGAACTCATCTTTTGGACAGTCCTAGAAACCTGGGACATCGGAGCAGTCGCCGCCGTCATCCCCCATAGGTCCCGCGTCCCTGGCAGGGTAGGTGCCCGGACTGTTTCGGGGAGGTTGGAGGAACCACCTGGAGGGAGGGAGGGTCATAGCTTCAGGGACAAGGACAGGGACAAGCTGGGACCCATGCTGGTTTAGTGCGTTCACGCGCCTCTGTGTGTGTGTGTGTGTGTGTGTGTGTGTGTGT
>CAJQZJ010032196.1:1642475-1657051 GCA_907164525.1 Lophiomys imhausi | reverse complement strand
CACACACACACACACACACACACACACACACACACACACACACACACCTGGCATTTCCATGGGTGCTAGAGATTCAAACTCGGGTCCTCGTGATTATACAGCAAGCAATTTACCCATTCCCATCACCCCAGCCACAAATACTTACTTTGAAAAATTCATGTCCATAGGGATATTGCCAATCCTTCTAATATTGTAAAGGTTCTGAGAGCTAAGAAAGTATTTTGATAATTTATAAATTATATCAATTTGTATATCAAGAGAACTTTTCCTTTAAATAAAAATAATAGATGGATTGAATATATTGGTATGTATATGTATGTATATATATGTATATATATAGTTAATTGAGAAAGAGAATATGTAACGTTGCATTTGCTTTCCTTTGTTTGCTGTGCATGTTGTCTTGTACTCTAAGATGTAAAGAATATCCTTTTTCTTTTCCTTTCCATTAAAGCAATTATCTTGGGGCTAGGGATGTAGTTGAGCTGATAGCATGCTTGCTTACAACACACAAGTAGCAAAGGCCTGTAATGTCATTACTTAGGACATAGAGGTAAGGAAATCAAAAGTTCAAGGTCAGCATCAGCTTTATAGGGAGTCCTAGGAAAGTATGAGGTATACTAGACCCTGTCTCAATAAATAAATTCTTTTTTAAAGCAGCTTTACAAGAGGCAATTACTAATTTTATTAAAAACTGGAACTTGGTGTGTGATATGTGTTTAAGGACAGACATTTCAGGAAGGACACATTTGTAGAGCTTACTAAAGGCTACATTTCATATTTAAGCAGTTGCTTCAGACATGCCTCCTGAGGTATTGTATTTCACATTTCCTGGCTGTGGAAAAGCTACAGGGCCTAGGGGAAGGGCGAGGGGGTATGGATGTGGATCTGACTTGCAGCATTCTCCAGCTTCTGCAAATTCATTCAGATCTTCTCGTTTCTCTGGGCTTTAGTCTCAACAGAAAAGGGCATCAGAGCAGTGGCTCTCTGGGGTGGTTTCAGAGTGACAAGGCCTCTTACCAAGTGGTGGTGTGTTTCTACAGAGCAGCTTTGGTGGGAGTGTCACTGTGTACATTTGGCAGGGCTCTGAAACATGGATATTTGATGATTTCCCAGGGGAGTGAGTTCTTGAAGGTTTGCGTTACAGTATAATGGCATCCTGGCCCTTCCTTGGTGGGCATCCTGAACAGATGGACTTGTTTTTATTAGCTATGAGTCTGGAGGGATAGGTGACGCCATTCCCATGGATGAAGGTAAATGGAGTCATGAGGATTGTGCCCAGGTACTGTCTTTATGCTCAGGAGTGACAGAAACCATTCCCACTGAGAAACCAAGTAAATCAGAAGAGTTTTAACTTCAAATGAAATTAAATAACCCGAGGAATTGGAAACTGTCATTTACCTTGCACTATCTCAGCAGCACAAATGCAACCAATACCTCTTCTTGGATGGCAGTTGGTGCTTATGGAGCCTGAGGGAGGCCAGTCTCCAGTTCTCCACACTATAAATTGACTATGCAGTAAGGAGAACTGGGAAAAGCTTGGCTCTCTTACTCCAGTGAGTGAATACATGCTAGGAACGGTCCCTCTGAGAAGTTACTTGTTTTTTGATAGAAGCCATATTTTTTTAATGCATTTACTTGCAGAGGTTTTGATGCAGTGCAACCAGACACTGCATGCGTGCAGATCGATGCTGTGATGAGAAAACATGCTTTGATTTTCATCACTATGGTTAGAAATACCACGTGCTTGACAGCTCTCTACAGTGCGCTGAGTATCAGAGAAACGTCCTCTCTAGCCTTCTGCACTCCTATGGCTTTGTGCAGCCTGGGCCCGATAGGCTAAGGAAGGCATTCATTTGACAGAGTGAAGTACCAACCAGAGTCTTCTCAAGATTCTCTTGTAGTTCGCAGGCGAGCTCTGTCTTGGAATCACATGCATCTCAAGCTACTTTACCTATATTCTTTTTTTGCTTGCACCTTCCTTTTGTTTGCTAATCAGCATATTTTTGGAGGACTACTTTTACTCAGCTCTCAGACACTGAGTGCAAAGGTGTTAAACTGCTTCGGAGCAGGGAGTGAGAGAGAACAGTGGAGAATTTGAGGCTAGCCGTCTCCGCAGGAGAAGGGAAGGGGCATGAAGTGTGGAGATGCTCTTTGCCTACACACTGATGAGATCTTAGATGAGATAAGCAGGCTGGAATCACAGAACTGAAAGTTCCCTTCATAGTCTGTGTTAACCTGCAGGAGAGCTCCATTACAAATTTAAAGCTGCGTGCCAAATTTCTCTGTGAACTGGTGGATTGCAGGATAAAAGTTCCTTTATAAAGAACCTCACTTCAAATTTCCCAGCAAGGAGGATAGGTCTGGAGTGACATGATGCGTCCTAGGACAGACATTCAGGAAACAATAGAGTAAGGTGCTGGTGTTTGGCCTATTCTTCAGAGCCTTTCTTCCCTGGGATTCTCTGAGAGGATTAAACCAAGTGAACTGGTGAGACATCTAGGTGTCAAAAATACCTGCTGCCTGCTGTACCACTGTGTGTGTGTGTGTGGGGGGGTGCCAGCAAAGAGTCCTGTCACTTCCTGTGTTCCTAAGCCTGTGTAACCCATCCTAGATGCTCATTGGGACAGACAGCAGGCACCTGACCCTTACCTAAAGCTCTGTCAACCAACCCACAAGTCTAAGGATTAAATTTTTCCTTCCCTCCCTTCCCCTCCCTCCCCCTCCTTCCCCCTCCCTCCGCCTCTCTCTCTCTCTCTTTCTTGCTTTTTCCCTCTTTCCCTCTGAATGGAAAGAAAATCTAGCTTTACAATTGCTCTTGTTTGTAAATTATGTTTATTTATTTATTATTATTATTTTTTAGAAGCACTGAGGATTTTGTTTTTAATAATTATTATCTTTTAGGAGCACAGAGGATTAAACCCAGGGCCTTGCACACACTAGGAAAATGCTCCACCACTGAGCTTGGTTGCCAGCATTCTTTTTATTTATTTTAAAAATGGGTTATTCTTTTTTACTGTGTGTGTATATGTGTTGTGTGTGTATGCGCGCATGTGTGCTGTGTGTGTGCACATGGGTGTGGGAGGCTGAAAGAGGGGGTTGTATCCTTCAGAGCTAGAGTTACAAGCAGTTGTGAGCTGTCTGCCATAAGTGCTGGGAACTGAACTTGGGTGCTATTAGTTATTAGATAGCTACTGACTTCATATTATATTTCCAAATGTGTGATTTTTTTAAAGGTATTTTAATGGGCATAATAATTTTATGTATTTGTGGGGTAATAAGCATAATCTTTTTAAAAGAGAGTAAAATTTTAATATATTTATTTTATATTTTAATAGAAAGTATACAGATTTATTACCTATCTAAGATGTTGGAGTATTAGACTCCACTAATATTTTTGAGAATCTTTTTACCAAGTTTGGATTAACTGTACAGAAACTAGGAATAGGCTTTATTAATATCAAGATACAACTTACAATAATTTCTAGTTTGGGTTATAATTTCTTCAGTATTTGTTGTAATAATATTGGTTTTGTGAAATTACTTGATATAAATTGTTCTTAATGCACTATATATTTTGATAAAGTTAAATCTTAACTGCACAATAATTATACATTGTCCCCATGTTTTATATCCTTTATATTCTGAAAAATGAATAAATACTCTAGAACTTTCACACAAATAGCAAGAACAAAAATAATGTGCTATAAGCCCTACTCTTGGCCAGTCAAATATCTTTGGAGGCAGGAGAAAGAATGGAGGAGGGAGAAGAATTCCCTCTCCTGAGGACTGCGGTGTGAATCCTAGACAAGCAGAAACTTCTCTCTGTATAGGGTTTTTATTTGCTGTCTCTTTGTGGTCTCATCCTCAGCTGCTTGATTTGAGGAACATTCCAGGCAGTATCCTTAGCTTCCCTGACATGAGCCTGGGACTGGGGCTTGGGGACTCCAAGGGATTCCTTTCTCAAACAGGACAAGACAGACAGAGCCTGTCAGGCAGGCAGTGTATGGCTCAGCTGTGGGTACCAGGCTTCATCTTAGCAAGGTGAGACTTCTGACCTTCTGTGTGCTTCATCATGCTTCTTCGCAAACATGGGCAGGCAGCCGGGAGAGTGGAGGGTGTTGGCAGAAGCACGGGGTGACTTGTTTCTCAAAACAGCAGAGAATACTAAATGTTTGGGCTTCCACAGATGTTTGCTCATGGCTTGATGGTGTCTCAGCTGGGGCTCTGACTTAGGGATTTCAAGCAAGAATAGGATGCTATGTCCTCCTGCAGGTTAATATTTATGCATTTGGCAAATAATCTCCAGATCAAAATCATGGAAAAAGCTAGAGTGTATTTCTTACTGCTGTCTTCTGTCTGTTTGCTGTAACAAAGGTGTTTCTTAATCTCTTAGAAACAGCCATTAGGTAAAATAAAATGGACTGTTTTGTGGAAATGTCAAGCAATTAGGGTACAGGATCATTTATGTGATGTATTATTAATGCTAAATGCTAAAATAAAGGTCATATTACCACCAGCCTTGAGCTGGTGGGCGTGGAGGCGAGCTGTAGAGAGGAGAGGATGAATAAATGTGTCATATTAGGATGCGATGTGGTGAAATTACTGGTGATACTTTGTATGTAGCCTGGGGTGTGCTGAATTACAGTTGGACATGCTGTTTGTCAAGGCTGTTGGGTACAGAGCCAGTGGCTGCTTGAGAAAGCAGAGACTGACTCCTGATAACAATATAGACTCTCAGGAAGTGTTTGCTGATGTGCGGACAGGCAAAGGCCTTTTCTGCCAGACTTGCCCCAAAGCATCAGGTGAAATGTTTACCTGTATTTTAGCTCTGGTGTCAGGCATTCTCCTTGAACTGGTAGTTTCTTTACTTTGCTGCATTTCCTGAGAACTCTCCTTAGAATGTAGTCTTACATGCACCAATCTACCCATGCGTTATTTTACTGGAACTCTGGGAGGCTACAGTATCTTAGCTGTTAGTAACAGTTTGAACAAATCTGTCCATGAGGCAATTGCTGGACAGTTTTGAGGAAGTTATTAATAGGTGGGTGATCCTCACTCCTGCTGGAACTATGCATGGGTGCATAGTTCATGCAATCAAAGAACAGCCTTGGGGTGTCCATCTTCATCTTTCCCTCGATTGACACAGGGTCTCTGTTCACCCAAGTAGTCAGTTTTGCTGGCCTTTGGGTTTGCTGATTGTCTGTGTCTGGCATCTTACTGTAGGAGTGGGAATCCAAAGTCAGGTGCCTAGCCTTTTGTAGGAAACCCTTTCCCCACTGAGCTGTCTCCCCAACTCCCATGTTCATCCTGTAGATCTACAAATATGACAGTCTTTGTTTTCAGTAAATGGCCACTAATTAGAATTTGACAGCTTGTTTGAAAAAGTTGTCTTTTCCCCCTAAATCAGAGCCTGCACGACATTTTAAAAGCTTTGAAAATTATATGATATATTAATAAATTGTGCCCAGAAACCATGCAGTCCAATTTAAAGACTTACAGATTTTTCTACTTCTATGTGTTCACTCTGACAAAACTGCTTTCTGTGAATTCCAATTTGCCTTTTATTAATAGATTCGTTGAGTTTAGCCCTATCCTATTATGCAAATGAGATTGACTCCTGTGAATGGTGAATGGTACTTGTAAAAATTAATATAAAACTTGGTATTCTATGTTGGTCAATTATCTTACTATCTTGCCCCATTCTCTTCAAAAAATTGACTAAATATCTTGCAACTTATTACATAAAATAAAGCTTTCCTAGAAAAATTTTAAATTGATAACTTATCATAATGACTAGTTTTAGATTATAGCAGTTTTTCAGCTGCTCAGTGGACAGTGTAATAAATTCTTCCATTTAAAGTAAATGCTGAGAAAATAAGTCTTGTCCTGTCAGTTTTTCTGATGGCTTTTGTTTGACTTTAAATATGGATTTCAGAAATTATGACTACAAAATAAGTAACAGAGACAGGTATCTTTTTGTAGCTAATTGGTACTTTCTGTTCTGTGACTTGTTATTAATAAGTCTGCTAAGCCCTGTTTCAGAGCAGATGCTATCTAGAAATCACTAGCACTTGTGGGCCTGGCTGTTCATATGCAGTGTAGTCATGTGGAATCCAAGCTGAAGAGAACCACAACCCTGAGCAGGGTCCTGAAAGAGGTGTAATCTCGACTAGAACCCTGGAGACTGGAAATGATGTTTTCATTTGCTTTCGTCCAGAATCCATACTTATTTCTTGGTCCAAGGAAGGCTATCGCCAGAGCGCCCTTAGCCGAAAGACCCTTAGCCGAAAGACCCAGGCCTTTGTCTGCTGATGCCCTCTGTTGCTTGTGGGTGTCTGCAACTCTGTATTATAGAAACAGCCTCAAGCTCTCTTACAAGTGTCAGCTGCTGGGTTCTGAATGCTAATGAAATATTGGCACTGGGCTGAGCAGGTGACAGCTGTGAGAGGGACCACAGCCAGTGCTCATTTGCTTCTGTCCTCCTTCAAAGCACTGGTTCCCTCCTCTTTGAAGGTCAGGGCCTTGTTTCTTTTCCCCTTTCTTTTTGCTGTCTTCCTTTCACTTAATTTTCTTTTTATTACTCTGGAACATTATATTAGTTTCCTGTGAGTACCAAACTTTCATCGTTCTTTTCTCCCCCATAGTCCTTCTGGATATTAGAGTCTTGGTATTTATCTGCTTTTTTTTTTTTTTTTTTTAAGCTGAACATTTCCAGGATATACTGCTAGTCATTAATTTTGTTCCTTTTGGGACATATAAAAGCATGGACCTAGTATTCCATTTTAACTGCCCCACACTACTTGAATGGCCTGTTGAACAACTGCTATTAAAGCCTTTTTACCCCACCTATCCTCAGGAAGTTGGAAAAATACAGTGGAGGTACACAGAAGACAGCAGTTGAGCTGGTAATATTACAGGAGTTGTAGAAGGAAAGGAGCCCTCTAACTGGACACTTCTTCCACATTCATGAATGCTAGCAAGATACTTAAGTATTTTGTAAAGTGAAGATAATTTTTAAATGAGATAAAGTATCTGACAGCATTTTACAGTATAAATATCAGTGGTTTTTGCTGAGATTTAATGTTGAGCCAGTTCCCCTTTAAATGCCACTGCATGTTTTAAATTTTACATTTTTCTTTTTAACGTTTTAAAATAATTTGAGGCACAACATGTTAAATCTTTACCCATATATACTTTTCTAGATGCTACCAAAAGCAGTTATTTAACTTTGGTATGTTCCTACTAACTGTTTTATAGTTGTCCTCCAAATCTCACTCCTTAGTCTACCAATGTCTTTTCTAGATGAGTTACTAACAAGAATCTCACATTACATTCTCTTGTCGCATTTGTGCACTTTCCCCCAAGGCCTCTTACTGTCTCCTCTTTCAAGGTCCTGGCACCAGTGAATAGTGTTGCCTGTTATTGCAGAGGATGTGTCTTGTATTGGTTTTCTCATACCCAAGTTCAAGTTGTGTTTTTTGACCAGAGTACCACAGCGTTCCACCCTTCCCAGCATCATACGGGAAGTGTGCATGGTCAGTGCTTGTCTAGGGCTGGTGGGTTCACTTCCTCAACTGAGGTCTGCCAGCCTCTCCCAGCCTGAACCTGTTCATTTCCCTTTTTGTACTAAGAAAGCATCACGTGATGAGGCACTTTGAGACTGGGGAAGTGAGTTTTGTTTTTAATTTCCCAAAATACTTTTTTTTTAATAATTAAAAGAAGAGAGTGACCAGTAACTCTCAAATATCACTGTGTGGATGGAAGAGAAATCATACTCCCTCTAAGAACAGTAATAAAAATAACAGACATCTTACTGTCATGAATTTGCAAACTGAGGAGAGCTCAGCTTAACTCCTAAGATCTGAACACCCCCCATTTAAACCATTATAGTGATTGAAGTTTGTTTTTAATTTCAGCATGGTCAGCTTTTGGTCATACTTGAGCCCGTGAATTTTAGTGTTCGTGCGTTACTCTTGCCAGTATCATTTGTTGTTACCCATTTGCCAAATGGTCAAATGGTCAGTGGGTTCACTCTTCTTCCTATGTCTGATAACCGTTCTTCTGTAGCTGGACTCTCCCATCAGCCACCATTTACTTAAACACTCTAATTACATTTATTGCTCAGATTGTCTACATTTGATGACTAAGGGCCCCTTATGTGTCTTATCCTTATGTACCTATAATTCTTAGAACACTTATTTTCTGACACTGTGGAATAGTCTGGTCTCTTTTTACACTTCTCTTAACTTAGTCCTGAATCAATCATTTTCCATAAGTATCTAAGTTTATTTTATTAAATATTGGTATTTACAAATGAAGATTTGGGGCTAGCTAAATGGCTCAGTGGATAAAGGAACTTGCTGTCAAGCTGCCAAGCCTGATAATGAGTTTGGTTCTGCGGGACCCACATGGTGAAAGGAGACAATTGACTTCCAAAGGCTGGCCTCTGGCCTGTACATGCATGCATGTGTGCAGGCACATTGTTTGTGCACTCACACACAAATATACATGCATGCACACACACATGCACATATACATATCACACACTAAATAATTGTAATTTTAAAAAGTAACCCAAAATCTGGGTTTTATATGTTACTATTCATAAAGTAACATATTTCATGTTTTCCTACAGGGTTTTTATTCATTTTCTTAAATCTTTGACAACAATAATATCATTATTGCTGATCCAAATGTTTCCTAAATGGAGTATAATGTTCTTACTTAGACCAAAGTGTTTTATTTTTCCTTCATAGATTTTTCTTTTTCTTAGACTATTAAACCAAATTCTTAATTTCTCCAGTTATTGTTCTCATGGAAAAGCTTTGGCTGACAGAGAGTACCATGGAAGCCTCACCTTGACCTGGATGCCTGCATACTTAGACATGCCACCTACAAACAAATGCTGGTTTTCAATAGACCAATTTTGATAACTTACTTGTGGTTTCAGGCTATTGTGGAATTTGGACAATCTGCCTACTACTGAGAAAGTACAAACCCTCATGGACAGAGCACAGCACTCTACTTGAAAATTTCAACTCATTTTCTAGAAAAAAAAAGAGCTTTTTTCAACAATTTGCTTTAAGATACTATAACCAATAGTGTGTTGATATTTTCTCAAACCTCCAGTTACTTCTCACTCTTGTTGGTCAGAGTTTTACCCCAACTTTTCTTATTTATCGTCCCCCAGTTGTTTCCTTTTAAGTCTACAGGAAGAGCTAAAGCAGTCTCAGGTTGTAAGTAGGAATTATGAATTGTTTTATTCGATCACTCTTTATTTCTGAGGTGACTAAAAATATGATTTGGAACTAATTTTATCTCAAGAGACAAGGGAAATGATTTTTCTCACTCTACCCTCTGTCATTACAGGGAAGTTTCACAGCAATTTGATAAAAGAACAAAACAAATACCTGAAATCGAACCTTTTTAATTATTCAATATGTATTTATTAATAACTATATTCACTTATAAACATTCACTTAACTACTAACCCCAAGAATGACTACAACCCCTTTAACCTAACCACTAAACTTATTGATAATTATTACAACTATTTTCATAACCTTTTAGAAGGATACAGTCTCTGGGCCAGGTCCTCAGTCGTCAGGAACAGTCTCTGTGGTAGACCCTTTAATGCACTTAGCAATCTTTCTTCTGGAATATCTCAGACTTAGATCCATCAGGGTAAATTGGCTATGGTGGCTTCACCTTAAAAAAGGCTTGAGGCTTTCTTCTCTCTGGGAAATGTCAGCTGTCTGTAAGCCAATTTCCTTTGTATCAGCTACTCTGTCACTCTGTTTCAGTCTTTAAAGCTGGCCACAGTTCCTTTCAGGCCACTGTTTAGAAGGGTCAAATGTAACTGAACTTTTAAAAATTATTAAACAATTATTTTTTTACCAATTTTAACAATATTTATTTATACAAATATAAACACTTTCTTAATTATTAATCCTACAAATTCCCACAACCCCTTTAACCTAACCACTAAACCTATTGATAATTATTACAACTATTTTCCAAACCTTTTAGAAGGGGCAGGTCCTCAGTCGTCAGGAACACAGTCTCTGTGGTAGTCCCATTAACGTACTTAGCAGTCTTTTCTATGGAATATCTCAGATGTAGATTCCTTAGGGTAAATTGGCTATCACAGTTTCACCTTAAATAAGGCTTGAGGCTTTCTTCTGTCTGGGAGACCTCAGCGTCTGTAGGCCAACTTATTTCCTTCGTATCAGCAATTCTGCCACTCTGCCTCAGTCTTTGAAGCTGGCCACAGTTCCGTTCAGGCCGCTGTTCGGACAGGTCAAACCCCTTTAGGCAAAAGCTGAGCCACAGGGTTTAGTCCTTGGCCTTTTGCTGTCTTGCTGAGGCTTTCTCTGCTCACCAGCTTCTTTCTGCCTCAGGGAGATCTGGCAGTTAGTCCACCAGCACTTTCTCCATCAGACAATACAAACTACTCCTTGTCATATCTAGCTGAGGACTCTCTAGCATCGGAGCTCTCTAGCATGGGACCTGGACCTCCACCCCCCCCACCCCACCCCACCCCATTCACTTGTCCTTAAATAGGATCTCTCCTTGTTCCACCTGCTTCAGCTTAATCTGGGCTCTGCCCACTTAGCAACTGAAAACAATGCCAGGCCATAAACCTTGTTTTTAGTCCATAGAGACTCTCCTTGTTTCACCTGGCTTCCTCCTTGTTTTTAGTCCATAAACTAATAAGCTAATTTCCCACAGCCAAATTGATCTTCATGCCCCGGATTAAGAGACTGTATCAGAAACCCCTAGATATTTACTAAATCTAATTTATATTAATCTAACTCCCCTTACAAATACCAAATAAGCAACTACAAAACAAAATTAAAAATCCCAACAAAAAACATCCCATTGGGGGGCAATCATTTGTTGATTAATAGAACCTGAATGGCAAGGTACCACTGTGCTCCCGATAAACCTTGCTAGTCAACCTCCTTACCCTCAGCTTCAAATCTGGGTGACTTTAGATGGAATTAGAAATGGAAATTTCACTCTTTTTCTAGTACTCAGAGAAATTTGTTTCATTTTCTTTGAGAATGTGACATTTTTACATTTTCTCTAAGTGGAACTTTATTCCACACTCAATAAGGTCTCTCATACTTGGGAAATTGTTGTGTTAAATTCTTTCAGCATGTAATAGGCTCAGGGTGGATTACTGTCATGGAAGTCTTCACCCACTTAGTGCATTCTCATCAAAGTACTTGATCACTGTTGGCCTCGATTATTCTTCTAGAAAATAACAACCAAAGAAAGAGTCTTCTATTATGCGATCATTATAGGGTTTAAATGGATGGTAGATGATTAGGAAATGCTTGGCATATACAAAGCATTCCCAAGAGATTATCACTTCTGAGTTGTTCCCTGTGGATTCAACCTGACTTTGGATCCCATCATCCCTCTTGTATGTTCTAGATCATTGTATACATGTGCATTCAGCTGTCTGTGCTCAGTAAAGAGTAGAGTCAATTACCCTTACCTTACAAAGAGGTTGGAATGGATGCCTTTGCTTCCATGATGAAGAAGTCAAAATAACACCCTCACCTGGTGTATCTGTGTGTGTGTGCGTGTGGGGGTTATGTGTGTGTGTTTGTGTGTGTGTGTGTTTATGTGTAGTACTGGGAATTGAACCTAGGTGTTCCCACATGCTAGATGTGTGCTACCATAAACTATACCCTCAGCCTGGGGAAATATTCTTTAAGGAGCAAGGATATAGTATTATATTATTTTTACCAGTTTAATATCTTTAACATTGGTTTATGTCTCATACAGGAAATAAAGCAACAGAAAACAAGTCTTCTTCCAGATTTCCATAACTGAGTACAAGTTAAAACTTCACTAGCATCCCCAGATAAGAAATGACCTAAGCTAAAAATAACCCCGAAAAGTGCCAGCCTTCTGTCATTCTGAAGAATACCCAGCCCCTCACAACCACCTTTTCCTTCTTGGTTGAGTGATTGAGTAAGGTAAAGGGAGAAGAGGGAATGAGAAATTCCAAAAGATCAAGACTGATCTAAGCCTAGTTACAATTAAGTGTAAGAAGGTACATGTAACCAGACCCCATCAGATAGGTGAAAATGACTACTGGTAGCATGCCTCCTTTTATGTTTCAGAATTCAGTGCTGTCTATCACAGGCAGGGCAGAAAGTATTTCCTGATGCTTGGGTAGAGGAAAACGGAGGTATGATCCTTTCCTCAGCTCCAGACTACTAGCATTGCTTTATTTATTTGTGTAGTAAAAGTTGATCAGTTAGTGCTAGCCTTTACACTAAGCAAATTTGAATCTAATTTTGACTTGGTAGATTTTTCACTCATACAGGAGTTGAGTTAGTTTGTTATTATTCTTGTGAGATTTTGACTTTGAAAAACAAAAACGAAAACCTTTCTTTTAGTGAGCACGGTTTTCACTGCTAGTCACACTTGGTGGTTACAAAGTTCCATGACCTTTCATGTTAATGCTAATATCTTTGCAACTTTGGCTTATAAAGGGTGTATACTTGGAGCTACCAGGAGCTGTTTCAGAGATGATGCCATGTGTATAGCTACTGAGTTTTCATGAGAGAGTCATAGATATGGCATAGCTGTCATTGGCCTGCAGGGGTCTGGGAGGTCTGGGGTGCTTGGTCCTTCTTGGCCCAGCAGCTAACAGCTTGTGTGTATTACCATATGATAGGACTGTCCTCTGCAGACATAGGGTGATGGGAGGACTGATGATTTGTGCACAGGAATCCTTGGTATGATGAGAATAGAAATGCTTGCTTGTTTACTTTTTTTGTGGCTAAGAACAAAGTGTTCCTTTTTTGTTGAAGTATATCTCAATCTTTTGGGTTTTGAGATTTTTATCTTCTGCATGCATTATTGATCATCTTTCTCCCTAAGTGCCATGTCAAGTTGGACAGACTTTAATTATAATAAGAAAGCTCCAAAGAATGTTAATATAATGGCAATACAATACTGTGAAGATTGGCTATAAGCTCTGAGCTATACTAAATTATAGTAAAATTCACAATCTTAGATTCTTTGTAGTTTATGTTTTTTAGCATTTTTGTGTGAGTTTTGCATACTCCTTCCTGAAACTGCTAGTGCCCATACTTTGGCAGTCCCTCAGATGCCTTTTAGAAAATTGATATTAACCAAAAAAAAAAAAAAATCTTTGAGTGACACTTTAGCCTTCCTGGGAAGGGCTCCACCAACAAAATACTAAGAGATGATTGTGACTTTCACTGGTGGTGATATGGGGAAGTTGCTTTGTGAGGTCTACAAGTGAACTCAGCAGAAGGAAGACATTTCAGACAGAGAAATGAGAATAGAAATGAGACCATCAGGAGGGATTCAGGGAAGGGCTCCTGGTCATTTGAAGTTGAACACTGTTGCTCAAGAGGAAGAATGGGGTCATGACTAAACGTATTGAGTAATTTCAGAAGAGGGCAAAGGAAGAGGATGCAGGAAAGACCCTAACCAACTGGCCTTCTTAGTCACAGGTGTTGGTGACTAAGTCCCCTCAGGCCACAAGCATGCCAAACCAAAGTATTCAATCACATGATTTTGTAAAGACAAAAATATGGTTTCATGTCTCAGCTCTGTCAAAGTCATATGTGTATTTGTGGAAAGTAACAACTGTGGATTTTAATTTTAATGTGTAGAAAGGAGTAATTATTTTATTCTTTAGAGATTTTATAAAGATTTATTGTATAGGAGAAATATCACTCTGCAACAATTTATATATTCAAAACATATTATTATATTTATGTCTGGTGTTACTGTCAGCATTAAGACACATGTCTACAAAGATTGTTCCTTTTTAGTAACCCAGGAAATGTACCATTCCATCTCAATCTTTGTGGCTTCATGATTTTGCATCTATGGACACAATGGTTTTGCTCATTTGGGGTGTTCCTTTGCATTTGAATCCCTTACCCACTGTTTAATTTCTTATAAATGGAACAATGGAACAATAGCAGATATGATATGGCTGAGCTCCCTTTTCTCTTAGGTTGGTTAACAAAAAGTGTTCAGTCATTCATCCAAGTAAAATATGTATACAAGCCATGAGACAATTAGATTCTTTTCTATGGTGACAGAAATGGAGATTTTGTGGGGAAACAAAATACTAGTTTACAAAGGGTCAGTGTTAATGTGGTAAAAGCGACTAATATATTAATGTGGTAAAAGCGACTAATATATTAAACCTGCCCAGGCACCTACAGTAGAAGAAGTAAGGATGATGCAGCAAGATAGTGTCCATTGTGTACCAGGTTCCCTCTGAAGCCATGCGACCTGAACTCTGACCAACAGGCCAGGGCCACATCACCTGTGTGGCAGACACCCTTTCCCTTGTTCCCTCTACTGAGTTGTAGGAAACAGCATTAGTGGCTTGGTTGTTACTTTCTCTGGAACCTGCATATTACGCTATTCTAAATGTGTTTGTCATGTTACTGGTAAAAGGAAGAGGCCCAAAACAGCATGAATCTTCCTTCCTTCTTTCCTTCCTTCCTTCTTTCCTTCCTTCCTTCCTTCCTTCCTTCCTTCCTTCCTTCCTTCCTTCC
>CAJQZJ010032196.1:1599136-1614341 GCA_907164525.1 Lophiomys imhausi | reverse complement strand
CATCACTGGTACCTGGAGCCGCAGAGCATCACTGGTACCTGGAGCCAAAGAGCATCACTGGTACCTGGAGCCAAAGAGCATCACTGGTACCTGGAGCAGCAGAGCATCCACTGGCACTAGGCAGCAGTTATTCTCAGTGGCTCAGTGTTTCCCACAAGCACTCGGGATCTTGGTGCTCAGACTGCCTAAGAACAAACTGTGCACTGACCATTCTAGCCCCACAGATGCTCAAAAGCCTCAGCGAACCCTTGGTGGATAAAGCCATTTTTAGCTTGTCTGGTGCCTTTTGTCAGTGATGGAGAGCTTTGGCTCTGGAGTTCATTCCGCTCACAGCGCAGTGGCAGCTCCCAATAGACAGAAACCAATTCCATGTACAGACTGTGCTGACTTGGGAAAGAAATCCTCTCAGCTAAGACCCAGTATGACCTGAAACAAAGTCACCTTCAGGGATGTGACTGTGCTGAAATATTATAAACAACAAAATACAATGTTCTCAGAGACACTGAGAGATAAAGTGTATACTGGGGTGTTAGTGGGGTGGTTTACAAGGCAAGTGGCTACACGCACTAGGAAAGTGTGCAGTCTTGCATGGTAAGCCCCAAGAGAAATGGTCCAGTTAAGTCAAACCTCCTCCTCAGGAAACATAACATAGTGGGTTGTATAAACCAAAGGGTGAGGCTGAGTATTTTAATAGGAAAGGGGAAAAATAAGAAGTAAAGATCTGGGTGAAAAAGGTATTCATGTGTCCCTTTTCAGATAGTTGCCTGGAACAAATTACTTTTGCCTCTTGGACATCAGCACTACTTTTAAAGGAGGTTTTCAAGTTTACATATGAATTTGTTGAGAAGTTGAGTTCATGTATGTGTAATTGTTTTTGTGAGACAATGTCTCAGATGGTGAAAATACAATAATTTTTAATCTTACTTTCATGACTCTTTCATCTCTCTCAGATATCAATCGTACTGCAGTTTAAACGGATCCTTGCTTAATGTTCAGTATTTTATTTTCTCAGCCTGTTAAGACACACTTGAGCTTTTCATGAGTAATTTCCTAGGGTCTAGGAAGGTCTAGCTGACATAAAGAGGGGACTATAGGTACTGGCATCTACAATAACTGAGCATGCCCTTCTCATGTTAAAATGAAATTCTTAGGCCTCAGCTCTTTGTGATTTTCCAATCAATATGACAGTGCTCTATAGCTTCTTTATAAAGCACAAAGGATTTTGTGACTTTCACTGATAATTTTCAATTCATAAAAAGACCAAGTCCCTTTTGGCCTGGTTGAGAATATTGTGTGTCACACCTGTCTTCTTTGGTGGTCTTCACAACTAGCAGAAATAGCGCTGAACAAGGTTATATCACCTGACCACTTCAAAGGTGCAGCCAGAGTAGCCATCAATGAAGATGAACGCTTCGCATGGAAGGTCTCAGAAAGAAAACCAAAAACCTGAAAATGTTACCTATTTATAGAGATGAAGGTGAGAAAATTTGAGTGGCAGTTCTCTACCCCAAGGCGTTGTCCACAAAGATATCAGGTTTCAGCATGGAGTCATGTCTATGACTCACCTCTTGTGATGGAGTTTTTGAATGCATAGGACTACTCTATGCAAGAGTTTATAAGATATTTGAGAAGTTATGATAGATCAGTGACTATGAACACAGTCTCTGCAGTCATATTATATAGTCCAGATACCTTGTTCGTGTGTGAGTGTTTGTGTGAGTGTGTGTGTGTGTGTGTGTGTGTGTTTGTGTGAGTGTGTGTGTGTGTGTGTGTGTGTGTGTTCTAGTCTATGGATACCATCCATTATATCATTTATTCAGCTGCTCAAACCTTCCCATGTTTAGTCAGTAGATCCACTTCATGCTATTCCTGTTCTTTTGTATTACCTAATAGTTCTTGAATATTATTTGCCTTCTGGTAATCTCTGTCCAGGGGAGAATACAAATCATCCTTTAATCCAGGGAGTACTGCTTCCATGTAGCAGTGAGTAGCCTTTAGAAACCAAGATGTGTACAAGTTGCTGCTTGCAATCATTCAATCTTCTGGGCTATCTATAAGCACAAATAACCATGTCTGATATTGTCTCTATCTACTTCAAGCTGAATGCTGCACAGCTCTACTTCCAGACACAAACCGCAGGATGCAGTTTAGTTTCCCTGAGAAACCAGTTTCCTTGTGTGTTCAGTGTTTATACTTTTTTGTTGAGTGTGGAAGAATAGAGAAAGCAATTTCAGAATTACTAACCAATAATGCAACAACTGACCAGATGTACTGACATACTGACTAGAATTCACTATTTTAAATGGGTTTGAAGAAAATTTAATAAACTTATTGAATAATAATAATGATTTGTGCACACAACTTAAGTGAACAGTTCACAAGTTTAGACAAATGTCTCTATACATGGGACTCATATCCCATCAAAATATAAGGCATTTCTACCATTCTAGAAGGTTTGAGTTAATGCTTGCCCCTAGGTAATGGGTGTCATGATGAGTGGAGTAACTCCATTCAGTCAACACACACAGAAACTCCACTGTGTGTGGCCTCTTTCACCCAGGATAGTGCTGTGGACTCACCTATGTTTACATACAATTGCAGCTTTCTTTATTGTCACATTCTCAGGCTTTACAGTTTGTTTTGTGTGTTTACCTATTGATGGATGTCATTTGAATTATTTTCAGCTTATGACTAACATAAAGCAATATACAGATCTTTCTATCAACATTTCTCTATTAAGAATATAGAGTTGGAATTGCTAGATCATAAGTAGGTGGATATTTAATTTTATGATGTTGCTAAACCATTTTTCAATGGGTCAATTTACACCCATGCTAGACTCCAGGAAACTTTTGATTATTCTGAATTCTCACCAACTACTTGGTGCTTTCAGTATTTGTAAATGTTTCCAATAAAAATGTGTATGTGGTGATATCTCATGGTGGTTTAAATATCTACTTCTTTGTTATCCAGTAATGCTGGCACATTTTCATAGGATTCTTGAAGCTTTGTATAACTTGCTTTGGAAAGCACTTCTGAGATCATATAGTCCTATTAGGGTTTTTGTCTTTTTATTGTTGAGTGGCAGGAGTACTCCTTCATGGTTAGATGTCTTCTGGCTGATCCATGCATCATGAAGATCTTCTCATGATCTCTGAGTAACCCATGCATTTTCTTAAGGAAGTTTTTTGGACAAAGAGAAAATTCTATTTAAAGTCTACACTATGCTCTCTTTACCATTAAGTCACTTCCTGTCCAAGACTGCAAATTTATTTTCTTGTGTTTTCTTTTATAAGGTTTGCGTTTCTTTGGTTTAAGATCTATCTTGAGTGAAACTTTGCCTATGTACAAAACAGTGCAAACTATATGATTTAATCCTAGATTTTTGTTATTTTAAAAGTAAAATTTATCATAGATATTTTAGCGTTTCTTTTCACTGCAAAAAGATTCAGTTATGTAGCAATTTATTAACAACAACTCAAACTGGATCAAGTAAAAGAAAACCCACTTGTTCCACTTGCTAAGAGCAGTGTGTATCCCACACGGTCAGAGGAAGGCAGTCAAGGGCAGACCTGAGGGACCAGAGCCACAATCTGTTTTCCAATCCCTCTCTGCCACTTGTCTTTGCATGCTTTCATTTTGTGGAAGTCTTGTCATCAGGGATGATGAAGTCTGTCAGCCCTACATGTTATTCTTCCAGTGTCTCTGTCATGTCCATTAAAAAAAATGACTCTAGGTGACATAAATAAGTCACATGTGCCTATTCTGAGCCTAGGATGTCACAGTTTCTATAGAGCTCAGGGTTTCTGAGTAACCAGGTGCAGGTCTGTCCCTGCTTCAGGAAGAGTGGGATCAATCAGAACAACATGGCACCTGGGATACAGTGTCACCTAAGGAGAGGCTCTGGACATTCCAAATACATACCCCCAAGGTGCCTACTCCATTTTTAATGCATAGGACTTCTTATTTTAAATGAAAGATAATTGAATATATCTCATTATATTAAAGCTACCTTGATATTTGGTATATCTAAAATAAGGCATAAATGAATGATTTTGAAGTTTTAAAATGTGTTCAAATTATGAGAATAATTAGATCTCATTAAACATCACAATGTGACAAATCACAGTCCATTCTGACAGGAATAATCTTGAGAAAGTAGATTAGCATTTGGGTAATTTTTTTCTGTCTCTACTGTGACATATTTTCCCTAGCTTGTTCAAACTCTAATGAAAAAGTTGTCTTGTCGGTACTTCAATTTGATAAACCACTGTGCGAGTAATTGAGGTTCAGTGATTAGGTCTAGATTTATATACTTAGGGAGCCTAATAATTTTCCTGGCCTCGTACAGAAAGCCCAGAGTTGCTCAGCCCACAGGATTAATTGACAAAGAGGACGTAGCCCTTATTGGAAATCAGTAAGCACCTCAGGCTTTCATGTGAAGGAGAACCCTAAAAGTTCACTGGAGACAAATGACTATCTCACTCAAGTTGACCCCTCTTGTCTGGTCTTTGAAGTGGGGTTGAATAAAAGGCCATCTCCACAGAGAGACTTGGAATGGTAGTGTAATCAACAGCGTTTGCCTCTCCCAGGATGGCCTCTTTAAAGGAACCTAAGCATTAAAGCAGTGCATTATGAAGGCTCTTGTGTAAGCTCAAAAGTATACCCACGGAGGAGCAAGGTTGGAAGGAGTCTATAAACTGCAGTCATAAAGAATGTTTCTCTTGTAAGAGGAGAGCCAGAGGCATGGTCCTCAAGCAGAGCTTGGAGTCTTTCTGAGAATCCTAGGAACTTCGGCTCCCCCCACTCTTACATGAAGACATCTACTTTATCTTGCTTGCTCTCACCTTTGTTAGTATAGTCCTGTCATATCTTAGGTTTAGATGTGGAAACCTTCTGGATACTGCTTTTGAAAGCAAAAGTTCACTGCAGTTAAGAGGTGTAGGATAATGAAGGAGCTTCTAACTTGACTTAAAATCAAGTTTTTAAAACTATTTGAAGAGTCTAGTCATATTGGTTTCATTAATAGAAAAGAAGAAATATTCAATTCATATTTACCTTCCCTTGCTTTGAGTTTTTTGTTTGTTTGTTTGTAGCTATAGGGTCAAGTCATACTTGCCATATTTTGGCTTTCATAACACTATTCCTTCCCCTGATGTGAAGAAGCTCACTTCCTCTCTTCTTTCCATCCAGGACATACCAGTGTCTAGTCATATTCAAGGAGTAGTTTCAGTTCCTCTTTTGTTCACAGGCCTAGATTAGAATCACCCTCTTCCTTCCACAGGGGATCGATTAACTGTAAGTGCTTCAATTTATAATCATGGCAATGCCAATATCCAGAGTGTAACCATATTTTGGGGTACAGGAATCTGTATCTGAATGAGCAGTGCATAAGTCCAACCCCCAATAAGAGGACAGCTAGGGATACTCCCAGGTGATTAGTGCTGTCTGTCAAGAGCTGAAAGAGTTGCAGGACACCCATGTATCCATCAGTGCTTCCTTAGCCCCATCATCAGTAAAGCCATAATTTTGATTTGGGTTCTCTTCTATTGAGGTTTTCTGCAGTAGGAAGTTCAAATGTGCTTTTCACCAATTTCTCAGATGGTGATATGAAGGTAGGTAACATTTCTAAATATGGACTAAAATACTTTCCCCACTAATTAAATAAAACTGCCTTTCAAGAAAATATGTTCTCTTCACAATTATTAAACATACAACATGCAATATACAATATTAGACATACAACAAACACAAAGAAAATGAAGAGGTTATTTTTTGTAATTTCCATATAATTAAGTCATTTCTATTTCTTATGAAATAATGACAGAAATATTCAGGATTGCAACATAAGATGTAGATTGAGCTTTGTAATGGATTCCAATATTTACATATATTTTTATAATTGCCAATTCTCTGACATTTTTAACAATTTAATTTCAAATAAGCAAGCAACAGGACCGTTTTTGTGTTTCCTTGGGAAGTGAGCTGCAGATTTACAAGGCTGTTCCCATAGAGTCCTGCGGTGTACCACGTTGATGGCCTTTCAAACTCTCCTCAACTGCTGTGCTTCCTGCCACAAGCCTTGTTTTCAACACAGATATTTTCAGGAACTGTTTATAGTTAATAATGATCACAGAAGGTAGCATTCAGCAAAAACATAGTCATTTACTTTTCTCAATAATTTATAAAATCCAGTTTCTCTTTTAAACCACTGTATTGGATGGGGTTCAGATAGGAGGATCTGGTATGGTATTGTTGCCCTGGCATCTGGTGACTTCAGATAGTTTAGGATGCTTGCACAGTGTTCTTGATATTATTTGTCTATTTATATTTTTTAAACTTTACTTTATGTGTATGGGTCTTTTATTATGTGTATGCCTGTGTACAACATGCATGCCTTGACCTATGCAGGCCAGAGGAAGGCAGCAGATCTCCTAGAATTGCATTTACAGGTGGCGGTGAATCACCACATGGGTGCTGGAAATCAGACCCTGATCCTCTGCAAGAGCAGCAAGTATGCTTAACTGTTGAGTCACCTCTTCAGCCCCTCTCAGAATTCTTGAAACTGTGGTGTCAGTTCCAGTATGCTCCAGGGATTGACTTGTTCTTTCATTCTCTGTTTGTCAGTTTGCAATTTATTCCGTTAATCTTGGAGTGTTTACTGAATGTCAGTTGCAGCAGTGGGTTCATGAACACGTGGCCCCCAGGGGTACAGGTTTTGTCTAAGGTGATATGGGAGCCTGTGAGAGATGCTACCAGTCTGGGTGACCCAGAGAAGCTCTTGGAGAGACTAGAAATAAGAGAAATTAGCCTCAAAGCAGTGAGGAAAGTATGTATGAACCCAAGGCCTGTGCAAGTTACTGGGATATGTAAGATTGCTTTCTTACAACAGATTTAGGCTCCTGGAATTCATCTTGGTGCAGATACACTTCCATGAGATGCTTTTCAATATTAGGCCTCTAGTGTTTATTCTTTGATTTATTTCATTACAAAGAAATGGTGTGGTGGAGTGGGGTCAAAAAGGAAAATACTCCACTCTTTAGTTTTCTTTAATTAACATTATCATTTTCTCCTTGAAACAAGGTTGTAGAATCGAAGTCTTACATTTTTCTTATGCACTTTTGTTATAAATGAACATATTTGTAAGGCCTTCTCTGTATCCAAGCTCTTGTGTTAAGGTTAAGCTATATGATCCATTTTTACCCTTTTCTAGTTTCATGCTTTTTAGCAGTTTTGGGTCTCAGGAGGCAGTCATGCCTTAACATACAGCTTTGTATCTGAGAAATGCTTCCTGCTCGCTCTGTTCTGTACACTGAATAGAAGCAAAGCAGCACTGGGTGCTGATCCGTTGGAGGGAGACACAGATAAACAAGTGAGACAAAAACAAAACGAGGAAAGGCAAAATAAGGCAGTAGGATGGAGTGTGGTGAAAAATGCAGGGTGTGAGGAAGACACTCAAGTGCATCCTCCAGGGTAAGCTGACATTTGAGTGGAGACTCATGTGAGGAACAAGTGGCCATTCAAAGACACTTGGGGCAGGATTCTGGGAAAGGTAGGTGGGGGGTCATACTAGACTTTCTAGGCCAGACCAAATATTTCCGATTTAACTCTGAGTATAAATGACAATTATTGGCAAAACACAATTATAATATCATGACCTGATTTGTTTTCTAAAAGAAAATCCTGCTGTCATAAATTGAACGTATTGATGTCACTATAATGAGAATAGGTTCAGGGAGCAGATAGAAAGTCAGTATAGGAATTTAGGGAGAGGTGTGAGAGGTTTGGAGTTGTACAGAGTGTTGTATAGAATTCTAGGTGTTGCTCTGTCTCCACATTACCTTCATGTGAATATGAGTGTGTGGCTGTGTATATGTGAATATGGGAGAGATTCCACTCAGGGTTTATACACATCCACATTACACTAGTTTCTTTCCTGTTTCTGAAGCAAAATTCTTGAGCCTGGGTTTTTAATAGAGAGGAATTTCTTTAATTCCAGATGACGGAAGTCTGACGCGAGCAAGCCCAACTATTGGATCTCTGGTCAGGGCTTTGTAGGAGAAGGCATCACAATGGTGGCCACATATTCAGAAAGGATCAGACAAGACCTAGCAGGACAGGAAGCAGAGAGGTTCATTGGCCTGGCCTTCTCTAGCAATAGAAACTTGCTGTTTTTAGAATTGTCCAGGCAGAGCTGCATTAGCTCCTTCTGAAGGTGACAGTGAATCCCAGTGACCTAAAACCTCCTCTTGGACCTCCCTCTGAAGAGATCCACCACCTCCCCACATTGCTACATCCAAGCTAATTTTGAAGCTCACTCAAACTAGAGTGTACAGAGAGTTTAATGTCTACCCTCTGTCCTCTGGAAGGGAAGGGCTTGCTGATTGGGGCATTTTCTCTTGTTCTCACCCATTCTATCTACTGTTACTCCTTTGCAGCATATCCCTGTCTTACTTTTGTTTTCAGCCAACCTTCCATGAATCCATAGTTATACTGGCAGTTCATGCTCCTGTTCCTGGTTTCCCCATACCCAATAAGCTGAGCATTAGGGTAACTTGACGACCGAGTCATAGAGAGTGGCAGAAAACTATAACAGGCTTTCCATGGCTGGCCATGAAGTCTGTGTTGAACAGTTGTTATCGTGGAGAAGAGTACAACCAGAAATGTGGGGAATAAAACTGCTGCAGCACCTGAATCTAGGGTTTAAGATGAGAAATAACCAAGCATTTAATAGGGAGGTCTCTCACAGGAAGTGGAGTTAAGAAAGCAGGGTAGGGAAGGGGAATGGAGTTAAGGAAGGATAAACCAACTTTGGTCTAATGCGGTGGGGAAGCTTTGGTGTACTGATTACAGCACACACTGGGTGTGACAGTCATGGCTCACCTGTTAGACTTGGGACACCTCCCAAGCTTAGTAGAAGGACCAAACAAAGCATGGATTTCTTCAGAAGAACCTGTCTCCTCCTTGTCTCCTGAAGGTGAAACACTCCCAAACCTTCCCTGTTTACTCAGCCTTAGGCCAACTAAATAGCTTTGTCAGTGTGACAGCCATTTAGCAAGACCTGCATTTGATTCCAAGAGCCCAGGAAAAAAATGCTGGATATGGTGGTGCATAGTTCTAATACCAGCACAGGGGAGGCAGAGAAAGACCATCCCTGAGGTTTACTTGGCATGCCCAGTATCTAAAGAGGTAGATAAAATTCCTGAGAATGCACATATAAGAGAAGGACAGAGAGGGGAGAGATGAACTTGGCATTAAGAACAATGTTGAGGGCCCTCAGTAGATAAAGTACTTGTTGCCCAAGCACGGGGACCAGTGTTCCATTTCCTAGGACCCACACTAAGTTATATGCAGTAGCATGCATCTGGAAAATCCCACTGGACCTCTGGTGAAGTGGGGACAGAGAAAGGGGAGGCCCTGGAAACTCTCAGATCACCTACCCTGGTGTCTGTCATGGTTAAACAAGAGACCCAGCCTCAAAGTAGGTGGAAGGTGAGGACTAACACTTGAGGTTGTCACCTGATGGCCACAGATGCCCTCACTCACACACAACCAGGAGCCTGTATGCATACACACACACACTGCACACATATGTCATGTACACTCGTGCGCACACACACAGCACACATATGTCATGTACACTAGTGTGCACGCGCGCGCGCAAACACACACACACACACACACACACACACACACACACACAGAAAAGGAACAATGAGGGAGCATCCAGATGGAGTTAGAGAGTAGAAAAAGGACATATTTGGTAGAGTAAAACACTCATTCAGTAACCCCAACTGAACTGAAGTTCAAGTCAAGGCTGAATCACATGAAAAAATACTTTTCAGTGTTATTTTTATTCTGAAATTACTTAACGTTTAGATTATTAAGAGAGTCTTAAGGTTCAAAAATAGATGCCCAGCTACAGTTATTGAAGAAATAACCAAACCTCCATAGATGGGATATAATAATAGCATAGACAGGCTCTCCATAACATTGTTTTAAATATTCTTTATTTCATTAAAAAGGCCACATCTGTAGACATCTGTGTACATGTCCTCCAGTGGCATGGCCCTTAGCATTAAAAAATTACCAACAAATATGTTGCTTTTAAGTAAGTTTCTTCATTAGGGGAAAGACCTAAATATACATGCTTCGCAACCAACATACATCTGAACAAATGTACATACTTTGCTTATGTGTGTCCACAAAGGCAAGTTTGCACCATGTAAATTACTTTTACTTTTTTTGTGTATGTTTTTATATTGTGAACTATACAGACAGTCTATGTGTTAGACTGTAGAAATCTAGCTAATAAGATATTGATAACATATTTCACAAAATAGCATATTATAAACACCTACAAAACAAAGTGATTTTTGTTTCTGTTGTTTTTTAGAAAATAAGAGAGTAGAATTCAGTTAAATACTGGATATCTGTGACTTCATACTGTGTGCAGTGGAATATCCTTTTACAAGGAATTTATTTCTCATCCCTTCCCCTTCTTTGAAAATGGTGACTATTGGATGTGGCCAAAATCACTATGGAAAGCCCCCAAATCACCTTGCAAATTACAGTGTTTTGCCAAGATTGCCAATTTTCAGTCTCTTCCCCAGGATAGAACAGATCCTGTCTCACCTACCAGAGTCATTTGTTTGTGATGAGGGTCTATGAGGTACAGGATCACAGGCATTCAGACTCTTTAGCTCCTCCCACTGTGAGCCCCCCACCTCATTACAGTCTGGCTACACCTCAGAGGCTGCAGAGCATCTGCTTCACACAGCTGTATCCCTCATATTTGAGTGGAGAGCAGGCAGCCCTATGGGATCGCTTATACTTTCAAATTGTTCTCTTCCTCCCTTCTCCTTTGCTTCTGTCCTTTCCTTGCTTTCATTTTCTTATATTTTCTGGACATAAGTAGTTGAATCTATGCGGCTAAATTGGGATATGTTACAACTCTGTGGCATCTGGCATCTTATTTATATGCAGTTTTGTAAATGTCTCCTCTTGTGGAATGAAGTCACCAATCAAAGTTCCTGCATGTGTGCTTGCCGAGTCTGGAGAATTCTCTTAGGAGAATGAACTCCCTTCTGATCACACCATGTGATGCTAGTTCCTCTGCTCGCAAAAAATCGCTGCATTAGTAGATGCAAATCATCAGGCACTGAACAGCAGCAGACAGTTCCGAGGTGATTAAGTGGCCGAGCATCCTCAGCCACGGCCCCGTCACCGTAGCTATCATCATCAGGCTTTTCAAGACTCACATGAAAATCCCAGTTAATTTCTCAGCTGTCTTCTGTTTTAGTTTGGAATCACCACGAATTTTCACTGTTGTACTACTGCCCCTGTGAAGCTGGTCAGTGCAAAGTCTGTGACTCTGTTATCTCATGAATGGCTCAGCCTCAACGTCCTGACTATGAGGGAAAGGATGGGCGCAGTGGAATCCAGCTGTGCTCTGAGAACAGGAATGTATAAGTCACACTTTCCTGACATCAAGCCAGAAGTGGTGCATGTGTTCACTACCAAGGCTAGAAAGGGGAGAATTTCAAGGTAACAGTTTGGGATTTGTTGCTATTGCTGTTATTGTTTTGTCTTTTTAAAGGGCATTCAAGGTTACTCAAGTGTGATCATTGTGACTGCATGCTAACTGAAATGTCCCTTGTCAAAGGAAAACAACAACAACAAAACCAAGTTCCTAAAGTACCCACTCCCACTAGGGGATTACATACTCAGAAAAACAACTCTCCAAGATACTTTTTGGAGGAATTCTGTTGTGGTTGTTACATATTGTGCTGGTTAGATTTTTGTCAGAATGACACAAGTTAGAGAGTCACGTGGGAAGAAGGACCCTCAATGGAGACATAGACAAACCTGGTCCATAGACAAGCCTATGGGACATTTGCATGATTGGTGATAGATGTTCGAGTGCCCAGCCCACTGTGGGTGGTGCCAGCACTGAGCAGTGGTCTTTCATTGTACAAGAAAGCAGGCCAGCAAGTCAGGAGGTAATGTTCCTCCTGCTTCTGCTTCAGTTCCTGCCTCCAAACTTCTTTCTTGAGTTCCTGCCCTGACTTCTCTCAGTGACTGACTATGATGGGGGCATGTTAAAGTACCAACGTACAAGTTGCTTCTGGTCAGTAATTCTTTTTTCTTTAATTAGCAATAAAAAACCAAAAACAAACAAACAAACAAACAAAAACTAGGACACATACTACCTTCCCTCCACTCAGGGATACGGATTGAGTACATGGTAGGTATGCACCGTGAAAGGCACTGAGGCGCTGTAGTCAGCAAAGCCATGACTTTGACCTCATAAAGCTTATGATCTTTTTGGGAGTCAGGGGTGTGACAGAAAATGAAAAAAAAAAGAAAAAAAAACAATCATATAGGAAAAACAAAGAAAAATTCATTAATTAAAGCAATTCAGGGAACTGTTAGGAAGGCAGGTGAGAGGGTCACAGTTAGATAACAGAAGCTTTGAAGGGCTGAAGTAATTCATGGGGTGACTCCAGGCTGCCCCTGGAAGAGGTGGACTTTAGACTGAGATTTGGGTGAAAGGCTGTGCAAAGAGCCAGAGGCAGGGCATCCTGGAGAGAGGTCAGTGCTGGACAGCTGATGACCCTACAGCGTCAGTGCTGGACAGCTGATGACCCTACAGCGTCAGTGCTGGACAGCTGATGACCCTACAGCTATGGAATTGTAGAGATGACAGAGGAGCACTTAATGGACCTATAGTTGTGGGTCTAGTGCCTCCTCTCTATAGAAACAGAGGATTTGATTTTGTTTCTCCAGATGTCTCCACTTCTCCACAAACACCTTGGTTGTTTTTGTAGGACTTGAGTTTGTGTTTTGTTTTGCTTTTCTTCCACACAGCAATAGGCATGGCTTCTTTTTCCCTAGGTTTATAATAAGTCATTTTCACTTGTTTTAATAATGTAATTAACATTGCTGAGATGATGTATTATGAAGTCATAAAATTAGCTGTAGCTTTTCTAGAAGCTCAGTGAGCAACACTTCCCCTGGCTTTAGCAAAACTTATAAGCAACAGATGCACAAAGGGTCATAAACCATGTTCTAACACATAAACACACATTTTTCCACTAAGGCAGAAACAGCAGGAAAAAGGGGGGGGGGGAATTGGCTGCATGTATTTCTATATTATTGATGGTAGCTTTAGAGGCAAGTTTTGTTTTTTAAGTTAGTAAAATGCATGAATTTGAGAGGGAAGATAAAAAAGGGCCCTAAAGAAAGAATTTGTTTTTTTGTAATACATTCTAGGTGTTGAAATGTTTATTTTATGGTCTTATTTAACTTTACGAGTTGTATGGTCAATGGATAAATAAATGGTGAAGAAATAAATTGTATATGTTGGAATAGTTTAAATACTAGGAGACAAAACAAAAGATTATCTAAAGTGGTCTATATGAACATGAGCATACTTATACATACATACATATGTACATACATACATATATATATATTTATATATATATATATATATATAGTGTTCATATCGAATGGAGCTTGCCTACTACTTCATACTAGGTCAAGTGCTGTGAAAGAAAGGAATTGAAAGTTCTTGCCCTGTGGGTGTAATAAATTCACATCAAACAAACATCAGGCATGATCCAGTCTGCAGATATATGCTCACACCGGGAGAGAATGATTCTGTCTGTGCCATGGGAATGCCCCATGGAGGGGAAGGTTTCAAAATGCCCCGCAGATGGGAAGAAGGACCCACTGTGTAATTTCAGCATAAAAAGCGTATCTGTAGATATGGAATGAGTTCAAGATTATGCCAGTGACCCAAATGAAGTATAAAATAGCTTAAAGAAAAAATTGAAGGAAGGATAGGGAATATCAAGATGCCTGCACCTAGAAAATGGCCGAAGTGACCAAAATAAAAAGATTAGAACCCAAGTTCAGATTCATTGCTGTAAACTATGTGGAACAATTACATCCAAAGAGCTCAAGGAGCCCAGCTCAGGGTAACTGGAGTCCTTACCACCAGGGAAGAGGCACAATTGAACAAGGGCTAACAAAAGCACCGTGAAATTTGTGAGTGGGTCTCTGGATGTAGCAAATAGTTGAAAACTTACTAGTGAAAATGAGGGTAGTTCATCCTTAGGCACAACTTGGAATTATCAAAATAAGAGAAGACATGAAAATGCCTTAGTAAGAATAGACTATGTTTCATGAGTTAATTCTGTGCTTAGGTCCTCATACAAAGACCAGGGATGAGCTAACACTTCCCACTTCCTGAATAAATGCTTAGAAACAAACCTTAGTGTGAAAATGCAGGAAACCTTTGAGATAGAAAAAAAAATCTCTTAATTTTTAACCACATCAAAACAATCTCTTGATTCTTAACCATGTTTCCTGGTCTCTGTTTCCATGGATGAACTTTAGACCCAGGAAGCCCCTGCACACCTTCTGCCCACCTCCTGCCCACCTCCTGCCCACCCTCGTGTCTCTACTATGTCAGTCTGACTTCCTAAAACTGCTATTGATTCTCCATCCCTGTGGCTCATTTTCTTGCATTGTACAGAGTGGACAATCTTGGGCTCCATTGCACACAACTTGAAATAGTGCTTAATGTGTCCTGGGTTTTAATTAGTCCCCCATTCCTGAATTTGAGGGAACATGTGGGAAAAGGAAATTCAACTAGCCATGAAAGGATTTTTTTGTTTGTTTGTTTTGTTTTCTTGATTTCTTCTAATCTTCCTCAGCTGCACAGAACCCAGGCAGAGAAAACTCTCTGGTGGAAACTCTGGAGGAAGCAGCGAACAACAACTTAAGAGATTTTCACATGTGCAAACCAAACATCTTCCATTGAGGTTTTAAAAATAGTCCCCTTTAAGCTTTAACATGTGTGGGGATTGTGTTTGCTCAGGTAAACACAGGCCAGGCCTGCACATGCAGGCCCTCAGCACCTCACAGCAGGCTCACAAGTCTAGATGCTGAAAACTCCGTTTTTATTGCCTGTTCCTCTAGAACTTTCTGTAGCTCTACTCAGGAAGAAAGGGTCCTCACCCCCCAGATGTTGGAGCTCCCTTAAGGCAGGCAAGTGCATCATGCTCTCTCCCTTTGGGCATACCATTGGCATATATGTGGTCAGCTTCTACAAATTCAGTCAGTGGACTGATACGCATATTTTATTCCCTTCCTTCCTTCCTTCCTTCCTTCCTTCCTTCCTTCCTTCCTTCCT
>CAJQZJ010032196.1:1581561-1599126 GCA_907164525.1 Lophiomys imhausi | reverse complement strand
CCTTCCTTCCTTCCTTCCTTCCTTCCTTCCTTCCTTCCTTCCTTCCTTCCTTCCTTCCTTCTTTCCTTCCTCCCTTCCTTGTCTTTCTTCTTAAAAATAGTGGTGACAGAATACCTTATTCTTTTTCTTTCCTTTTGTTTCTAAATAGGAAAATCCACCAGCTTGAAAATGGAAGAAAACAATGACTCCACGGAGAACCCCCAAGGCCAAGGCCGGCAAATCACCACCAAGTGTGGGTGGCTGAGGAAGCAAGGAGGCTTTGTCAAGACTTGGCATACCCGCTGGTTTGTGCTCAAGGGTGATCAGCTTTATTATTTCAAAGATGAAGATGAAACCAAGCCCTTGGTAAGTAGGAAAAAAAGTCCCTGCAGACCTTAGAGATCCACGCAGCTGATGGAGACTGAAGGGGTCTCAGTCTCCCCAGTACATCTGTTTACAGGCATCTTGTCTGCTTCTTTTCCATGGTTTGCTTAGATTTGGACATTATAAACTAGCTAATTGAGACTCAGGCAAATTACAGTTGTCTAATGTTAATTTTGAGTTTTACTAAAAGAACAGAATGTCTGAATTCCTCAGGCAAACTTATTAGTGGGCATCTACTAGTGGGTATAGCTCATAGCCAAGGCAGCTTTTCTTTTTTTCTTAGGAATAAATTGAAAGTCTGTATTGTAAGGGAAACTGTATATATAGCCACACTCCCCTGGGGACAGTTCCTGTGTTTCACTGTGGTTCCTTAGTGGTCATTTATTTCCTTCTGTTCTTAGCCACAAGTTTCAAGACTGTAACAAAAGAAGAAAAGGCGCTTGAGTTTTCTTAGCTCTAGTGATTGCTGATCAACAGTAGAGAGATGCAAAGAGAGGCGGCGGCATCCTTGTGTCTTTCCTTCATCTACCTCTAGGGCAAATAGAAATGGCAGAAGAAATATTTAAGCTGTGGTTATATAAACATCTCTAATAGCATGCTCTTCAGGCAACTTCCTCTCATGCTAAAAGTTCAAGATGTTAATTAGGAATTTGAATCAGAACTCTGATTTAATACTTTAAGTTCATGATGCATGATAATTTCATGAGATTCTCATTTCTGTAATTCAGTTACTTAAAAACAATGTAAGTGCATACATACTTTACATGCATACTGTAAACACCAGTCATTTATCTGAGATTGCTACCAGCTTTTGAGTATTTGCCAGAGTTAAGAATTTACATTAATAACTTATGAAATACTTATAGTTTATATAGCTATATTTATCTGTCTATACAGACACCCACATATGTACATACCTTTTGTATGTAGATGGTTGTATGTACATGGGTTGAGGGATGACCACTTGAGACTGGACAACCTATATGGAAGTTTGTCCCTAGAAATACTGACTCTGCTTCTATCAGGTGGTGACCGGCTGTAGCTCCTCATCTAGGAGTGGGACCTCATGAGGTTTCCCCCATCCAGTTTGTCACACGAACTGGTGTTGTCATTATGTGGGTTTATCCAGACAACCGTATCTTTGAGATTTTATGGATACAGTTGCTGGAAGAAGAGCTCATGAATTTGGGAGGAGGGACCAGAATGATATAGATGCAGTGCTCAGGTATGAATTTCTAAAAAAAAAATTAAAATCACATTATAAATGAAAATATATTCATTTATTATCTATAGTATCTATCTATTTTTCTTTTATTTTTCTCTCATACATTAGATCCCAGCTGCAGTTTCTGCCCACCTTCCCTCTCTGCCAGATCCACTCCTCCTCCATTTCTCTTCAAAAAAGAGCAGGCCTCCCAGGGATATCAATTGAACACAGCATAGCGTGTTACAATAAGACTAGGCACAAAGCCTCATATTAAGACTGGACAAGGCAATGCAGTATGAGGAAAAGGGTCCCAAGAGCAGGCAAAAGAATCAGAAACAGCCCCCCTCCTTGTACTGTAAGGAGTCCCACAAGAACATCCAACTATACAAGCATAACATATATGAGGAGAGCCTAGCTCAGACCCACACAGGCTCCCTGGTTGTTGGTTCAGTCTCTGTGAGTCCCTATGAGTCCTGCTTACTTGATTATGTGGACTGTGTTCTCAATGTCAGCCATATTCAAGACACTAATTCAGGGTGTGGTGGTGGTGTCCTTGATTCCTTTGTTTCCTGGAATCTTTCCCCCACCCCCTCTTCTGAGAGTTTCCCCTGGCTCCATTTAGTGTTTGGCTGCGGGTCTCTGCATCTGCTCCTATCAATTGCTGGGTGGTGCCTCTCTAATAACAATTGGGCTAGGTACTGATCTATGAGTATTTATATTATTTATTATCTCATGAAATACTTAACACTATGATTTTTATATTATCCTATGATATAATACTATTAGCCCTATTTTTTTTAATGAGAAGAAGACAGGTTTAGGATGCAGTTTGCCCTAAGTAAAGTGAAAGTGTTGCCCTGATTTAACTCTAGATATGTCCAGGTTCTTGTAGCCTGGGCCAAGTCCCTCTGAGTCAATGAATTAGAGTGTGACATACTGGTGCTGTGACAATACAGCACATTTCCAGATATGTCATCTGACTTGTTGTGGCAAACCTGTGGGAAATATGGGAATCATTCTATCAGATGAACAAACTGTGGCTTTGGTATCCTTAATGTCACTCTCCAGAGTTCTTTCTTATTGCATATCTTGTTTTATGCCATGTAATATTCAGATTAAGACATTGTCTTGAATATAAAGTCATTTTAAAACCAAATTTAGAGGAATATTTAAGTTAATATGAAAACAGTAACACATAGAGGACCCAGCATGGAGACTCTGATAGGGAAGATCATATTGAATATAATAACTGAAATGTGGGTAAGAGCCAGTGTTTGATTCCTGGATGCTTACCTGGCATGATGTTGGAGGTACTAGGTGGTTAACCAGAATGGATCCAAATTAAGTGATTCTGTGATGGACATAAGTCATTGAGGGAGCAAACAGAGAACTCACTAGCTGTGTGAGTAGAGAACTTGAAGCAGACTGAACAGAGATTGTCATTTTCCATGACAGAGTGCCTTTCCTTAATGTGGGTGACTTCATTGCACCAATAGCAAGGCTATTGCTTCTCAAGTGTGTGAAATGTGGATGTCACAGAAAGTGAAATCAAACCCCAGTTTGGGAAACCCTGCCCTAAACTGAACAAAGAAGATATTAACATGTTACCTGTGATATGCTCCTCTGTGTCATTTCTCACAGGTAATGTTCCGTAGTTCAGTTACTTTTATTTAGCAAACTGGAAATGTAATTAAGACAATGCAAAAAATGTAACCAGTTAATTCAAATGAAAACCTGTCTTAGAACTAACATTATCTTAGTTTTTAATATCTCTAAGAAAATAATGTTCTATTAATATTAGATTTAATATTTATAGACTTACAACTTAAATGAACAAAATAGGACTAACATGTTCTAACATAATACCAATTGTTTCACAAGTTAAACATCCTCTACCCACTATCCTCTGTGAAAATGTTAAAATTTTTCTTATAATGTATTATTTGTTGAGACTTGAAATTCATAAAGCAATGAAGCACTGGGGAATATGACACTTGTTTTAATTTCAAATCTTTAGACTAATGTTTAAACATAAACATGTAAAATTCAGTCATTTCTAACCCAGAGAGTTATCACTAACACATATCTATTCAGAAGATATTTCATCCTATGAATGGACTAATTCTTTTCTTTGGAGAACATTCTATTTTTATTGTTAAAAATTTCATTTTTCTTCACCCAATTCCTTTCATCTCCTCTTTGTCCAACCACCTTTTCAAATTCACAGCCTCTTATTCTTTAATAATTTCTCTCTCTCTCTCTCTCTCTCTCTCTCTCTCACACACACACATATGTAAATTTGTAAATAAAAGCTGCTGAGTCCACTTAGTGTTGCTCATATGTATATGTGTTCATGGCTGACCACATGGGGCAGGATAACCTATCAGGGACTTATTCATTGGGAAAACTGATCATTCCCCTCTCAACAGTGATTAATCACCTATAGTTCCTCATCTAGGGGTGGGACCTTGTGAAATTTTCCCCATTGACATGGGCATGTCAATTTTTGTTTTAATTTTTCAGGTCTTGTTTAGGCAACTATATTATTGAAACTTCAAGGATACAGCTTCCTGTCATAGATAGTATCCATTCTTTCATAGTAGATTCCCTGATCCTCTGGTTTGTAAATCTTTCCACTCCTTCTGTGGCATTCCCTTAATTTTGGGGGTAAGATTTGAGTTGTCCACAGATAAACTAGAGTGGGACACCCTAGGGTCATTTGTTCTCTGCATTTTGAGAAGTTATATCTTTCTGTCACAAAAAGAACCTTCTTTGGTAAGGGATAGAGCTGCTCTTACCTGAGGGCCAAGCATAAGTATTTAGAATGCAGTTAGAAGTTATACTGATTCAGGGAAGTGGCAGTAGTGGGCTCTCTAAGGTCCTTGGCCTTACCAGCCAAAGGCATTGGTCTAAGTTTAGCATGTCAGGCATGATTTCCCTCCTTGAGCCGACCTTACTTCCAGTCAGGCAACTGTTGCTTATCTCCAGAATATAAGTACCACTATTGTACTTTTTAGACTATCTTGTTTTTCTGGTCATTGTTGTGGTTCATGGTGTTACAGTTGGGTAAGACCTTTGCTTGCCTTCCTTGTATAGTGGGGCCAGGCCTATTCTATTCTATACTAATTGATCATCTCAACTCATAATTAAAAGTCTATTTAAAAGAATGAAGGGTAAATGACATTAAAAAAATCTTATGGAGATCTACATTAGGGTTTTGTTTTTTAAAATTGAATCCATGGCTTTATGCCTTATAGGCAAGTGTTCTACCACTGAGCTAAATCCCCAGGTTGCTCAATCCCTCTTGTTCCCTATCTTCCTCTTCCTCCTCCTCTTTCTTTCTCACATACTCACACACATGCACATATATATACATACAAACTCTAACACATGCACACACACATGCATACACACATATACACACACACTTACACATATACACATTTATGCACACACATGCCCACACACATACATGCACACACACTCACACAGGCACACACATTCATACATACATGTGTGGACACACATACACATATAATCACAAACATGGACTCATACACATACATGCACATTCACACACACACACTTGAAATGCAGTTTCATAAGTTGTCCACATTGGTTTTGAACTTGTAGTCTTCAGCTTCCTAAGTAGCTGGGATTACAGACATGTGTCTCCAGGCCCAATTTACAATAGGGTTTCAAAGACTTAAATGAATACAATATTTACAAATGTTATAATTGGGAAAAATATGTATTTACACAGCTGTGTGTAGCAACCAAAGGGATATTGATGATGAGCAGCTGGTGAGGAAGTATAAATCCCAGAGTTCCTTGCTCCAGGTGGACTGCTCCTCAGCTCTGCCCTTGCTCCCCCACTAATGCTAAGCTTTTCTCTGGCCTTACTTTTAGCTGCAAATAGTTCTTGATTATTTATATTCAATTTAATGCTTCAACAAGATGTCCTTGGTCTTCAAGTATTTTGACTCCCAGTTTTAAGGTGGGGATGTTTTTTGTTCTGTCTTATGTTGCTTCAGCTAGTTTCATGTTACCGGGGCTGACCTTGAACTTGCTACGTAACTATGGATGGTTGTGAAATGCTATTCCCCTACCTTCAAATCTCAAGTGCCCTCATCACAGGCACATGTCACACTCGAACAATAGCAGCTCCATGTTTGTGAGTGTGGAAAGAGGGCAGGACATTTAGAGAGGTAGATGTGGTCATAGTGCAAAGGGTTCTGGGTTCTAGGCAGATACTGGATTTCCTGTGGACGTCTCAGCATCACTTCTCCTGTGCTTCCTTGTTGAGTAGAAGGTGAATTTGCCTCAAGTTCACCATTTTCTAGGCTGATTGACAGTGACTTTACAGCCCCAACCAAGGCTCCCTGGCAGTATGTTAGAAGCTTACCTCAAAAGAAATAACTTACCTATTCAACTTAAAAATACATGAAACTAAATGTCTTTATTGTATACTACTTAAACAAATAGATAGTTGACCTCACTTTTCAGCTTTAGGTCATCAGGATAGAACTGTTGAGAAACCACTGGCTATGAGTGAATCCATTAATGCAGGGACATACTTCATTCACAGATAATTAAAAACTCTTTTTTTATTATTTTTATTTTTTTACATTTATTTATTTCTGCAAGTTACACCTCAATGACAGTCCCCTCCACCCCTCCATTCACTCCTCCCAGTCCCACTTTCCTACCCTCTTCTCCTTCACTCTCCTATCTGCTTTAAAAAAAAAAAACCAACTCTCCCTTTTAGTCCAATAGAAGGCTCATTTTTTATAACAATAAATACAATACAAAGTAATAAGGATAATTAGATCACTATTTTCATTCAATAATTCATTTTATTCAATAATTATGAAAATTATAAGCTATAACATACATTCCCAATGTCCAGTCCATAGATATTTGGCAACTGATATTAGTATTCTATTATCTATCTAACTCAATGAGTTTAAATTTCTATACTTAACTCAGTTTCCATCCTAACTTGCATTACCAACTTAAAATCATCTTCTTACACCCAGAACACCCTCTTAATTCCTAAACAACTTGAAATTTAACTGTGAGACTGTAACTACCTAGTCTTCAACCACATCATAGACCTGAGAGGGATAAATATATCTGAATACACAGGAAGTGTAGAGCCAGCAGCTTCCAAAACTAAGAAATGGCAGGCAACTGGCTGCCTGGACAGTCCCCAACTTCTCTCTATACATTAGAGCATCAATCTTCAGCCTTTTGGCCCAGTATCTCTGACAGACATTAATTGTAAAGCCGGAATTATGAAGGACTTGCCCACCCTGTCTTGGCAGAGCTAGGCTGTCAACTTACCTGCTTGTTGTCTCTGGGGGGAAAATATGGGAAAATTATCCATGTGTGTATTTATGCACCTGCCATCTTATCACCAATAGGCTAATGCTTTCTGCATTTTATATAGCTGTATTTTTCCAGATTTTCACATTTGTTTCCTATTTTGACTTTTAATCTTATGAATGGTATTTATGTATGGAGAATAAGTTAAAAAATGACTCTACAGACTTTATAAAAATATTTTCCTTTACTGTACCCTTGTACCTTTGGGACAATTATTTTCAGGAGTGTTTTAAACAGATTCATACCAAGTTTATGAAAATATTCACTTGAGAATCTTTCATTAATAATTATGATGGAGCTAGAGAGATTACTCAGGGGTTAAGGACAAGGTTGTTTTTTTGTAAAGGACCTAGGTTCAGTTCCCAACACCCACATGGCAGATCACAACTGTAACTTCAGTTCCAAGAAGACCAGGCAACATTTGGTACACATACACATGCAGATAAAATACTAATAGTCATAAAATTTAAAAAATGTTAAAAATATGATCAAAGACTGATGCTTAAATTATAGCACTCATAGCATGAGGGAAGCATTTGACATGGGCGTTATTATTTCTAAAAATAAGGCAATGGCATGGATATGTTGGTGTTCTCAGGGAGCAACCTGTCTTACTTCTCTTGAAGTATGCTACAACTTAAAGAAAAGCTAAGTTTTGCCTTGGGCTATGCTGGTGAGTTCCTCTAACACATCTCTCTGCTAGGAGGGCAGTGGGGAGCATCGATTTTTTAGAGCATAGTCTGAGACGTCTGATAAAATGGCTAAAAGCTAGACAGGTACCAACCCAATTAGTATAGCTTAGACTTTTCACCGATCGATCTGCGTGTGGGGCGAATGTTTTTTCTTGGTACGATGAAGATGACACTGTATTAGATCACAATGGATTTTCCTAAGTCAGAGTACAAATTGATGTTGAGGTTTGTAACCTGAGGCCTGACCTCTAAATGTGCAGAATTGATTGCTGATTAAGAGTAAGGTCTAATTTTATATACTGAATGAAACTCATGAGTGCATGAAATCTAGAAACCTCTCAGGCACTTGCTGTTCCCTGTTACAAAACAGGAATCAAAAGAAGCCAAAGCCAAAGTTAAATTCTTAGAGTAATGCTGCAAATGTAAAAACGAATTTCACTCTCAAATCTAAGACAGAGTTGTGTGTGGCATTCCGTATTTAAAGAGAAACGTAAAATAGTATTGCAAGTCTCCATGAGTTTTTAGGGAGTCTTTGTGGCTTCATAAAAATTGTTTATCAAGAGATATAAAATGTGATTAATTCAAATTATTTTATTTCACTGTTCAATAATTTCTCATCGCTTATATCTATGCAGCATAATAAGTATATTTTTTACTTCAGACAAAGAGAGTTTGGAATAAAATTCTTTGTGTCGAACGTTAGCTATATCTGCTGGCAAATTGTTTCACATTGGGATAATGACTAATTAGTTTTAAGTTTTAATGAACTTCTGTGTGCAATGAGATCATGATCACATTCCTCATGAAGTTACTTTGAGGGTTTAAATGAGACTAATGTACACATGGTCTTAGCCAGAAGGCTGAGAAAAGGCAAAGCAATGAGAGAAGTTGTGCGGGTGGTTTCAAGATGCGATCACACAATGTAAACAGAAAATCAGCGCCAACTGTCCATACGTGAGTGAGTTTCCTCTTCAGATAATATCCAGGTTACTAATGTCACGGATCATTTCTAAACTCAGTACATAGGTTTCTGGTGTCTCTACAGGCATCCTATAGAAAATGGAAATAGGGAAGGAGAGAGGGAGGAAGGGCGAGAGAACCATTGGGGGAGAGAGCTTTTAAAAGCATCAGGCCACTTATTCCTGAACAACCGAGGGAAATCTGCTTCAAGTACACACTCAGGCTGCCAGTTACTTTGCCCTTTTTAACTTTGCTTCCAAATTCACCATGGCATCCTTTTCGTCCAAGCCACCCAGGAAAGGGATGTGAAAGGATCACTGCATAGCTGGAGTAAGCATTGCTCTTAGTCATTGTTCATGGGCCCTTACTTAGATGCGATGGATCACTATAGCAGTTACTTTTCCGTTGTTGTGATAAAATGCCGAACCACAGCCGAACATAGCTTAGAGAAGAGAGGGTTTACTGTAGCTCGCGGTGCCAGAGAAAGGACTGAGAGTTCCTGTTGGTACCGAGAGGGCTCCTGAGGGGGAAACAGCGCAGTCGCAGCACGTTGCGCTTAGAGTAGATGGTTGGACAGAGGGTTTCAGCACGAGGATTTCTTCCTCCTAACATTCTGAAAGTCCGCCTTATCTACTCCAGGCATTTTCCTGGCAAGCAGTTGATCCCAGTTGCTCTGTGTAGAGGTTCTAGAATCATACTGTTTTACAAGGAGTTTCTTGGTGATGGGCATGGTAATTTCCAAGCAATGGCTGACTTGACTTAATTTGTAACCTGTGTTGTCAACATCGAAATCCCAGGAACACTTCCATCAAAGCAGTGCTCACGACTCTAGTCTTTTCTTTCTCGTTAAATTATTTTGGGGTTCCTTCAAAGTGGCTTTAAATGGAATCCAAGAAAACTTAATGGAATCTCTTTGCAAATTTTCAGAGAAAGAAAGCCCTGGTTTTCCAGTTTCCTATAACACAGATTTCTCAGCAGCAATCTGGTGGGAAAGTGCAGGGGTTGAATTCCTCGGAGTCGGAGGGAGTCTGCTTCTTTCCTTGGCTGAAAGCTCTCGCCTTCGTGATGCAAGTCAGCATACGGAGCCAGATGGTCCATATTTTCAGTGTCTCATTAGCAGAGACTTTACCACTTTACATTATGCTACTGGCAGAGAACAGAAGTAAGAGCAGGAAGTGAAAGGTTGGAAATGTCATTTGAACATTTGTAGTTTGGGTGCTGACAACAGTGTCTTTCAAGGGCTGACTCCCTCCTGGCACGAAATATTTCACAACCGGTTGCTACCTCTTCTCTACGAGGTTTCTTTCGCCTGTTGACCTGCCTGGCTTTAGCGTTATCTTGTCTAAATCTAGTCTCCATCCATTTCCCCAGAATTATTACTGCATGTTCCTTAGTTTGTTTACCTTTTATGCATGTAGGAAAAAACGTGAAAGCAGAAATTCTTATTCTCATATTCTGGGTCTCTGTGTATATTCTGTAGTGTATTTTTGAGGCTCATCCACATCATAGATTATATTTACACTTTGATTTTTATTGCTCCTTGATCATATGCTGTTTTGTCAATATACCACACTTTTTAATTCGTTTGCCAGGTGATGGGTATTTGGGGTGTTTTTCTTCTTAGCTATTATAAATAATGCAGTTATGAACATTTACATACAGTTTTTTTTTGTGTGTGTGTGTGTGTTCGAACATACAATTTCATTTCTCTTAGGAGTGGAATTGCTGAGTCATATGTTAATTATGTCCAAGTCTGAGGAACTACACTGGTAACTTTTAATTGTTAATTTTTAATCTAATTTAAGATTCAAGTTTCACATTCAGTTTAAACCTCATCTGTGTCCCTTCATACCCTTCCCAGCATATGCCTGTTTTGACAGCTTGTTGTTGTGATGGGGCTTCAATTTAGTAGAAAGGAAGCTATACTTCTCTTTCTCTTGTGTGTGTGTGTATGTATGTATGTATGTATGTATGTACACAGAGAGTGTAGGTCAGTGTGCATGTGTGTGTACATGTATGTGAGTGTGTGTGTGTGTGTGTGTGTGTGTGAGAGAGAGAGAGAGAGAAATGGACAGAAAGAAGGGGAAAGAGAGGGAAGGAAAGGAAGAGAGGAAAGGGAGAGGGAGAAAGAGGGAGAGGACCATCTCTTTGAAGTCTCTTGCAATGCAGCTGGCAAGGAGAGGAGCATAGGATATCAGGGCCACATGTTTTTGTGGCTCTCACTTGCCTTTGTTGGATTTGTGGCTGGTGATCACTCTCCCAGCTGCTTTGATCTCTGCAGCTGGGATTCAGACTATCTGTTTTCTGTCTAAAAACCTTCTATCCCTGATATAGCAAGTACACCCCCTGGTTTCTTGCTTCCAGGATCCCATCACCAAAGGGCTTCCTTTCCATCATTTCAAAACTGGCTGGAAGGCCTGGGTACTGGGCAAGCATCCTAAGAAAGTGACTGATTTAGGTATAAGTCACAAAGATACTCCCCTGGTGCTAGTGATGCTGTCTGACTCCATAGTCACTTCTCTGGATGTTTTGTCCTTGGTCTGACCATGAGTGCAGGCTGAGACTGGCTATGGCAGTGGTGTGATATTAAATTAGATTCCATTCTGGTATCTCTTAAAATTGTGGGACTCTCAAAACCTCTAATTTTAGTTTCTAGAAACAAGTTCAGCACAGAGTATGATTCTTATTTGGTATCATATTCACAAAGATAGCGAGATATTTTTAGATTTTTAAAGTTGTTACCCGTAAATAAAATACATTTGAGTCTTATCCTCCCAGATAAGTGGGACCAGGATTCTCTTATGAACTAACTATTGTTGAGTTGTCAAAATCCATCATATGTTTGACTTCTTGAGATTAACTAGAAACAGTATTCTTTTTATGGACCATACATACCCCTTACATACAAGTTTCCATATTTGAAAATTTTAAGATACAAAATGTATTATACTACTTAAATTTATTTTAACTCATGCGACCTTGTTTTCTTTTAATGTACCATCTCTTACTAAGCCATAGTTACTGGAAGAGATTACAGAGTTGATTGTTTTGTAGAACATTCCATAGCTCATCTTTATGAACCCAGATTCTTGATTCAACAAATTCTTTGGATATGGAACCAAATGCACTTGAAAAATATGCTAAAGTTTTAAACTCAATGCAGATGAATGGATGCGTATCTCCTGCTGGGCCAGTTATAAGGGTGGTGAGGATAGGGAGCTGAGCCTGTAGTTCTGGGCTCATGGGTCTAGATGTTTGTTCAGTGTGCTGCCATCTTGGACCAGCTTGAAGTGTGCAGCACTGTTTGAATAAATCAGCATTGTCCCTAGTTAGCTATGCTATTTAATATTCATAACTGTCTACAGAGAAGACCGGGAACACCAACTCATCAGCAAGTAAGATTCTAATTGTTCAGGCAGCCTTGCAGGGCCAAGTTTCTCTATTTTGAAATGTTTTCCCAGGTGTTGTTTTCTGATGCTGTGATTTATATTTTCCCCAGATTTAAAAGGAGATATTTTCAGGTCACTTCTGCTATTTTAAATAACAATGCTGTGGTGCCTGAAGGCATACTATTCTGGCATTTATGATGCCCATCACCGAGGATCCCTCTTCCTTTTGTATTTCCTCAGTTCTAGGCAAAGATGAAGTTTCTCTGGCTTCAGGATTAATTTTCACTCCCAACTTTCCATAGGTTTTGCTTAATATTATATTTGATCTTGTTTTCTAAAAATAAATGATTATGATTCTTGCAAAAAAAAATTCCCAAGCCTTATCTGTAAAATTGTGCAGTAATATCCACAAATATTTGGAAATTAGGCCCTATACCTTTTGGGGGAGATTGAGTAGTATTTTCATTTCATACACACGTAAATTTTGTAAATATTCTCAATTAGCTAAATTTTGAATCAGCATTGCTGACAGCAGTTCTAGCCATCAACACAAACAGTGACACACGATTGCTTGTCTCTAAGAGTCAGTCTTAACCTTCCTGGCTAAACTACTGCCATCTCACAGGCAGTTCTGTTAAAGACACAGAATTATTTTAAATTTTGGCTTCCTTCTTGTTAGTTCTGGTTTTGGATATTTTAAAGGGGAATAAAACAACAACAACAAGACTGCCACCTCTGAAGTTCTTTCCCTCTGAGATTATGAGAGAAGTTAGAAATCTTGGTTGGATTTTTAAACCTTAGATTGGTTTGCTGTCAGATGTTCTAACAATCCATTTTTGAAGATTTATAGGTCCAGAGGAATCATTGTAGAGACTGTAGCTTCATGCCACTATAAAGAAAATTTGTAACACCATTCATTTCAATATTTATGGATTTTTGGAAATTGAACTGACATCTTTTGACATATTGGATGTGTTTAACAGTGTACATTTACTCAATGGAGGTGATAATTTGTAGATATTACATTGGCTGTCTTTCTAGGTTGATATTTCTTCAATCAACACCTCAGCAAAAATTTCATTTTGCAAGGCCCTGTGTTTAATCATGAGTGTGGAGAGAGAGCATTTTGTTTTCTCCTTTCTCAGTCTTTCCTTTTACTTTCAAGATTGGGGAATGAGTCCCACAATGCTGCATCCAAGGAGTTCATCTGAGGCATGCTCAATGCTGATGTTTTTCTAACATTTGTATTTGGATATCTATGGACGCTCCAGATTTTTACCATGAAATACATTAGCAATATTATGGAAGTATCCAGAATGAAAACAATAAGCCTTCTTACTTTAAAGTGTAGCTAGCTTAAATAATTCTTCAGTTTCACATATATGTATATATATGAATATATATGTATATATACATATATGTATGTATATGAATAACCAATGAAATGAATTCCATCTGTCTCTCTAATGATGTCTCTAATCATCTCATTGCAGGCTGTTTCCCCCAGGAATATAATAGTGACATTGACTATGAGCTGTTGCATTCTGCTCTCAGGATTTGTCGGGTGATCATTTCATTAATTTTCATTGTGCTTTCTATAGAAATGATAAAACCAGGTCGAATAGTAAAAATTAAAACAAAATAAATAATCCCTGAAGAAAAGCAAATGATCTCTGGAGGTGTGCAGGACTAATCTCGTGCCAAGGTGTTTCTGAGTAGATCTTTCCGTGAAATTATAAAGGAAAAGGAAGGAACCAGACATCAAGTTTGAGAGTAGGAATGCAGTCCTCAGTGAGACCTATTGAAGAACCCTGTATTAAAAATACTGATCACAGCAACTTGGAATTCTCTTATGTGCTAAGAGAGTTCAGGAGATGGATTGCTGGCTTAAGGAGAGCTTCCCTAATACAACCCATCTGCGCATAGCTAACGCTGGGTTTTGGGAGTCATCAAATGAATCTGTAGTATCTCTGCATGCATTCATAGTCATAGATAGTTCTTGTTTCATTGTTTCACCTTATGCCACTCTGATCCGTTGACATCAACATGAGCCTAGGTTTCATTTCCAGCTGCCTTTACAATTCATTCAGGGCTGACAGTTCATGGACCAAAGCATATGTGATGGATGTGTCCCTAGCACAGGGGAAGGATGCTCGTGGCCTGCAGCTGATTACTGTAACTTAGTTAATGGTAATGAAACGGACATGGCCCATTATATAGTATGTCATTGGCTTTCTTCTTAGTCTGAGACAGGTGTTTTATTCCTTCTCCAAGTAGATTAGTCACTGCTTTTGTGTGGAGGGTTGGAGAGCTTTCTCACTGATCACTGTCCTGGTGACAGATCCCAGTATATGATTAAATATCATATCTAACATTAGTCTCTTTTTCTACCTTTGTCTCCCCAGGGAGTACTGTCAAGAGGAAAAGACCACCAAATTTCTCCTTGTCCTTTGCATCTAATTTGTTATTGATATAATATACAAAGAACTTTATCGGGGTCCCTTATTAGAAGAACAATTTCTTATATCCCAAGTATTTCTGAGTTTCTCTGTTTTCTGTTTTGTGTCACATTAACTCAGAGATGGTCAAATGGAATGATGGTTGCATTGAGGATGACCAAAATTTAGGCTTTGAGTACAAATAAAGGAACCAAGATACTGGAGTTTAAGGCAACCTACAATCATCTTAGATCGGGAAAAATAATTGTTTACCATTTAGATAAAATTAAATGTCTACATAGGATCTTTGGTGCAAAGCCTGAAACAGGAAGTAAAGGTGCCTGGTCTTATAGTGAAAGACAGGGGTGGGGTGGGGGGGTTGAAGGACTCTTCACTATCCCTATGGTCTCTGCCAGTCAGTTCTATAATTCTCTCTTGTCAGCCATTCCATCCCTATAGCTTAAACAGAATAGAGCTTGAATTTCGATTGGTCCAAATCTATCAAATAATAGAAGACTACACTGAGAGTCCCTAAGTTTAGTTTCATGTAGAGGATTCTCATGATTAAATAAAGCTGACAAATATTTATATTTACATAACAGCTAACACTAGATTGTGTTTTTTGTCTGAGTTTTACATCTAGGTCCTCTGTTGAAAGGGCTGAAGTAAGAGAGGACCATGATCTAAGATGTTCCTTCTCAAAATGGGAGGTTGCTGACTTACCTGTCATAATTTTAAAAAGTTAAAAATTAAAAACAAAACAAGTAAGGTGGTTGGGTGGCACATGCCCATAATCCCATTAATCTGGTGACAGAGATAGGTGAGTCTCTATGAGTTTGAGGCCAGCCTGATCTATGTAGAGAATTCCAGGGCAGCCAAAACTGCACCATGGGACCCTGTTTCAAAAACAAGCTAACAACAACAACAACATCAAGAAGTAGTAACAACAAAAACCTCACCATAACAAAAAATTGTTTAAGCATTACACACTCAAGAACTGGCTCATGCGTTTGATAGATGTGTACAATCGTCTTCTTGTCACATGGGCACCAGGAGTTATTTCTTGATTTCTCTAATAGAGGAACAATGGTTCATTGAGAACAGAAAACACTACATTCCCTGAAATAGAAGGCCAAATGGAAGCCTCTAAACAAAGTTTCCAGCCCCTGGAATGAGGATAAGCAAGAGGGGGCATGTGGCATAGTGTGCTGAGGGTACTAGTCATTATCTAGTCACCATAAGGCAGATCACGTGGGGGCTGGAAACTTTATTAAATTTTAGTTTATTATCACTAGCTTATAAATTAGTTTGAATTTTATAGTGACATTTATTACTATAAAATATTTTAACAGATGAGATGCAGTTGCACCAACTGCTCAGACTTCTTGGTATTGGGCTCATTTGCTCTCCTTTGCCTTCTTCTCTTCCAGCCTTTCTTCCTTCTGTATTTGTTCATGAACAGATTCATGCATGCTGGCATTGGCCAGGAATTTGCTTGTTACACAGTAAGCTACTATTTTGTGAATCCCTATTGTAATGATGGCCAACAGCCTTGCAAGGAGTCAAAACAAGTACCACAAGAACTAACCCGAGAAGAATGTGATGGTGCTGGGTGTACATGGATATTCATAGAAAAACAAAAGTCAGTTGCATTTAGAAAGACCTGAAGCATGAGGACAGTCTTGGAGGAGCAGAGGGAAAGCTGTTTGGGTTGAGGGAAGAGCATGGCCGGGGCAAACAACTTCATGTGTGGACTAACTGTATCCGTCAGGGATTTTCAGTTAGACCTTCCTGTATCTTAGACACATCCAGTCAGCCATTCATTTAATGTGAGGGATACACATGGTTGAACGAACTCTCTTCAGTATTTTCTGGTGTTTTTTAATCCTGCATTAATGATGCTTCCTGCCTACTGACTACCTCATCTGTCCTTTCACATAATAGTTTTTGTTCATTTACTTAGGGGGGACAAAAAGGAAAATCCTTTTTTTTTTTTTCCTGCCCATAATCCCTGTTTTCATTCTCTGTCCAGCCCGGATAATGGAGTGAAGATTGGGAGGCTGTCCTGTGAGCCATATCTGAACCTGTAACTCTCTGTTTGACAGTTCTGTCCATGGAGGATTAGTCTTTCCTGTCCTGAGCAACTGTGACTTGAGCCAGGGGTCTGATCCTCTAGCAGAGTGTACTGTATGTACCCAAGTCATTGCCAATGACTGAAGAAGGGTCATGAACTCCTTTACAAGAGGGACATACAATTCCCTGGAATGCAGAAAAGGGGTTCATTATGGCAGGGTATCCCCCCTTCCCAAGATGACTCCCCTTTAACATCTGAAACAGCTTTAAATCACTAATCAGGACAATAGCTGTATCTAACATTTTAAGGCATTTATGTGGCTTCACAAATGTTACTCTTCTCTTTTAGCTGCCAAATGTATACCCCGCCCCCCAGAGAAAAGAGTTCAAAGACAATGACTGCTAAAGACTCTGTTCCCAAAATAGTTAATTCCTGTTCCAACCCATAGCATTTCCAATTTAATGTTGAAAATTACTTAAAATGGAGAAGTACATGGAATTGTCTCTTTTAAAGGTCACTGAGATATTTATTGTTAAGGGCAAAGCAGTAGCAAGATGGGGTTGCAATAGAAGATAGCTTTATGAAAGGGATTGCACTGGGCCTCAGAGCCATCAGTGCACTAGGAGCAGCCTGTTGGCTCCACCTCCTATCTACACACAGTGAAAAGTCTGTGGACACTTGACTACAGGTGACTTGTGTTGGATAGCAGAAGTGACTGTGGTCCAGCAGTGTCAGAATCCTGACATCTAAAACCTACCCGGCTTTCTAATCCTGAAAGGAAATAAGGCTGAGCTGGATGACAGCTAATGTTTCTACCAGGGTGAAATTTCTAACTCTTGACTTACACTTTCTATCACTAATCGATGAATTCTGTGAGCCTTGTAATACAAAAACGGAAAACACCCAGGAATAAGACACAATAGTACTGGTAAACTTACTTAGGGAAAATGTGTGTGTGCATGTATGTGTGTGTGTATGAGCGTGTGTGTGAATGTGTTTGTGTGTAAGTGTGTGTATGAGTATGTGTGTGAGTGTATATGTGTATAAGTGTGTG
>CAJQZJ010032196.1:1568452-1581551 GCA_907164525.1 Lophiomys imhausi | reverse complement strand
GTGTTTCTGTGTGTGTATGTGTGTTTGTGTATATCTATGTGTGTGTGGGAGTGTGTGTGTGCACGTGTGTGTGGGAGTATGTGTGCACGTGTGTGTGGGAGTGTGTGTGTGCATGCGTGCGTGGGAGAGTGTGTATGCACGCGTGCGTGGGAGTGTGTGTATGCACGCGTGCGTGGGAGAGTGTGTGTGCACGCGTGCGTGGGAGTGTGTGTGTGCACGTGTGTGTGGGAGTGTGTGTGTGCACGTGTGTGTGTGCACGTGCGTGTGTGTGCACGTGTGTGTGGGAGTGTGTGTGTGCACGTGTCTGTGGGAGTGTGTGTGTGCACGTTCACATTGCTTGTGGATGTAAAGGTTGATGTTGGAATGCTTTCCACAACTGTCCTCCACTCTATGTTTGGAGACGTGAGCTTTCCCTGAATCTAGTGCTTACTATTATAGCTAGATTATCTGTCCCCCAAGCCCCAGAGACCCCATCCTCTCTGGGTGCTCTGTGCTTGGATTACATAGATTACATGCATAAGTTGTCATGCTTGGCTTTTACATTGGGTGCCGAGGATGGAATTCAGGTCCTCATGGCTGCTCATCAGTACTTTACCCACTGAGATATTTTCCCAGCTCTCAGAAAAAAACTTTTATGTTTTTAATTGATTATTTGAACAAGTTGTCTGTACCGTTGAATCATAGTACAATATGGTATAACATGATGAAACCATATTTGAAAAGTTACTAGCCAATGAGTCAGGTTCCTGTCAATATCTTCTGCTCCTCTGGCCAGAGATACATAAACCTTCAGTTTCCTTTATTTTTTTCAACATCAAGCTGCCTTTTGATCCTCTTGTTTGAGATTCCTCCTGGGATATCCCTAGCAAATTATTTTTGGCTAGAGACTGGAGTTGGTTAGAGAGGAGACTGAATATGACTCAGGGAAGCCAACTCGACAAATTTCCTTTGTCAATTTTATCACAAACAATGTTGCCTCTTACAGCAATGGTAGAGGGCAAAATGTGCCTTTTTTTTTAAAGATGGAATTTTGTATTTTGCATTTTTGTGATTTCTCTGTGGTACTCATTTGAGACATCTGTCATCAAAATACTTTGAGAAACATACAGCATACACTAATTCTGTATGTTGAAGAACATTTTCAACGTGTAGTTTAAATTTTTTTAAAACTGCAGTGTGGTTTCATTTTAGCACACTTCTCTCAGAACTGTAAGTATGGAAGGCATACTATTTCTCAGAGGTATTTTTGCACATTTCCACACCATGACATGTCTTTGCTTGCCAGCACTATGATATGCATTCTTCATATTAATTTAATAATATTTCTTTAGAGTTAAACATTTACTCCTAAATAAATTCTTAATGTGTAATTTCAAGACAATGAATATCTCACATAATGATACTATTTGGAAAATTTAATGTAGATGAGACTTTTAAATTTGTTTCAAATGGAAAAGCATACTTCCTTTGCTCCCTCTCCCCTCGCTTCTTTCTGCCTTCATGTTCTTTTTCTACCTCCTTCTCCCCATTTCTTTTCCCCTTCTTTATTTCCTTAATTAAAATCAAACTTTTCTGTCTTAATGGTATACTTCTGATACCTTAGTTACTTGGGAAGCTGAGTTAGGACACCTGGGCCTGCCTGGGTTACAGACAAGATTCTAGGGAAATTAGTGAGACTATATCTCAACCTGAGAGGGTGATAAAGGGGCTAGGGATATTGCCTAGTGGTACAGTGTTTGCCTAGTGTGCAAATTCCCCAGTGCTGTAAAATAGCAAAAGAATGAACCAAAAGCACCAAACACACAACACACACCTTATTAGCTGGTGTCTGGTGCTTGTCACACTGTCCTCTAATCCACAGCCTCTATCCCCCACAGTCTCCAATCAATCATTGATCAGAATTTCTGTTGTTGTTTCTGTGTACTGTATTGTTAGCTGTCACGGTTTTGTTTGAGTTCAATGTGTGCAGGTTTTGTTATTGCAATGAATCCATTACAATGACAGTTTACATAGCGTTCCCGTTGTTCTGCCACTTCGACGTTTAATATTGGTGGTTTACTTTTGAGGATCTGCACTCACCGAGGAGACAAACCTCCAGGCATACCTGTGAGGGGGTTTCCAGATCCGGTTATCTGAGGCAGAAGAAGACTCACCCTGAACGTGGTAGCATCATTTTGTGGGCACGCCTCATGGACTGAATAAAAAGGAGGTGAGCTGGACACCTGCAACTATGTTTCTTTGGTTCCTGGTTGTAGATGTGCTGTGACCAGGTGCCTTACACTCCTCCCACCATTCCTTCCTTGGCACGGTCGACCATACCTTCCAAATGGAACCCAAAACAAACCGTTCCTTCAGTTGAAGCACTGAGAACAATTTCTGATGATGCAGGCACTATAAACAAGCTGAAAATAATGTGTGTTATATGAGAATATAATGCTTTGTATATAAGCGTTCTTCTACCCAGACTGTCTGTGTGTATATGTATATATCTGTACTTTATGCACACACACACACACACACACACACACACACACACACACACACATACACACATTTCCGGTCATGGATACCTGTTCTAGCTAGTTTTATGTCAACTTTATACAGCTAGAGTCATCAGAGAGGAGGAAATGTCAAGTAAGAAAATGCTTCCGGGCTAGAGAGATGGCTCAGCCGTTAAAGGCTAGGCTCACAACCAAAAATATAAGAAAATGTTTCCATAAGATCAGGCTATACACAAGCCTGTAGGACATTTTCTTAATTTATGACTGATGAGAGAGGGCCCAGCCCATTGTGGGTAGTGCCATCCCTGGGCTGGTGGTCCTAGGTTCTATAAGAAAGGAGGCTGACCAAGCCAAGGGGAGTAAGCCAGTAAGTAACACTTGTCCATGGCCTCTGCATCAGCTCCTGTCTCCAGGTTCCTGCCCTGTTTGTGTTCTTGTCCTGACTTCCATAGATGACCAACAGTGCTGTTCTCATGGTGTTTCATCACAGCAGTAGTAACCCTAACTAGATTAATGCCTGTGCTCAGGACACAGAAAGACTTCGGGGGTCCTCTTCTGTTACTCTCTGCCTTGCTCCCCTGAGATGGGGTCTCTCATTTTTTGACTAGGCAGGCAGGTGAGCTCCAAGGGTCCATCTGTTTCTTCCTGACTCAGCACTGAGGTTACAAGGATGTGATGCTGTGCCCCGCTTTGCAGTGTGTCTTGGAGATCCAAACTCAGGTCTTCATGTTTTTACAGCAAGTTTTAATGCATCCCTTCTTCTCCCTGCCTAGACTTTGATGTTTCTGGGAGACCTTGAAGTGATTACTGGGTTCCTTTATAACAGACCCAAATTATGGCTGGAAACTCACAATAATTTTATTGAATGTATTAACTGTTAACAAAGATTAACATAACTTAGTTAATATACAAAATAATGGGTTTTATTTTGTTGTTTTCATACATATATACTATTTTATTTACTCATATTTGCCATCCAATGCCTTTATTTTCTCTCCTCCCCAATCCTATTAGACTCTTTCCTCTCCCCAAACAGGACCCCTTCTGCTTTCATGGTATATATGCATATATAAATATTTATGTATGTATACACATATACATTATGTATTGAAAATAGGCTTAAATGTGTTTATTTAATTATAACACAAATTCCTCTCACCTTCTTCATTAAATTTTCTTCAAGTCCCAGTGGAAGCTGTTGATCTTGTTATTCACATTGCAAGGTGAAAGGGTCAGGAAGAACAGCTTGTAATCCTTTCCCAAATTTCAGTTTTCAGGATTTTCTAGTGGTGTTTGGCCATCACCTTTTTATTAATTCTAGTCGGTTGTGCACTGTCATCCAAAATGAACATTTCTCTAACATTCAGCTGAGAATTAGAGAGAGGTGAGTCCGTGACGGAAGAACAGCCGAGTGTAATGAAGAAGGGCTCACCCCATGTGTGGACATGCTTATGCCTCATAATTAGTCATTTGTCAAGTCAGAAGTCATTATACACAAGACAAATAAAGCTGTAAGTCATTATCTCTAATATTAAAGCTTGATAAACATTTACTATTTATAAACTGCATTACATTTGAATGTCTCCCCATCATACTGATTTACACTCTGACACCTTCTTCAATGAAAGAAGGGATGAAACTACATCTACAGCTCTGACATTTAGCCGTAGATCTGCACACACATGTTAAAGGAGTCTCCTGACATTAGATGTCCACATTAGAGGGCTACCCTGTCCCTGGCACATAGGAACCACCCCGTACATGTGTTCCCAGAGTTACTATATTAAAAACCAACACCCCACAGATTCTACCATCAACAACAACCTTTTTTTGTTGTTTGTTTTACCACAACTAGACATAGGATGGCTGAAGCAGAAGAAAATTAGCAATCTCTGGTCTAACAGCTAATCTAACTCTTTGAGATCTTGTATCTTCCACCTCAGCCTCCTTCTCTCCAGCCTGGGAATGATATGAGAAGTTCTCAGAATGGCATCAGACTTCAGCAGAAAGACCACTCAGTGTTAGGGCCAGCAGTGATGCTCGCCTGCCAGCCAACCTTGGATTCAACAGCCATTGTTCAGTCTTGCTGCTCTCTGTGCATGCTAAAAGGATGTCCATTAGTTTCCATCTCTTCTGAATGCCATAATGAAGGGTTATCTCTGCTGCCGGTTTGAAGATGTAAACTATCATGCTAAGGAAGGCATGGTGGCAGGAGCCTGAGGTACCTGGTCACATTGTATCCCCAAGTAGGAACCAAAGTGTGATAAATGCCAGTGCATTGCTCTGTTTTTTGCCACTGATTTTTCTTTAGTTCATGCCTCTTCTGAATCACCAAGAAGTAATGGCGGGGTCACACTCTCTACTGGATGTAACACCGGAGTCTCATAAGTCACAGGCTTCTTATGCCAGCTCTTTTACTTGTACCTCTAAACTCCAAACAAGACCAAGAAAAACTGAAAGCCTCATTTAAAATTTATCTCACTATCCATGAGATTCATGACAGGTCCAGATGGAACGCAGACTCTGTCGTTCAATTCATTTGCACCAAGAACCTCACATTGTCTGCCAAGTGCTGCAGATGTATTCTTTTTCTCCTCTCTTAGTCCCTTCCTACCTAAGTCTCCTTTCAGCATCACCTACCATCTGCCTCCTTGCTCACAATAAGCCTCATTGGCTTTTCCTCCCAGGCTTGGACAAAAAATACACTTTGCAAATTGAACAGACTTCATAGAACATGATCAAATAACTCCATGTGTACTGAACCAGTAACCAGAACCTGGCAAGAGCACCCCCCCTCCACCTTTGGGATGATGGAGCATGTGAGGAAAGGGCAGGTTCCTTTCATTCAGTAACTCACAAGCAAAGAGCCACTCTAGAGAGCATGCATTAGAAGGCACAAAGTGTGTACTGTGTGCTTTGCGCCAAAAACCAGCATCATATTTGTAAGCCATTTTCCTGTAGACACAAGGAGATGTGGCAGGTTTCCTCTAAGGAGCCAAGCCAAGCTCACCTGGGTTGACATTCACAGTTTAATTTCTGACTGAGTTTCAGAGTATAGCATTTGTTTCTAAGTTTGAAGTACCTCTGCTGAATTAGGAAATAAGCCCCTCTTTCCTTCTGTAGATTGGATAATAATACTTTTAGGAGCACCGAGACAAGCTACTATTAAACATCCAGAGTGGATAGAGAGATGTAAAGATGGGCTATGGAAGAAGTACAAAAGCAGAGGTGTGGGGAGGAAAATGAGCCTCGTGACACAGCAGAGAGGCTGCAGTAATTGGAAAGGAGTCATTTCACAAACAGTTGTGAAATGTGAATTATGTGAAAAATACCAGCCACGTTCACTTACTGAGGGGTCTAAGAATGAATGCTAGATATAGGAATTACGGGGTGAGTATCAATCTGTTGTCCATATTAAAATAATTGGCATAATTTCAGGCATTACCTGGTGCTGATTCTCTGTCTGGAAGACAGTAGAGAAAGTGTCTTAGACAGGTTTAACAGGAAGAGCAGACTGCCCCATTCTCAGTGCCAATGCCCTGCATGTAGGTGACTGTTCCCACCAGGGAGCTAGTGGTTCTTTGCTTTGAGTCAAAAGTTACTGTCATTGTCACATGGATGTTTAGGTTTACTTGTAGCAATCTTGCCACGCTTCTGGATGAAATACAACTATAAAGCAAGCAGTGACTGGAAAAGCACTTGATTTTCTTGGAAACTGTGACACTTTCTTGTAAGTTCAGTGTCATCTCAAGGGCTCTAGCTGTCCCTTGCCTTGTGCTCTTTTGTGCTTTGGACTTGTGCCAGGGCTGCAGCAACACTGAAGGTTGTGCATGGCTTTGAGAGTGGGTGGCCAGACAGCTCAGCAGTAAGGCCTGAGCCTCATAGCAGAACCATTGTGTGAAAACAGCTGAGGTGGGCGCAGCACCCAGTCTTCGCTTTGTCTTGAGAAAGTATTTTTCTCCCAGTGATGTTTGGGTAAATGCTGGATGAAGTAAGGGGTGAGAAAAAAGAGAGCCTTTACCAGGATCCGGGCAATTGTCTTCTGAGTGGTTAAGGATACATTGCTGCCTCTTCTCCTGCTCTGATGTGTCTCTCAGATTTAAGACAAGTCTCTTTAAAATAGAAGTTGGGATAACATTGGCACCAGTTGCCAGGATCTTCTGAATTCTCTCTTTGGTGATATCTGATTCTGCTCTTTGTGTGGTGAAGAGAGTTTTGGAGTCAAAGTCTGTGGTCCCAGGTGGAGGTGCTGTAGAAGCTGCCCTGTCCATATACCTTGAAAACTACGCAACCAGTATGGGATCTAGGGAACAACTTGTTATTGCAGAGTTTGCAAGATATCTTCTTGTTATTCCTAATACACTGGCAGTGAATGCTGCCCAAGACTCCACCGACCTGGTTGCCAAGTTAAGGGCTTTTCACAATGAGGCTCAGGTTAACCCAGAACGTAAAAATCTAAAGTGGATTGGTCTTGATTTGATCAATGGGAAACCACGAGACAACAAGCAAGCAGGGGTGTTTGAACCAACCATAGTTAAAGTGAAGAGCCTGAAGTTTGCAACAGAAGCTGCAATCACCATTCTTCAAATCGATGATCTGATAAAATTACACCCAGAAAGCAAAGACGATAAACATGGAAATTACGAAAATGCTGTTCACTCTGGAGCCCTTGATGGCTGATTGAATTTCCCTTTTATTTATGACCATGTCAGGTGCAATGTCGTAGCCTTGGGTGTCTCACATTAAAGTACAGCAAGCTGTCAAAAAAAAAAAATAGAAGTTGGGAGAGACTGAAATCTTGAGTATCCCACCACATCCAAACAGAATGAAATGGAGACATAAGAGCTCAATGTAATAGAGTCTTCTCTAGCTATTCAGGGGGCCAGCATGCAAGCTTCTGGGGATTTTCCTGTGTGTGCCTCTGGTCTTGCCTTGGGATTGCAGATGAGGGCTACTATGCCCTGCTTTGCATGAGTTTTGGGCATCTGAACTCAGGTGGTCAAACTTGTGTGGCAGGTACTTCTGTCCACTGAGCCATCTCTCTAGCCCTCTGTTTCTTAACATTTGAAGTTGGGTCGTTTTTTGAAGCAAAATTACTTAAAAGTATATAAAGCCACAATTTGTAAAAAAAAATTAATTGTCTACACTAAAGAGACAATGACTAGCAAATTTCGTCAGTATGTGAATACCTTCTGTAACAACAAAATGCTGATGTTTAAAAGCAAAATTTTCACTTTTCATCATTTCCTTTGTACACATTTTCTGTGTTACTCTTCAAACTAAACCCCAGCTTGGGAGTCATGCCTCAGAAATATTCTTTTACCAATGCTAAGTCTGATTGGTTGGTCACCAGAAGCATAAAAGATAAATGTATTGATTTTTCTTTCCTTTAAAAATAATTACACAAATTCTCTTCTTTCCTTTTAAATGCCACCTGTTGCTTTCCACGGCAGCTAAACGCCTCTGCTAACTGCTTATTCAGGGTTCTTGCCTAACATGAGACTAGCAACCCTTATTAGAAGAATAGAGTGTCCCTCTGGACAACCTAGCTAGCCGAGGGGGCAGCTGGATGCTGGGATCAGGGCAAGTCATAAGTTGGAGAGAAGCCTTCTCCTTCCGCTCTGTCTATTTGATTCCCAGTTTCTTTCCATCTTCAAGGTACAAGATATATCTTACATTAAAGATATGTATCATTAAGATTATAAGCTGTACGAGATATAAAGCCAGGTATCATGGTGCACACCTTTAATCCCAGCACCCAGGAAAAGGCAAGCAAGTCTCTGTGAGTTCAAGGCCAGCCTGATCTAAAAATGCTACATAGAGAGATCATATCTCAAAAATAAATAAATGAATAAATGAATGAATAAATACATAAACAAACAAATAAATACATAAATGAATGAATAAATAAATAAGAAAGACAGAAATAAAGACCTTATAAAAATGACCTTATACAGTATTTTTTTAAAAATCTCAACCTTTGAACCTTATGCTCCCTGCGGACAGAAACCACACCTTTCTCTGTGTTGCTGCTAGTGAAAGGTTTCCTGTGAAAACTGCAGTGACCCTGCTGAAGACAGGAGTCTGTACTTGTGACTGTCCAGAGGACCCCAGGGAGACCATCAGATGCACCCTCAGCTTCTGTCCTCAGTCCGAGTGTGATTTCCAGTTACCCTAAGGAATGGGTGTGTTAAATCCAGAGCACCGCACGGATCCTCCCTTGCTGTGCAGCCCCACCACAAGTGAAAGCATCTCACCATTTCACGACTTCTCAGAGGACTGATTGGTGTCTGTGTCACGGGGGTTCTCTAAAGGAGCAGAGCTGACAGAATGAACCTGCGTATGAAGGATTAATCAGAGCCCCTGACAGGCTGCGGTCTGAGAAGTCCAACAACGCTGTCTCCTGACAGAAAGGCCAAGCACTCCGTAGTTGTTCAGCTCATGAGGCTGGATGCTCCCTACCTGCTGTGAGGTCCCAGGGGAATTCCTAGAGAGCTATTGGTCTTCATTCTACATTGGATTCCCAAAGAAGTAGGTTCTAGGCCCAGTGAAGGAATGCCTCAGCAACATGATAGGTGAACTTGCCCGTGAGAGCGAGGCCGCTGGGCAAAAAGCAAAGCTTCCCTTTCCTTATCCTTTTGTGTGGGCTGCCACCAGAAGGTGCGGCCCAGGTTCAAGGTGGGTCTTCTGATCTCAGATGATCTGGACTTACAGTGGGTCTCCCACCGCAAATAACCCCAACAAGAAAATCCTCTCAGGTATGGCCATCTGCTTGTGTTTCAGACAATTCTAGGTTTAGTCAAATTGAAAACCAAGTTTAGTCACCACAGTATCAATTCTTTTCTTAAAGTTCATTTTTGACTTTTAAATAAGATAAAATATCAGCTGTGTTCCATGTGATTAGTAAATGAGAAGAAGGCCTGGAACTTTCCTTTAGAAGGAGTTGAATAATTAATCTAAATTACAGAGCTCTCCCACTTTATCTGCTTATTTATATTTGTACACTCCGATTTATGGTGTTTTAACTTTGTATTCTTCACAATACTCTGTCATACCGTCTATAAGATATTAAAGCATAGAGAGTAAATTATTTGTACCCAATCACATGATGTTTAGTGGCAGATGTGTGTGTGTGCATGTGTATGTGTACATGGGTGTATGTGTGTCTGTGAATATGTGTTTATGAGTGTGTGTGCATGTGTACATGTATGCTCATGCATGTGTGTCTGTCTGTGCATGTTTAATTTCCTGGTCCAGTTACAATTTAATGTGTCTCAGTAGATTACCTTTATTTTAATCATGATGGTCATTTCTTAAGATTTCTGACACTTGAAATTATAATTTCAAAGGATAAGATGAAGAAGATAATCCAAAGGGTCAATTAGTAGTATAGGGCCTCATGTAGGGATAGGCATGGCCTACAAAAGTTACACTGGCCTTTAGGTTCTGAACTATTTTTGTTACTTATTCACTCAATATGCATTTTTATGTTAATGGGGATGGAAACCAGCATCTTACACATGCTAGACAAGTTCTGTACCAGTGAGACAAATCTCCAGCAAATTGACCTTTATTTAACCATAATTGTCTGCCAAATAATCTGCTCTACCCTGGGAATAAAATCAAAGATAAGGTTTCGTGGTTTCAGCCTGGGGAAATTACCATATTATTTGGGAAGAGGACTATAAGTAACTGTAAATACACTGTGATCAATCATGCCAACTGTTGTAAAGAGAAAAACAAAAGTGTGCTGCGATAAGGAATTAGGGAATAGGGTGCCACATTTCCACCATGGACAAGGGGCTAGGACAGCAAAAGGGAACATCAGACATAATGGCACTGGGCTGGAAAAGCAAGCTCAGTGAGTGACAGATGCAGGCATGGCCACTGCCCTCAGAGGGAGACTTAGTCTCCCTGGGGGACAGGCTATCCAACATGTACTAAGGGGCTGTTTTCCCCAGTATGTTGTAGAACAATATATGGAAGTGTTTTGTGTGATATGGTTGATTTATGTGCAAATAATACCCTATGACCTCTGTGGAGAGACTGGGTTTCAGGGGAGCATGCCATAAGGAGGATACTCATGAGGAAAGCTACCCTGTTCTCTGAGTGGAGAGAAAGCATCCGGAGCCATCATCTGTCAGAGAGAAAGGTCTAGAGGCTGAAGCTCCTTGCCTTTTGCCCCAAGTAAGCTTGAAATGCAAGTGCCTTAGAGGTCTCATGTGTTCCCCGGAGAGCCCACAGGTGGCTTTCGGCCACACATGCTGTGCCTAAATATTTCAGCGGAAGGTGTTCATGGGAAGGGCAAGTGCTGCCTTCCTTAATTCTTCGGTCTCTAGCATCCAACTCTTGTGTGATATGCTTTCCCTGTTTACTCACTGTCACTGGCCACACCTGTGCAAACTTAGAAAAAATAAACTTGAATTAAAAAATACCCAGGCACTGCATCTAAATTGATTCAGGCTTGGAAAACTATTTTGGTTTTACACTCTGGTCCTCTTTTATGAAAACATGTAGAAAAGTGAATTCTCTAATGAGACCCCAGCAAGATCATTGGCAAGTTATGAATAAAATGCAAACCTGTTGTTAGGTTAGCTTTTGTAGCACACAAACAATATATTGATTTTGTCTAGCTCTTGTGGTAATATTATGATATGTTCAACATATTTATTTTATTGTTTTTAATTCATTCTTCTCAACAATTAAACCCTTTCCTTCCTTCCTTCCTTCCTTCCTTCCTTCCTTCCTTCCTTCCTTCCTTCCTTCCTTCCTTCCTTTCTTCCTTTCTTTCTTTCTTGTCACTAACCAGGCTATATTTTTGTGTTCTCTTCTGCTTTACAGCTAAAATGTAACTACTATGAAAGGAAAATTATGCCCGTTCCATTCAAGGCTGAGATTCTCCTAGGAAGTTGTAGTTCTTTGTGCTAATAGATGCTCAATGAATGTTTATGAAATAAATGAATGGACATGTGAAAATGAACATTCTTATTCTGGGTGCACATGTATGTGCCAGCACAAATGCACATGGAAGCCACAGATCATTGGCAGGTTGGTTTTCATTTGCCTTCCACCTTTGTTTTTTGAGGCAGGAGCTCTCACAGAGCCCGAGGTCATGGGTCTGCCTGTCTTTACCTTTCAGCGTGAGATTACTGATGCCTGTCACTGTGCCCAGCTTAAATAGATATTGGGGATCTGAGCCCAGGCTCTCACGCTTGTGAGAACTAATCCCTCCAGCTAAGAAGCACTATATTAAGAAATTATTTCTTCATGCTAAAATTGCCCACGTTTTATGTTACTCAATACCAAATCTTGATATTCATCTATGTATAATGGTCTATATTAATAAATAAAATACTTCATTGTATATAATCAAGAAGTTGTACATAGAAAAGTCTAATCTTTGCAGCTATTCATCCATTTGGAAAGGCTACTCCAAGAGTTCCCAGAATCTCTGAGGTGTTACTTCCTAGGAGCCAATGAATGACAAGTTGTTAGTGTAAGAACACAACGTCACAAGGTGAGGATAAAGAAAAGCAATGAAACTGCTTCAGTAGCAGTCATTAGACAGAGTTGTTATTGCATAGGAAAATGGAGAGTGAATGAGCCACGTTGAGTTAAGAACTCACAAAGACCAATGGATTTCTAAGTTTGGAAGTTAGCTACAGTCTTTTTGTGTGATGGAGCTTTTCGTAGGATATGTGCAAGAAAATTGACAGAATCCTGCCTTTTGATTGATCAAAGTAAACCACATTAATGACAAAAATCTTTACATGGAACATAATAAAGGAAATAGCACTTGAAGGGAAAAAAATCTCACTTCATTTCCCAAGAAAGACATGATAAGAAAGCAAAGGCCAGCACGTGCTTGGTAATGAGGTTCAGCTTTTACGGAGGACGTGGGCAGCTGCAGAGGGCGACTTCACAGCTGGATAGTAGGCCTGATTTCTCTCTACCAAAGATTTTGTTTGACTCAGAGCTTGCTAATTTGGCAAGTCACCAAAGTGTAGCTTCATTTAGGACTATGCCACTGGTTATCAAAGGACCTATTTTCCCATCCCAAAAATGTGGTTTATCTCAACCCCACTCATCCAAGGGCCATCTTTTTAACTCAGAAAAAAATAGTATATACCAAAATATTTGATAAATATCATTTCAAGTGAGGAATTATAGAGTGAAAACAATCAGAAGAGTGTGATGGTATGTCCTGTGTTGTAGATGCTTAATTCTCAGTGGCTTAGATTCAGAGGAGCTGGGTGGGTCTCAAATACTGAGTTATCTTCTGCCATGGCAAGTCTGGGTGTAATTTTCTAATCTTTTTTTTTTTTCATAATGTGTTCACCGGAACTGTAGAGGTTAGATAAATTAGATTTAGAAAATATATAGGAGTTTCTGATACTGTCTCTTAATTCGGGGCCTGAAGAGCATTATCAGCATGAAGTCAGGAAAAACAGGAAAGACTTAATAGACTGAAAAACAAGGTTGAAGTCAGGAAAAACAGGAAAGACTCAATAGACTTGAAGAAACAAAGTTATCTGGCCTGACATTGTTTTCAGCTGTTAAGTGGGCGGAGCACAAATTAAGCTGAAACAGAGTTCCTC
>CAJQZJ010032196.1:1554053-1568052 GCA_907164525.1 Lophiomys imhausi | reverse complement strand
TGGTAAGGGTGTGGAGAAAGGGGAACCCTCCTCCATTGCTGGTGGGAGTGCAGGATTGTGCAACCACTATGGAGGTCAGTCTGGCGATATCATAAAAAACTTGTAATAGCTCTGCCTCAGGACCCAGCCATACCACCTCTGGGTATACATCCAAATGACTTCTCACTGAATCACAAGGAAGTTTTCTCATCTATGTTCATAGCAGCCTTATTTGTAATAGCTAGAAACTGGAAACAACCCAGATGTCCCTCAACCAAAGAATGGATTAAAAAGTTGTGGTACATCTACACAATGGAATACTACTCGGCTATCAGAAACAATGAAATCATGCAATTTGCAGCCAAATGGATGGAACTAGAGAAGCTCATCCTGAGTGAACTAACCCAGACTCAGAAGGATTCACTTATAGTCGGATTTTAGCTATATAGCACAGAATAACTATACTACAACCAATGCACCAAAGGGAACATGAACATAGACTTTTTTTATTTGTTTTCTCTCCCTGTTTATGAGACACTTTTCCTTGGTGGTACTGCCTTGTAGGCTCCCAGCATATGAGGAGGCTCTTGGCCCTTATATGACTGCTGAACTGGGGTGGGGGACTGTTACGTAGTGACATTCCACTACAGAGGGGTGTAATGGAAGGGTTAGGGGGTAGAGGGTGGGAGGGCAGGACTGGGAAAGGTGGAAAGAGGACACTATGATGGAGATGTATCCTGAAGCAATAAAAAATAAATTAAAAAATGCTGATCTTCTAATTTCTTAGATAATGGTAAAGCTGAAATTAAAATAGTTGCATTTATATGAAGTGGGTGATTGGTATATGCTAGAAAACTCAGTACAAGTAAAGGATAGAAATAGTTCTATTCAGTAACTTTTTTTCCAACATTTATTTATTTATTCAAGTTATATCTCGATCACTCCCCTCCCAATCCCATCCTCCCTCCCTCTTACCCCTCTCCTTCCGCTCTTTCTCCTTGAGTGAGGGGGTCTGCCACATATCAACCCCCTCAGTTCATCAGTCACATGAGGGCTAAGAGCTTCCTCTTGTACTGGGGCTTGATATGGCAGCCCAGCTAGGGTAAATGGTCCCACTAACAGGCAACAGAGTCCATAACAGAGACCTCCCCCCACCACTTGCTAAGGGATCTGTATGAAGACCAAGTTGCCTGTCATCTATATATGTATAGGTGGGCCTAGGTCTAGTTTATGTATGCTTCCCCCCCCCCCCCCCCCCTTTTGGTTAGTGTTTCAGTCTCTGTAAGTCTCTAGGGGCCTAGATTGGTTGGTTCTGCTGATGTTCATGTAGGGTTCTTATCTCCTCTGGGCATCTCTGTTCCTCCTCCCTCTCTTATGTACAACTCAATGTTTGGCTGTATGTCTCAGCATCTGATCTGTTTTGAACCAATGCTGGGTGGAGTTTCTTATGGGATAATTATACTAGGTTACTGTTCCTTTGGATAACTATCCTACAACCAATAGATCCAAAGGAACTGTACTATACTATACTATACTATACTATACTATACTATACTATACTATACCATATTATACTACTCTGTGGCTAACACCCAGTTATAAGTGAATACATGTCATATGTATCTTTCTGGGTCTGGGTTAGCTCACTCAAGATGAGCTTTTCTGGTTCCATCCATTTGATTGCAGTTTGCATGATTTCCTTGTTTCTGAGAGCTGAATAGTGTTCCATTATGTAAAGGTACCACAGTTTTTTAATCCATTCTTTGGTAGAAGAACATCTGTGTTGTTTCCAGTTTGTAGCTATTATGAATAAAGTTGCTATGAACATAGTTGAGCCAATGTCCTTGTGATTTGGTGAAAAATCTTTTGATTGTATGTCCAAGAGTGGTATGGCTGGGTCTTGAGGTAGAACTATCTCTAGTTTTCTTAGATATCACCAGGTTGATTTCCAAAGTGGTTGTACAAGTTTGTGCTTCTACCAGCAATGGAGGAGGGTTCCCCTTTCTCCACACCCTCGCCAGCATGTGCTGTCATATGAGCTTTTGATCTTAGCCATTCTGACTGGTATGAGATGGAATCTCAGAGTCATCTTGAGTTGCATTTCCCTGATGACTAAGGATGTTGAGCATTTTCTTCAAGTGCCTCTCAGCCATTAGAGATTTGTGAACTCTCAGTTTAGCTCTGTACCCTATTTTTTGATTGGATTATTTGTTTTGTTAGTGTTTAATTTCTTGAGTTCTTCATATATTTTGGATATTAGCCCTCTGTCAGATGTGGGGTTGGTAAAGATCTTTTCCCGATCTGTAGGTTGCCATTTTTTGTTCTAATGACAGTGTTCTTTGCCTTAGAGAAGCTTTTCAGTTTCATAAAGTCCCATTTATTGATTGTTGGTCTTAGAGCCTGAGCTGTTGGTCTTCTGTTCAGGAAGTTGTCACTGTGCCAATGAGTTTGAGACTCCCCCCCCACTTTCTCTTCTATTACTTCTATTAGATTTAGTGTGTTGGGCTTTATGTTGAGGTCTTTTATCCACTTCAGTCACTCTTTCTTTAATGTTTATATCTGTCAGGTGGTGGTGACACTTATGAGATTAGCAGCTCATTACTGTGCAAATGCTAATGGGGCTCATAATTCAGCATCTGAGGCATACAAAGAGACAGAGAGGCAGACAGACAGAATGCAAAGCAGTAGTAGGGAGAGTATGTTCTGAGGACAAGAGAACTCTTTTTTTATTCCTCCATTTTATTGAAAATAGAATCTGTTCTCATACAATATATCCTGATTACAGTTTTCCCTCCTTCTACTCCTCCAAGTTCCTCCACACCTCCTCTCCTTGCTGGATGCAGTCTCTTTCTGTCTCTCATTAGAAAAGAAAAAGGTTTCTAGGTGAAATAACCAAGCATGAAAAATAAAACATAATAAGATAAAATAAAAACCTTCACATTGAGGCTTGACATGACAACCCAACCGAAGGAAAGAGTCCCAAGAAAAGGCACACGAATCAGAGCCCCACTCATTCACACTCAGGAATCTCATAAAAACACTAAGCCAAATGCTATAATATGTACATTGAGTAGACCCTATGCTTGCTGCTTCAGTCTCTGTGTGTTCTTATGAGCCTTGCTCACTTGATTCCGAAAGCCTCATTGAACAGGAGATATCTAGAGACACAGAAGTGACTTAAGGTGGAAAGTAGGCCATCTTCATTGAGGAAATTGTATTCATGTACGGATGTTAATAAACAGACAGTAAATTTGAGAAGATAGGGCAGGGGCAGGAAGATGTTGGCCTTGACTGTTCACAAAGAGGGAACATTATAGAGAAGTCCGATGCAAGACATTACTAAAAGCAGACCATGGTCACAGGTGCAATGTGAAATGATTTTCTAGAAACTTGTACAAGATGTTCCATGTAAAATGAAGTTGTTCTTTATTTTTATATCAATAACAAGCTCTCATGACATAGAGAGGGGTTTGCAACCTTGGAATGTCTCATCATTTTGAATAGACAAAGGACCTCCAATATAGCTGAGAAATGCTTTGGGGAGGTTATGCAGCTGTCAAACAGTGATGGTAGGTTGAATCAGAGAGGTGATGGCTGTCACACTATACAGGGGAAAGTTCAGTCCAGGACTGAAAGAGGGTGCCTGGGGACCCGATGGCTCCAGCATCCAGTATTCTTAAAAGTAGAATACTGTAAGAAAACTATTTATTCTACATTTCAAAGCCAGATGACTAGATCACTAGAGAATAATGGAGTAGGCTCTCTTAATCCATGAAGTATCCACGTAAGGTTATTGTTCTTCAAGTTGAATTTGTATTAGGTCAACAGCACAGTACACTGGGCAAAAAGGGATGCTTGCTCATCTTGACCACGGCAAGACAGTAACTATCATGTCTATTGTGATTAGTAGATCAAGATGTTGTTCTAGACTACAAAAGCTGATGATGTCATAACTGCACTGAAACTTGGGATTTCCTGTTTTCCAGTAATAAGCACAGATGATTCATTAGGGCTGAATGAGATGCTTTGAACTGGGGTGACAACAGTGACTCATTACTGCATGCCAAAGTGGGAGGTGGCTCTTCGGCCTGTTCTTTATCTTCCCTGTCATATATATCCTTAACTGACAAGCACTTAGAAGAAAACCATTTTTATGATGTATGAAAAGAAATGTAGATGAGACAACTCATAAAGAATTACCATGGTCAGTAAATATGTGAAAAATTCTTTTATGAAATTTAAAAGACTTGACATGACTGAAGTTAGCCATCCTATCCAGAAATAGGGGAGCCATGAATTAAATTCTATTTGTATATTGGGATACTAAGAAACTACCAAATTATTCTTATATATGAAGTGCTAATAAGAAATGTATTTTTAGTCAAAAAGTTATGTGTATTCTATGACATTCAAATCTTAATTATATTTAGATATCTGGCTGTGGACACATAACCATACATAAAGAAATGAGCTCAAAGTGTTTACCCTGAAGTGTTAAGATTATTGCTTTAGACTATAGTTGATTTTCATTTATTCTTTTTTATGTATCTTTTTTCATGCATGATGTAAATAACAATGAATTTTGTCAAAATAAAGTTATTGACATAATAAATGATTTCAATAAAAAATGTATACTTTAATCCTACCATTTGGCATAGGTCTGGAGCAGTGCATAGTTAGAGCCTTATCTACTACAACCTTTCTTGGAAAGGGATCCTCAGTGTACCTCAAAACCTTAAAGCATCCATATCTATTGGTGTAACAATACTACAAAAGGCAATTAATTCTGAGGAAACAGGAAATTTATATGTCTTTATTTATGTAATATTTTCAAGTTTTTAAAAACAAATCCTGGAGAATGAAATTTGTAAATATGGGAAGAGGTAGATGACATTCTTCCCATTCAATAGGCAGCTGTGCCCTTACTCAGTGTCATCTTATAAGAATGTTCAAGAAGGCTTCGCGGGCCTGTCCTTAGTCCCATAGCCCACTCACACTCCTAGGAGTGCGCTTTTCTTTATAAGCTGCCTCTATTTCTGTCACCCACAACAGCAGGATACTGATGGAGAATACTTTTTGATTTTAAAGCAGAGGATTACAACATGTACACTAAAATCCCATTTAACATATACACTTGTGTGGTGGAGAACAGTCCTCATTGCCGAGCTGACAGCTGTGTTTATTCCGAGTAATGAAATTACATGCAGGGGATTTCAGTTTTCTTCTCTGGGATTTTCATTGTTTCTCTAAATTTCTACAAAATCGCACACCAAGTTCAGCATGACAGCAACAACAACAAAAATGCATATCATTTCACAAAGGTCAGAGGGGTAGAGAGAGCTGGAGAAGTGAGAAGTTGTCTGTTTATGGATCTCCATGGAATCCTTCAAACATTCATCTTTATTACTTACAGCAGCTGGCTTTTTCTAATTCTCTCTGGAAACCCCCTCCTCCTGCTGCTGAAGTACTTTCAAAGGCTTTCAGACATGGAAAACCATCAGTTCCATGGAGTGGGTTCATTTTCTGTTACCAAGGGTCAGGTGTAAAAGTGTTCAGCAGGTATTGGCTATGAGGCAAACACTTTTTGAAATAGTTCCCTCTTTGACCATATGGCCTCACAGGGGCTGTTAGGATGTCTACTGGAAGAAGAGCAAGATAAAATTTTCCCAGCTTGAGTTTGAGTCTGGAATCTCCCACCAAGGAGCTTGGAAACATGGACCAGTCCGTGTCTTTATGTTTAACGATCCACTCATTCTTCAGTCCGTAAACTATACTGAGAACAAGATACCTGGCAGTCTCTGTCCCAAGCCTCAAGTCCAGACAAGAGAATAAACAAAAGTTACTCTCACTATTGCAGAACAAGACAGGAAAAGGTGACTGTAGTGGTGAAACTCAGACTGATGAATGGGAGGTTGTGAGGCAGACAAAGGCCGTGCTATGAGCTGCCAGACACGGACTGACACGTGACGGGAGAGACCTGAAGACTGAGAGGCAACCAAAGTCACCTCTTTCCTTCCTTCATTGAACTGTTAGAAGCATACTGAAGGGGCTTTGCAAAGGTAGAAAGGTGCCTAGAGTTCCATGGGAAATTTACCCTTGGTAGAAATGGACCAAGTTTGCTTTCTCGGTTGGAGGGGATTCCACCTCTGGGTATAAACGTTCTCCACAGCGAGTGGTGCCTCCACAGCTAAGCTTTCAGCAACGTGATTCTGCACAAAAGTAAAATTTGGTAAGAACAAAAGACACAGTCAAGCGGTCTACTGGTACCAGCTCATAAAATGTCACACAGCAATTTTTCCTAAACACTTCCCTAGTATCAGTAATAAACTCAGCCGGTTTTCTTGTCTTCTAGACATTTCTCTGTGGATATTGTAATGCTCATGTGAATAACAGCCACCTTGGGATGAATTTTAAATCACAAGGGCAAAACAATGAAAGCTTAAGGCTGTCACCTTTGGTTTTTCCACTTCCTTGTTTGGCCCAGTTGCTGGATACACCAGTCCAGGTCCCTTGGGATTCAGTCCTTTGTCCTCAGGTGTTCACCGGCTTCAGTGAAATGAAACATGAAAGTGCACAGACCGCTGCTGTGTGCGGGCCAATCCAAAGCTCTAGAGCCTGCTGTCTGTGCTGGAACACTTGCTGTCTGCTGGCCTCCAGCTGTGGAAAGGAAGCTACACAGTATAATGGAAGGGGGTGGGGAGGTGACATGAGAATTTCTCATCAATTCAAAGCCTTTTTCTGTTTCGGACCCTTTGTTATTAACATAGGTTATATTTCATTGGGAAAATGAATGAGACTATCTTTTTCTGGAGGTGCTTGAAAAAACTACTAGGATTGAAGAATGAAGAAAAAGCACAGATGAAAAGGAGAAGAGAAGGGAGACACAGAAGGGGGAGGAACTTGTGGAACATTGTATTATAGGACATGTTTTATAGGGACCTTTTAAGAAGGGTGGAGACAGATTGGGTGTCAGAGTTAGGGATATCAGCCAGCTAGTTTGTGCTGACACTCCTTCCTGTGTGTACCACAGAGAGATCACACACAGCCTCATCTCATGGCTGTATTTACTGTTTGCATAAAACATCTAAACAGTTCCATCCATTTGGTTGCAAATTGCATGATTTTCTTGTTTATGACAGCTGAGTAGTATTCCATTGTGTAAATGTACCACAGAAAAGCTCATCACGAGTGAGCTAACTCAGACTTAGAAAGATACACATGGCATATATTCACTTATAACTGGATTTTAGCCATGTAGTACAGGATAACTATCCTACAACCCACAGACCCAAAGGAACAAGAACATGGACTTTGTTACCTACTAGTGGGTCACTTTGCCCTAGTGGAGCTGCCATGTGTGCCTCCTGTGCAAGAGTAAGCTCTTAGGCCTCATGTGACTAAGGAACTTAGGGGGGCTGATACACAGAGACACCCCACACCGGAGGCATGGGAGGGGTGGGAGAGGGGGGAGATGGTGGGCCTGGGAGGGGCAGAGAGAGGGGGAGGCAATGGAGATGTAACAAAGTAATAAATAAACATTTAATAAAAAACAAAACAAAACAAGAAAAAACATCTAAACAGTGTCGTCACCTGCCTAATTCTAAGCTTCACATGGCCCTTTTTCTAAGACAGTGCTCAACATGTATTCTCAAATGTGAATCGATTTGTGGTGAGAGATGGACCCTGTAGCTGATTCATCTAGGTTTAAGCCCCAGCTCTCTACCAGCCACATATGTGACCAACTTAGTATTCAACTTTTCTGTTACTCAACTTCCCGTTCCTAAAGAATAATAAAATTATTACCTACAGCAAAGAGTTGATGTGTTGATGAAATAGACTATATGTGTTACATATGCTAAGTGCTAGAATGGTGTGGTTGGATGGGAACGAATCCTGACATTCAGATTCTGTAGTCCCTACTTTGTGACAAGTAGACTACAATCACAGTGGTACATTGGGTGATGCTGCTAGCTGATCTCTCTTCAGAGTGAAGTCTGAGAGACACCATTACCAGGGAGCAGAGGGCTCACTTCTGTATGATGCTGGCTGGCATGCCCCTCTCTACGTTCTCCCGCCCAGTCTGTTCTCTATTTACCCCTCAGTCCTGGGACAAGTGTCTCTGTTTGGTCAGGGCTGAGTTTCTGTCACTCCTGCAAATGCTTCAGGTTTGTCATTAGTGATCATCTAAGGCAGCGGTTCTCAACCTTCCTAATGCTGTGGCCCTTTAACACAGTCCCTCATGTTGTGGTGACCCTCCAACCTTAAAATTATTTTTGCTGCTACTTCTTAACTGTAGTTTTGCTACTGTTATGAATCATAATGTAGACATCTGTGTTTTACAGTGGTCTTTGGTGACCCATGCAAAAGGGCCATTTAACCCCAAAGGAGTCAGAGCCCACAGGTTGACAATCATGTATCTACGTTGATCTAGTTTTCCTTTAAAGTGCCCTTATTTTATCCTGGGAACGTCTTTCTACTTTTATAACATGGTGTTATTTGGGTTTTGAACATTCTTTACTGGTCCTATTACCTCAGTTGAGAACATGGCCCCGGTGCTTCTCACGCATGGAGAGGACTACAGATTCGCTTTTGTTTTACCTTGAACAAGATATCCTCATCGTTTAGCTGTGGAACTCTCAGTCTAAATGCTGTCAACTTGCACCTTTCCAGTTGGGTGCCCTTCAACGACTGTACAACAGTGATTGGGACACAGGACAATTAACGTTGTTAATCTGTGTGAGCAGAAGGTGGGCACAGACCCAGCCCAAATTAACTTACTGTGGGCTCAGGTGCAGTGAGGCGCTAGGTGTGATTGTGGCCAATCAAACTGAAGGGGCATCGTAGAAAAGGCCACACTATGATGCTCGCAAAATTTAGGAAGCACGACGGACTGGGCAGCTAAACTGAAGCATTTGCGTGCATTTCGCCCACTGTCACCCACAGATAGAGCTGTGAGCCGAGTGAAGCGGAGTTGGGAGCACATCAGAGACCTTTCTCTGAAGGTGGTGGCCAGCTTCTTAGGGCACCCGTGGGGGCAGCTTCCTCGAGGATCACAGTAGTCTAGTGAGCAGGTGTTTCTAGCTGTAAAGGTTTTCAGTTCCCAGATTTCTATCCACAGGTACCAGGAGTCTTCTCCTGTATCTGTCTGGTTTGTTTCGGAGTGTCGGGGGCGGCTCTGCATAGTGGTGCCCCCATTTTAGTGTTGCTTATATTTTCTCCTGCAGACTTTGGCTGCATTATGGTTAGAAGTGTAAAATCTGGACTGCAATTATCTAGACTAATCTTGTTTTTTTGTTGTTGTTGTTGTTTTTTTTTAATGGATGTAAGAGAAATAGAAAAGGAGGGAATCAATCCATTCACCTAAAAGTCCTGGTCATGGAACAGTGGGAGTACAATACTAAAGAAATAAGAGATGAAAATCAAATGTATTTTGGAATTTGGACCTAATTTTATAGTAATGAACAAAACATGGATTTTTATTACGACTTTAGTAATAAACAAAAATTGGGTTTGATCTCACAACTGTCAGAATATCTAAGATAAAAAACTCAAATGTCAGTACATACTGGCGAGGTTGTAGAGAAAGGGGAACCCTCCTCCATTGCTGGTGGGAGTGCAAGCTTGTACAACCACTGTGGAAATCAGTCTGGCGATATCTTAGAAAACTTGGAACAGCTCTACCTCAGGACCCAGCCATACCACTTCTGGGTATACATCCAAATGATTCCTCACCAAACCACAAGGACATATCCTCATCTATGTTCATAGCAGCTTTATTTGTAATAGCTAGCAACTGGAAACAATCCAGATGTCCCTCAATTGAAGAATGGATTAAAAAGCTGTGGTACATTTACACAATGAAATACTACTCAGCTATCAGAAACAGGGAAACCATGCAATTTTCTGACAAATGGATGGAACTAGAAAAGCTTATCCTGAGTGAGCTAACTCAGACTCAGAAAAGATCCACATGGCATCTATCCACTTGTAATTGGATTTTAGCCATATAGTACAGGATAATTACCCTTCAACCAACAGACCAAATGGAACAGGAACATAGACTTTGTTACCTGTTAGTGGGACACTTTGCCCTAGTGGAACTACCATGTAGGCCCCCAGTGCAAGAGGAAGCTCTTAGCCCTCATATGACTGCTGGACTGAGGGGGGGCTGATATGTAGGGGCAACCGACCCCGGAGGAGTAGGATAGGAATAGGGAGAAGGGGTTGAGAGTGGGAGGGTGGGACTGGGAGGGGTGGAGAGAGGGGACTGTGATGGAGATGTAACGATGCAAAGAAAAAAAAACAAAACAAACAAACCAAAACCAACAACAACAACAACAACAAAAAACCAAATTGGGTTTGGTAGGACTTTATCTTGAAGGCATTGTTATGCAAGCAGTTTATTTAACCTACTATAAATCAGGCTATAATTACACCCATAGATACTACGAGTGTTCAGTTGGTAAAGTGTGCTTTGAATTACAGAAACTTTCCTCAATACAGCCTCTAAAATGAAAGAATATGATCTAAAATATTAATAAAAAAACAGGCAGAAATAGTCGTGTGGATAAACTGATATTTATCGGCCTTGTTGCCTAGTCCTGAGTAAACAATAGTAACTGAATGATATTAACAGGCAGCTGTGTCACCCTTCTCCCACTAATTATTTGTAGAAGGAAAAAGAACAGCTCTAAAATGGTTTGCATTTTGAGGGTCTTGGAAATTTTGTCTTACCCACTCTTTAAAAATGGACAAAAACAATTCTTTGGAAAAAACATTCTTGAAAAAAAATTTTTTTTTTAGTTAATATTACAGAATCAAGGCAATATTCTTAGGCTGGGCCAACCAGATTTCAGGATATTACTGGTTGATTGTCACATTTGTGGCCTGATCTGGTCTGCTGCATGTTGGTTAAGTGTGTTCTACAAAGTTTCATATCAGAAACGTTCTCCTTGTATGATGGTAGAGTCTCCAAGTGATGGAGCCCAGCCCAAGATAGGTAGGTCACGCTCCCTGGCCAGTCATGACACCCTAAAATATCTGTAGATATTGTCAAATGTCCTCTGGGAAGAATTGTCCACACCTCTGAAGGACTCCTGGGCCCTGTGGTGAGTTCATATTTTAATTTAAGATCCCAGGAACCACTATTAGGGTCCAATAACATCCAGAGAGAATGCCTCGTTCATCCAGACTTTATGGCTCTCAGGCTCAAGCTCTCCCCCTTAGAAATAAGGCACCTAATAAACCAGCCAAGCCGACCTTTAATGGCCTTGTGCTTCCTTCTCAGGGGACTGAATGTGAAATTCTAGACTATTTTTACTCCTAGGAATGTGGTTTCCTTAACTTTTTGGTTCACTGGGTATCTGTCAATCAGATCTGCAGCTCACTGCCATGGGAGGTGGACAAGGGTCTTATTCTTACATATTTGAGGAGATGTCTGGCTACAAGTGTTCCTGAATGTTCCTCACTTCTGCGAATTCAAAAGAACCCCTTTATTCCCTCAGTGGGGCTCAGTGGCCACCAGCTGCTGCCACTGAAGTTCTAATTGTGTCCCAGGTCTGTCAGATCCTGAGGGTCTGGGAGTGAGACCTTTGTGGCTGTTGTCCATTCACCTTGGACCAAAGATATGAAGCACATGCTTACAGCCTATGAGGGTGGTGGAGCAGGGGCTGCCTGTGTTACCAATTCAAAAGAGCCAATGAAGCTTCACAGGCTTCCAAAAAAAAAAAAAATTACAAAATCAATGCCTTATTCTCTGAGCCTCTCAGTGGGAAAGCCCCACCCCACCCCCTCACCTTGCATCTGCAACTAGACTTCCCCTGTGGCAACATCTCCTCCCCAAACAATTTGGGGACCTGAGAAAACACAGGTTATTATTGGAGCGTTGGATGATCTTTTGAGTCCAGGCCAAACACTAGATGAAAATGTGCACTGCCTACTTGCTGCAACTTGATGGGCTAAACCAGAAGAATGTGAAAGCAACTTGTTTGCCTCCCAACCCTTGCCTGCCTCTGTGGGGCACGCACATTTCTTTCTCCATTTAGATATTTAAAAACAATGCCCTGTTTGATCTGGGCTTTTCCCTCAGTTTGCTCATGATACCAGTGAGTGTGTTGTAATTCAGGACATGCACTGGCAAAGGATCCTTTGAAAATAACTGGTGCAAATAAGTAAGGTTCTACTTCTTTAGTGGATAGTCAGGTAAGTGTAGGGGTGAGCTGGGTTCTCCTCTCATTGTTAGTGTGGAGTTCACTATGCAGATACTATCATAAGATTTTAACCTGTGAATAACCAGCCTGAGACTGTACTGAGACACATGCTTCTTGTTTCTTTCTGTGTAATCATAGTTCCTATTTTAATTGTGAAATACTCAAAAACTGAGAAAAAAAAAGCTGACTTTAAGGATAACCATGTAACCCATTACCCACTGATGAGTCACTGTACTTTTTCAAATATCATTTATATAAAGAAATAAAATGCTAAGATACAGTTAAGGGCCCCTATCCATCTCCTGTGTGTTCATATTAAACCTATAGTCCTGGAGCTGATGTTCCTAGTAATGTCCACGCTTTTGCCTTTTCGCAGATTCGTTTCTCTATAAACAACATGCACTAATTTTAGGCTTTAAAAGTTTAGGTGTCATCACAGTCTGCAGCTCCTTCTCAAGCTGTATAACTTAGCAATATATGTAATTTATTCAACAAGCTTTAAGCACTATAACTGGGCAGATATTCATCTATTCTAACCAAACTATGCTGGTCTGGCTACTTTCCAGTCACATACCTCAAATTACTTGCCTTCTTAGTCTTGACCTGGGTCACTCCGCTCCATGTTTGTCCACATGGCAAACTCCTCATGTCCACCTCCTCATTCAGACCTCGTGGTGATTGCCCTTTCCTCCTCTCTCCCTGGGACCCCTGGCATGGAGCAGAAGTCCCCTTTCCTCTACCCAGTTATTGGCTGTTCATCAGCAGTATATTTTAAATTATGCATCTTTCTATATTCAGGATACAGCTGGTTAGTTTTAGCTGCTACATACTATTCCACTGAGTGACACCAGACACAACTTAACATCTTAAGTTTATTAAATACTTCTTATCAGGCGTTCAGATAGGTGTTTCCATGTATGTGTATGTGTGGCTTAGTATTTTTCCCCATATCATACCTTCATTTGGGGATGCTTTCATGAGAGATGCTTTTATTCTGTTGTTGTCCAAAGCCCAGCATTTCTGAGTTCATGAAAGTTTTCTTAATTCTGCTCAAAAAACCTAACAGTTTTTAGCTGATCTTTGCTACTTGTTAGCAAGTGTGCTCACTCAAACCTTTCTGTTAATACTCAACCTGTAAGCATGCTTACCAAGTTCATGAGTTTACTAAATACAACTTCCTCTAGATACCACAGTCCATGCTTCTGAGCAGATATTTTACCACTGCACAAAGTGGAGCCCCAATTTCTTAGCCTCCTGTGGCAGGTTGATTGTTACAGGACATCCGATTCAAAGCCAGTGCTATGTGTATGGGGTATTTGGGCAATACTTCAATTCTCAGTGGAAATTTTAAAATTGACTTCACTGGCAGTGCAATAACGCAAATCACCTCAGTACTCAGCATCTTGCATGAGTTCTTAACCATCTTTACTTATGTAGGACTCTCACAGTTGGAGACGGACTGGAACACAACTGCTGGGCTTGACTGCAGAGTGGATGCTGAATCTTAGACTATGGGATACTTACTTAATATTTTAAATTTTTAAAAATTGAAATTAAAATATAATCTATTATTTTCCCATTCCCTTTCCTCTCCCCAACCCCTCATATGTACCCCCTCTTTGATCCTTCTCAAATTCATGGCGTCTGAGCTCTTTGTTGTTGTTGTTTTTTGTTGTTTTAAAGACAGGGTTTCTCTGTGTAGCCCTGGCTATCTTAAATTCACTCTGTCGACCAAGTTGGCCTTAAACTCACAGAGATCCACCTGCCTCTGCCTCCTGAGTGTTGGAATTAATGGCATGTGCCACTATACC
>CAJQZJ010032196.1:1499036-1554043 GCA_907164525.1 Lophiomys imhausi | reverse complement strand
GCTCATATAGATCCTGTGATTAGACTAAGTCATCAGAGCCGTGAGTATTGATTAATAGATCACCATCCTTCTCTCATTACAGGGCTGTTTTCATTAAAACTTATTTTGACTGGTTTTCATGTGCTGTGTTAGATACAATATGAGAAAAGGCCTGTGAAAATAACCTTATCATTAAAGTTTGATTGTGACTATCATCTTATACCATTCTTCAAAGATAATCCATGGGGGAAATTTTCTCTTCAATTTTGTTATTTTAAGAAAGGGGATTTTTCTTTTCCATCCAGTGTTCTTTTGCTTCATAAACACTGTTAATTTTCCAAGCCTTTATCACTTTACTTGGGTTGCAGTCACAAGATTTTAGGAAATGCAGTTTACATAAAAGTCTCCTTTTGTACCTGTTGTGTTTCCTACCCTTGGCTGTCAGTGCACCACAGCTCTATTGCTTTTATTTACTTTGCTTTTCTAAATTCTTTATCTATAAATAATATTTTAGTTTGAATCCTTCTTAAGAAAAATGAAAGTGAGATTATTGATTTTGTGAGTGATTTCTGGAAGAAATAATAGTTACCGAGGGATTTACCATGGTATGTGGCCATGAGGAATGAAAGGGAGCCTCAGCTTCCTGAGCAAGAGGTGGACTTCCCTAGAGTCCATTTGTAGACATGCCTGGCCTGTGTGTTATGCATTGCAGACTGTCCACAAGCTCTCAGCTGAACTGGGAAATGTGTCAAAGTTATCAGCTTCTTTAAAATTAATAGATGTGTGCGGGAATTGGACTCAGGGCCTTACATTTGGCTACTCCACATCTTCAGCCCCATGAGATGTTATTTTTTATGATAATATTCAAACCACGATGTAGAATTATCTATGTTGCAATTGCGAAATTATGAAATGAACAAATATAAGGTCTTAGAGAGGAGGCCACTCATAGTGAATCCTCATGCATTGATTACTAAACATCCCCACAAAGGATTTAGGGAAAAGTTTGGCGTGGAAACCCACTTTATCAAGAAGAATATGTACTTATTATTTATTTATTTTTATTCATCTATTTATTTTTAGACCACATCTCAGTCTGTAGTCCAGGTTATCCTGCACCTCACTTTGTAGCACAAGCTAGTTTCAAACTTGCAGCGATCCTCCTGCCTCTGCCACTTGAGTACTGAGATTACAGGTTTCAACCATAATGTTCATTTGTTTTTAATGCTTTGTAAACAATGGGAGGGTAATTCCATAGAAGTGTGTGACCTTTGAGGATGTTTATATCATTACTCTAGGAAAAATGATCGCGTGTATTATAAAGCAGAACCCTTGGCTGGTTCTGCCCAGATGAGCTTCTCTGGGTATCTGTACTTCCTGCATGATGAAGGAACACTTTTTGGTTGATGTCTGATCGATCACAGATCAGTTGCTGGAGAGCTGCAGTTTTCATAAGCTTGAAATGGAACTTTTATAACCAGAGAAATCTTCATGTCTTTTCTGCCTTATTGGATTCGTCATCTCATTATCAGACTGAAAACCAAAGCCATGCAGCTCTTTAATCTGGCAGCTAAGAACATATTCATGAAAAAGGATTAGGCATTGCCTTTGTGTCAGCCTCCCCAAATCTGAGTCATCAGCGCTGTGATCAGAGCGACTGATGGCTGTTAGTGAAGCTGCTCACATAGTGCTAAAGAAAATGTTTAAGTCTGTACTTATTCTTTTTTTTTCAATATATGACTTTTGATGGAGACATTAGTAGTTGACATAATGTTTTATTATGACTCTCATTTATCCTGCTTTTGACATTTCTAACGTTGAAAACCTCTCAACATCATTTCTACAATTTTGTCATTGGTCATGACTGTGTGTCAATTACAAAACCTAGAAAATGGACATTACAGATGATACCAAGTAAGTGTTTTTATTAATTTCTTTGTGTTCATTTTTTCAAGTCTTTGTTTTTACAAGGTTCTTATTATACCTTATTGAAAAAGAGACTTTCCAAACATCTCATAAGAAATAAACTTTTACATTTATATATTAATCAATGAATAAAAAGAAAGAACAACATTTTTCATGTATCTATATATTTATGTTAAATATATGTACAGGCTAATTATATATGCCGTCTAATTATATGTAGGATATATTTAAATGTTGAATATGCCTAGAAATCTACATAAATATAGATTTACAGATATATCCCATATAGTTATGTATGTGTGTGTATCTATATATGGATCAATAAAAGATACATTTAGAGTACCTGTACACATGCTTACATATGGACGTATAGTTACATTTGGAAATTGTTGAGTACAACATAAGATGTTAGAAGAGTAGGCAGTGAACAGTACTTGTCCTTAATTGTCTATTCTCCCTTAGCACTTTGAATGCATTACCTTTTCTCCCCCAGCCTATAGGTATCCTGCTGTGCAAACACCTGACCACTTTCTTGGGGTCCTCATAAATGAGATGAGATGCTTTGTTCCTTTCAGTTTTCCTTTGCTTGAGTGATCTGCTGCGTGAAGATCTCTTTGTATGTTATACATTTGAGTCCTTCAGACTTTGTGAGTCCGATATCATTTTCCTCGACAGACTTGAAACTTACTATTTTCTTTAGTAAACTCTAGGTCAGTCACTTACCTTTGGTTTTCCTGAGACAACCATAGTGTGTCTATTTTCTCACTTGGTGTAGCCACTTAAATTCTGTAGAGGTCATCGTCTTCTCTCTTCCTCCTCTTTTCTTCCCACTCTGGTGTTCCTTCTACTACCTTGCTGTTTCCTTTTGTTTTGTTTTTAATTGCTTGAGTGAGTGGTTCTTGAGTCTCTATATTTTTCAGTATAACCATTGTATTCTTCAACTCCAAAATTTGTTTGGTTCTTTTTTGTGGTGTCTGTTCCTTACTGAGGTTCTCATTTTAGTCATGTATTATTCTTTTGAATTATTTAGTTATGTATCTCAGTTTTCTTAGAGCTCATTGGGCATCTTTGAGACTAAGATTCTGAATTATTTGTCACATAATTGGTAGCTCTTTGTTTATTTAGGATTTGTTTCTGTTATTCTGAATAATGCCTTGATGGTGTCATATTTCCTTTGCTTTCATGTGCTGTGACTTTTCCTCTGTTAATAACACAGGTAATTTTAGACACTTGTTATGGCTGGGAGCATTATTTTCCCTAAATCACATAAAAGATTCTGTTGCTGTCTGTGTCCAGCCTGCTGCAGGAGTTCTGCATGGGCTGTGATAGATCCTGGGTGTACACAAAAGTTTCACAATGCTGTCTGCAGGGCCCTGCCTGTAGTCTCAGTCCACAAGTGCCAGCTACTAAGGAGGTGACTGCTTGATTGTTGTTTAATGATGATCCTTTAGTGTTTTGACAAGGCCTTGCTTAAAATCTGTTCATGGTGGTATGTACCTGTAATCTCAGCACTTGGGAGATCGGGGTAGGTTCAATGTTATCTTAGCAACACAGTGATTTTTTTTACGTGAAGCTGGTTTATATAATACACTATCTCAAATATACATGTAATTGAGATTTGTTCCATTTTCATTTGTTTATAAATATTCCATTAGTTCTCTTGGATATAGCAGTTAATCATATCTGCTCATAGTTTCCTTCCTTCCTTCCTTCCTTCCTTCCTTCCTTCCTTTCTTTCTTTCCTTTTTTTTTTTTTTTGGTTTTGGTTTTGCGAGACAGGGTTTCTCTGTGTATTTCTGGCTGTCCTGGACTCACTTTGTAGACCAGGCTGGCTTTGAACTCACAGAGATCTGCCTCTGTCTCCCTAGTGCTGGGATGAAAGGTGTGCGCCACCATGCCTGGCTTATAATTTTATTTCTTAATGAATTTATAACCAGAAACAACAGAAATAAACACAAAATTTCAATGATTTGTGAATTCAGCTTTGTTTATAGCCCAGCTTGGAATGGTAGATTAGGGTGCCTGGACTGAAGAAGTGGTGCAGGCCTTGTTTGCTCTCTGATCTTTACAATCAGCACTTAGCTCTTGTTGTAACTCAAAAGCAGTCATAGATGCTGTGGAGTAGCCATGTAATGTACCATAAAATATAATTTACAGCAACAGGTGATAGACTAACTTTGCCCATAAATATCATTCTCTAATTCCTCCTCCAAGGCTTGAGAATTGTCTTCCGTCTGCTTTGTACATTGCTTTTCCTACAAGGAAAAGGTGAGACTCAGCTGTAATGTTTCCGTTAGACTCCAGACCAACACTCTTCACTTCTGTCTAAATTCTATTTGTAGAGCTCAGTTGTTTGACATTTTTTATCTTGCATCTACATCCACAGAAAATCTAATCTTATTTCTTCTGTACTCCTGTGTAACAACTTTTTGAAGACTGTTAATTCTGTTGCGTAATTATTTGGGTTACCATTATCAATTGGAAAGTGTGGAACAATCATAATGATAGTGGGCACATTATTTTTGCTTTGCTCCTGATGTTTGTGATCCACTAAAAATAGCCATTAATTTTGATGGTTAGTTTTGTGACTATGAAAGAATTTATTGTACAGTGGTGAGCCTATGTCCTTGTGTTTGTATTCCAAAGCAAATGTGCATTCTGATAGTTCACCGTGGTGCCAGCATTGGTAAGATCCAGGAGCTAATAATGGTTTTTTGGAGAGTTGGAAGCTTTAACACAGAAGAATGTCTAACACAGACTATATGGCCCATAAACTCAAACTATTTGCTATTTGATTCTTAGAAATAAATATCTCTGACCCCTGATCCTTTCTGCTCTAATTGTAGCTCAGAGACCATTGAGTTCAGTAACACCAGAGTTTCTTAATAGTGATATTCTGGGCTCCAGTCCCCTCTGTGTGGGAAAGAGTGTTCTGTGCACCGCACAATGTCCAGTGGCGTCTCTGGCTCCCACCTACTTTAACAGGGGCTGATTCGGTGGGTTTCCTTTGCATTGCACAGTTTTCTAACTGCTTATTCTGAAAACTCCATGCCATGCTCCTGTACCAGACGGTTGTATTGTCTGGTTGTAAACATTTGTCACCAGGTCCCCACATAAGCAAGTAGATTCACATTCACCCCAGTTTTATCTTCCTCCTTCTTTCTTATCAGGTAGAACTCATTCCTCAGCTGCTTCAAGATGAGTGCATAGCAATACCATTGGTAGTGTTTATTCCAATGTAGTGATCTGCCATACAACAGTTTCTATATTTGGAGGGTTTCTTGATCACATTTTATGCCTTTGAGCTCCTTGTCATCTTTTCCTGCTGTTTTCAATGTTGACTGTTGTGATGAGGAAGCCTGTGGCCAGACTGACTTGGGCTCCTTAAAAGTGGCTTCCTCTGGCTGCCTGGGTGCTCGGAGAGGGTTTTCCTCATCAACCAAATGTAGACAGTGCTCTAGTGTGCTATAACTGCAAAGTGTCACAGTGTGAAATGGCCCTGAGACAGCCTGGATCCTTTCTTTGTATTATAGATCTAATTTTTTTTTTTAGAAAATTTCTTTTTTTATTTTTATATTTTTGGATCAAGGTGCCATGTAGCCTAAGATGGCTTTGAACTCATGGCTATCTTCCTGCTTCAGCCTTGTAAGTATCGAGATGATAGGTGTGCAACACATGCCTAGCTTTGAAGTCTTATTTTAATAACTTGTATTTTTCATTTCTATGTGCATCATTTTATAACTCATTGAACTTTAAATATTGTGACCTTTTCCTTCTCTCTTTTGCAGTCATCTATATTACAATTTTGTCTACTCTGATTTCATAGATATTTCTTTGTTTTTCTCCTCTTTCCATAGCTCCATCAGCTCATGGTTTATGTTTTTTTGTTTGTTTCTATGTATCTTTTCTCTGACCTTCATATAGTGCTACACACAAATACAATTAGAGGAAATATAAATCACATAGTGACAGACATAGCAGTTTCTACTATTCATAAAATATGACTTCCTTTACCAAAAAATGTTATTCTAAGATATATGACATATGACATATCATTCCTAGAGAACTAGAAATGATCAATCAATAGAAATATTGAGCTGGGGGCCATTGTCTTTGAGCTGAGCTCTCAGAACTCAGAGCTGTACTTTGCTAGATTCTGCATTAGAAAAAAACCTAAGCAAGGATGCATGCATTTTAAGAGAAAATATCAAGTAAAAATAGTCTCACTGTCCTGTGAGCCTTTTACTCCGTGTATATACAGTGGGGCTTAGGATCCAATGTTCTGCTAACAGGCAGATGGCTTAGCAGCCAGGATTGAATTAATTAATAGCAAATTAGTGTCTAATAGCAGCATCCCATAAAACACTCATCTTTCCAAGTTCCATTTAGTTTTACCATTGCTGCTACCTTAAGTATTTGTTTCTTTTCAGCAGGACGGCATCATGAATGGGTTTATTAATGTTTTGGACTACCAAGAGTTAAAATTAGATTCCGTTTTGCCCAATTAGATAACAGATGTCCTAAGCTGCTAATTTCCCTAGGAACAGTATCATTTAGCTAGAATATATTAGCTTCATTTAAAAGTTTCCTTTTGGCTTTGTTCCAAATGCCATTTTCAGCTTTATATATGCAAGGGAAAAATCATAAGAACACATTGTTGATGCACTTACTATTTTCAAACCAGAGCAATAGAAGCCCGGCTTTTCGGATGTTTATTGTGTGTGTGTGTGTATACAGCGTTACTAGGCAGCTTGTGGGAAAATTCAGGCACCTACCTTGTCACCAGTCCGTCTGTGGGCTGGCTGTGTTTCCCTTTGCTTTTCCCACTGTCTGACATCTTTTGGACTTCCTCTCTAATTTTCTTTCTCTTGTCAACTTAATTATAAATTCCACACAGGGAAGGCCTTTACCTTGGGGCACTCCTAGTGTGTTGGAGTATTGATAAAGTTGCCTAGTACAAATAATTTTTGACAAATTAGCATGTAATTCCAATTTCCTCATCAAGTATTTATTTGGTGTATTCTTTCAGTGTGGAACTGTGACATCATGTCCTTCAATTGGGCAATCACTTATACCTCTAGGCACCCACAACGTTCTACAATTTTAATGAAGATTGCTCCCTGTACTGACCTCTCAGTGTTTTTTGTTTTTTGTTTTTTTGTTTTTGTCCTGTGTAAAGCATAAGTTCTTGTCAAGAACTTCTTCTAGCAGAGTGATACTAAACATCATTCAACATTTTACTCTTTTCATCTTGCCCTCCTCCTTATCAACCAAGTTATAGAAAATTAAAATATTATTTTCATTGAATATTTATCTTTTGTTCTCTTTCAATTAACAATTATAAGTGAAGAGTCAAAGAGGCTCCTTCACAGAAGGCATCCTTCTGGTTTATGTCTCTCAAGTGTGGGTGTGCTCTTCTCTAAAACTAACAGAGACAATGTGCTTGGTTGTGGACACCTGTGGTTCAACACTCTTTTCTTTTCTGGTGTAAACGTTTCTTTGATTTTCATCATAGATCTTTAACTGTTTTCCTGTCTGTATTCAGCAGCAACCTTTTCCCTTCTGAAGCTATTGATTTCTGTTTCTGTGACTTCTTCTAAACATTTGACATTGCGCTTGAATATTACTATGTAAATGGTGTTTTGCCTGTGGTAATTAGCTATCTCATTTAACTTTAAAGAATAAAAAGCTGTGTCATAAAAAGTCAAATCCCCTTCACAAATAGTCATGTCTCCTTTAATTCTGTATTATATAATGCTTGTTGTGGTTTGAATAAGAATGGTCCCCACAGGCTCATATGTTTGCATGTTATATCTCCAGTTAGTAGTGCTGTTTGGGAAGGATTAGGAGGCATGGCCTGATGGAAAAGGTATATCAGTGGGTGTAGGCTTTGAGTTTTTAAAAGCCCATGACAGACTTTTGTCTGATTCTCTCTCTGCCTCCTGCCTATAATCAGGATGTAAGCTCTTAGATACTGTCAAAATGCCATTCCATGATGGCCATGGACTTACCCTCTGAAACTTTAGGCAAGCCTCTGATTAAATGCTTTTTTTTTATAAGTTTCCTTGGTTATAATGTCTCTTCTCAATGGTAATATAGTAAATCATAAGACAATGCTGCACATATTATGACATGCAGAAGAAAAATGAAAAGATACTTTGCCTCAGTTGTAATGGTTTGCTTTAAGAATTTATTAACTTTAGAACTGTGTATTCCATATGGTTAGTTCAATAAATTGTTCTGGCTCTAATTATCACTAAGATTTATTTTTCCATTTTGACAGCTTGTAGGCAAGTAAAAAAAATCATGACTATTAAAATTGTATAGGATTTCTTTGGTACAGCATTCTCTCAATTTTAGGAATTTAAGAATTTCCAACTTGTTGCCTTTTTTGTCCTTTTGATGTTCAGATATAAACTATAAAGTCCTATTACATTTTTCTTCAGTTCCAACGTTTCACTTGTTAGGTGCACAAGAGTGTCATGATTCCATCTTGCTTAAATAAAAACAACACTTTGGATGTGCCCTGGTGTTGAACTTGACTTCCATGCCTAAGGTTCCGCCATCCTTGATGAAGCATGCTAGATAATTTTATGGTGTTGGCTTTTGTCTGCTTTTCTGTTGCTTAAAGTTAATCCAGATCAAAGAGGTACTTGAAATTTTGCCTTTAAAGGGGAACAAGTAATAACAAGAGACTATGACGAAGACTTGAGCTTTGGTTTTGACTCCTATCCCTGGCTTACCTAGAGTCTACCCTCCCTTTGCCACATCTCCCAAGGACAGCATGTTAGGCACCACTCACCATTTCAGTTATCCCACATTTTTATCCCGTCTGTATCCATAGTAATCAGCACCGTCGAGGTGTGGGACCAGCCTGAGGAATGTCCTCTCTTCCTTTGGAGCATGCCTCTCATCTCTTCCTGCTCACCAGTCTTGATCTTGTACACTCACGACTGTGGATTAGCCCCAGTTTAAGAACTGCTATGTTGGTTTAGCTTAGGAAGCATGTTTGCACTGGTCGGTTGGTATTTTATTTTAGAACCTCACCTCACCTTTAACGATGCTCCTTACTTACATGTGTGCCCACGTAATACAACTTCTGCTGCGTAAGATGCTGGCTGACTTGGGGGTTTTAGTCAGCTATTCCAGTAAATTTTGAGAAGAGCCAGCTGCAATTTATTAGCGACCTTTCTTAACACCTTTCGGCACCACTTGAGCAACGACAGGAATGTGTTCTGTAGCCAGCTTGTGATGTCTCAAAATCCTCTGAGAAGAGACATTCTGAAAGTGATGGACGTAAACTCAACAGTCATGTGTGAGCTGTATGTTCATGTTCATGCTTATTTCCCACCTTCTTTAATCTCTCCCCATGCCCTACCTCGTGTGTGTGTGTGTGTGTGTGTGTGTGTGTGTGTGTGTAGGTGTAGGTGTTGCCTTTGCACATACAGGTATACATGCCTCTGTGTGGCCATGTGGAGGCCAGAGGTCCATGTCCAGTGTTTTCCCTACCACTCTCCAGCCTTCTGTCTTGATTCTTGATCCCCCTATGAATCTGTAGCTCACCAATTGTCTAGATATAGCTTTAAGATTATATAGACATCAATTGTCTAGATATAGATTACAAAGTCCTGGGGTTATCCTTGTCTCTAACATACAGTATTGGCATTGCGGCCTGTTGTCACTCCTAGATTTTTACATAGATACCAGGGATTCAAACTCAGGTTATCATGCATGTATAACAAGTAATTTACCCACTGAGCCATCTCTCCCAGTCCCACTCAATGTTCATGTAACAAGTATGAGTATATTTATAAAATTCATTCAGAGTTATAGAAGCAAAAGTTTATGACCTAAATCTCAGGAAAAGACAGGAAGAAGAATATGACTTGGAGCTATTTAGACCATGTTTAGTGTTCAGTAAATCTAAATAGATAATGAATTCTCACATTGACTTGAAGACATTAACATTCAACAAAATAATTGCTACTATTCCCTTTGCGTCAATGAAGAATTGATACCTTAAGGAAAATTTCCATTATTAATTTTATTTATTTATTTTTATTTTTTTTTCTTTTAAGATTTATTTTATTTTTTTAATAAGTACTTTATTTTTTTTCAAGTTACATCTCAGTCGCAAACCCTTCCCTATTCCCCCTTCCTGTCCCACCCTTCCACCCTCTCCCCCCCCAAAAGCTTCTCTTTTCATTCCAACAAATGGTTCTTTCTCTTATAACAGTAAATTCTATACAAAACAGCAGAATTAAATATGCCACATTTATGAGAGTTAAATGGCCCGGTATACCTTCCCAATGTCCAGTTCATACATATTTGGCCCCTGACTTTAACCTTCTACCTTCTAACCATCTCCATGAGTTTAAAGTTCTATAACTGACTTAGTTTTCATACTAACTTGCATCACTATTATAACCATCTTCTTAGATCTAGAACGCCCTCTTGATTCCTAAACAACTCAAAATTTAGCTATGAGACTCAAGCTGTCACACACAGCTTGAGTCTCATTATTAATTTTATTATTTTAATTTTTCATATAAACCTTGCAGAAACAAGTAATATTAAATATGTGTCTATCTATTCAGGTAAATAATTTTCTTCAAACAAAGTGTTTTGTTTGTTTTTGCATTAAAGAACCTTCACAGTATAAAGTGCTTGATGGGGAACTTGTGGGCTGTGACAATAATGAGTATCAAGACTAATGCTGAAGGGTCCGTCAGACAAGGACACCGTAGTGTTGGGTGCATTGTTCAGTGTATTATTGGGAAGAAAACTGGAAAATTACTAAGAAGAAAACAAACCACTGTTACTGTGATAGTTTGAATAGCTATGCCCCCCATAGACTTGTGTGTTTGAATGCTTGGCCCATAGGGAGTGGCATCATTAGGTGTGGCCTTGTTGGAGAAAGTGTGTCACTGTGGCGGTGGGCTTTGAGGTAATATATGCTCAAGCTGTGCCAGTGTAGCACACAGTCCCCTTCTGCTGCCTGTTAATCAAGATGTAGAACTCCCAGCTCCTTCTCCGGCATCATGTCTGGCTGCACACTGCCATGCTCCCCACTATGATGATGGTGGACTAAACCTGTGAAACTGGAAGCCAACCTCAGTGAAATGTTTTCCTTTACAAGAGTTGCTGTGGTCATGGTGTCTCTTCCCAGCAATAAAACCCAAACCAAGACACTAAACAATTAGCCAAGGTTTTTGTTTGCTTTTATTGTTTTCCTGTGTTCTGATGCTTGGTCTTTAAGTCTCTAAGGAAAAAAAGGGATTTGCCCTAAAGTGGGCCTTTCAGATGTAAACAAACCAATCCAGAGGTCATATCCTTACTCACCAGGACCTCACACTCCCGACCACCCTGTACCAACCTTATCATTCCCAGCCAGGTATCACAAAACCCCTGATGTGCCCAAGGCCTCAGAGCCCACAAGAACTATTCACATCAGCAAGCAATTCTGACCTGGTTTTCCCTGTCCTATGCATTATTTATATGGAAATGTTCAGAAAGGTGCTAGGCTACATACATGTTTCTGTCTCCATATCAATCCTATATCTTTTGCCTTTGGACAGCTTTGTTGATCCCCTGTGTGGTGGTCATGGCACATCATCTGTATCTTTCCTCTTGGGATCTGTGAGTGTAACAGACTGTCTCTTTCAATGATATTCATCTCCTGATCCACACCTAAACAATAAGAAACATTACATTTGAGAACATCCAATGTTAAGACTTCAATGTGCACACAGAAATTTTATGTTTTCTTCATAGCTATTTATGAACTTGTGCAGTTCCTACTAAGTATAAGACCCTTCTAGATTCCATATGATTTTTTAAAAGATCAATATATTATAATTCTTATCCTTAGAATTTATAATCAAATTGTGACTAGATTTCTTCAATGAAATAAGTGTAATGGTTATCTAATATGTCATTGTCCCCTCCATTTATGTCTGCTACCCCCTTAAATGTATTATCTGTCCTTTTGACTTGCATAAATGAATTCAGAATGTAATTGTTTAACAAAAAAGGGGAAATAGAGCATTTTATACTACTTGAAATATATCAAAAAATTTCCACTGAAAAATTATATAAACAAGTTTGCTCCTATAATGTATACTAAGTGAATCAAAAATACCATCCTTCATCAAATAGAGAGATGGTGGGTTTCAGCCCTGACCTTTTGATTTTTGCTACATTCTAGACCGTATTACCATATGGTTGAAAAATCAAGCTGCTCACAAAATAAGCCAGCATAACTATTTCTTTTGCTTTGAGAAGAGAGTTATTGGAGTGAGAGGGCCACTATGCTTCGATGGCAATAGAACTCCTGTGCACAGAGTACACATGTCTCTAAGGTTCAACTTAAATCCTGACACTTTAATTGGCCATATAACCCTAAATAACTCTTTCCATCATTTGAACTACTGTAAGAGCGTGGGCTTTAACAAAACTATTATTTCTACAAATATATACTTAAATTCCACCAAAAGAAAACTATACTTTCATACAGTAATACTCATTCATCTGTTCAACAAGAAAGATGATATTGAACACTTTCTGTGAAGCAGAATTATCTATTAGGACTGAAAAATATCAAGGTAAGATGGCATGGATTCCCCCCTGTAAGATTAAAAACTGGTGAGTAGAAATATAAGTGAAGTGAATAACAAGAATAGTTAAAACTTCATTAATAACAAGAATAGTTAGAAATTCTTAATTAATACTAGAATCTAGCTTCCTGTCTATAACCTGTTATCATTCTACTGATAGCCAAGACCAATCCTTCTAGAATGCTCAGGCTAGCAGTCCATTTTCATACAACATTATTAGCACAATGAGAATTTAATACAACCAATCATTTCTTAAACTTGATGATTGGGTAAGTATCAGCTAATGAAAATGAAAATCATATCAGGTTGAAAAATGAGATCAAAATATAGCTTCATTACTTGCATGGGATTAAGCAAGTCATGTAATGACTGTTTATGTTCAAAAACAAGAGTAGTACCAGTTACATTGCAGGGCTCTTTCACCTTAACAGTGTACAATTCTTCAATAATGAGGGCTGGAATCTTTCCTTAATGGCTATTGTTTAAACTAGTAACCAATCTCTATAGGAAAGGAGGTTTGCTTCATTTATTCTCTAGGTCAGTCAGGATGACTAACCTAATGGCATTCATTCTTGAGCTCATCATTGTCTCCTGTTACAATAGTTGTTGGAATAACGTGAACAAGGTGGGCTTTCGTGAAATTCTAGCCAAACATGCTGGCACATGTGTGGCATCTTGCAGATAAACAACATAGGCATTTACGTGTTTTAATGTTTTCCTTTGAGAGGATGCTGTGGGGGTCTGTTTGGAATCGTCATGTGTCCAGTATATGTGAGCAATGCAAAATATTGCAGAGCATTCTCAAATTTTCAGAGTTTGGTTTGACAAATTGATGATGTGAGGGGATAAGTATCTATTTCCTATGTGAAGAGTGGGTCTTGGTGTCATGACTGTGTCGTGAATGTGCTGCTGCTCTAAAAGAAGTGGCCATTAGAAGTACACAGAGACAACATGGCAGCACTTTTCTCTTCCATTAATCCTGATTATGATCTGAAGATATCTGTGTGTTTTATAGTGAGGTGTTTATTTACTTTTGATTTGAGCTTATGATAAACCCCAGGGGGTAGAATAACAGAGTCAGGTTATTACCCTAAACAAATGTCTTCCCACAAATTTCTGTCTAATTAAATTATTTTTTATTCTTTGGCCATTGACACATTTAACTCAAATGATATCCCACAGAATAAGCTTCTAGGATAATGACCCACAGTGGTTTGGAAAATGAAATTTGTCGTAGATCCCATGTTCCCCTTTCCTGTTTTCTCTTTCTGCTCTGCTTCCTCCTCCCTTCCTTCCCCCTCCCACTTCTCCTTCTCCTTCCCCTCCCCTCCTCTTCTTCCCCTTCCCCTATTTTCTCTCCTCTTTCCTCTCCTCTGCTCTTATTTCTTCCTAGTTTTCTTTCCTTCCTTCCTTTTATTTTTCAGTGGGCTCTAATCTTTATAAAAGAAAATGTTGATTAAAATTAATACTCATATTATTGTTTTACAGCACAAAAAGGAGAGAGAGAGGGAGGGGGAGAGAGAGAGAGAAAGTTTGTAGGCAGAGAAGTATGAGGAAGTCTGAGGTCAGAAGAAGCCTCTACTGCATACAGAAAAAAAATACCACAGTTTAAGTTACCTGAACTAAAGCTCTACTGTGATGATAAGTCCAATTTTTTTGTATGTGTGTAAGATAAATCTAACCTTTGAAAAGTAGGTTCATACTCTGTGGGGGGGCACTAAGAAGTGTACATGAAACTTAATGTTTCAGCTTGCGTCCCATAGAAGGGCTCTCTCTCTCTCTCTTTCTCTCTCTCTCTCTCTCTCACACACACACACACACACACACACACACACACACACACACACACAAAACATAATTTTAGAGAGAAATAAAATAAAATGGCTTTGAAGTTGTCAACTTAATTTAATGGAGATTCCAAAATATGTATTATAGTATGCTTGGTCATTGATATAATACACATTTAATCACATACTATTTCTATCTCACTACATAATGTTTTCAAAGGTTTCTATTTGTCTATGAAAATTTGTCATTCAAGTTTCAGGAAATGATATAATACAAGCACCTCCTTTTTGTTCAACTTTGCACTCTTTATGAAACCATGACTTTGGAAGACTTCCATACCATTGCTTCTTAGCTGAACTGTCAGATGCAATCTACACTTTTCCCTTCCCTGAAGTAGTTTTCCAATGACATTCCATTCATTCAAGGTTAAACAACCAAATGTTCATGTAGACACTCTGCATATATGCATTTTTACAAATGCCTTGATTGACAACCCATGATCTTACAGTATCTTGAAGGATTGTCATCTCTGAGTCCTTTGTCTTTTGTGTGCTTCTGGCTAGTTTCTACAGAGATGTAAAGGATCACATACAGTGATCTGGGAAAGGCGACCGACCCTTAGGGTTTAGTTGGATAAAATAGCGTTTTCTATAGTTTTGAACTTGTTTTCCTTAACATGAAATTTGTTTTCAATTCAACCAATATTCACTTAAGAATATCCCACTAATGAAGCATTGTCGTGAGTTTTATCTGGTATGCAAGCAGGAAAAGCATTAACTTCACCTTCTGAATATTCATTACTAAGAGAGATGGACTTACCTCAAACCCCAACAAGTTAGGCAATTGGATTAGGAATGTAAGGATGAAAATGGTGAACTGGAACTGGAAGAATTGAGAAGACATCATTTGCTAACATTAGAGCTAAACGTTGGAATTTGAACCACATTTTCTTGGAGATGAAGTGTAATCCAATCAGATCTAAAAGGCCTAATATTGGTTTTTGGAGCAGAAAATAATTGGGTTTAATTATTACAGCTGATGTTTCCTGGAGTATGCTTACACTCTATTTAATTGCTGAGCAGCACGGAGGACTTTGTCTTTCAGGATTCAATCAATCACAGCACAGAGCAAGCTGGGCAAAACAACCTCCCTCCTCTGCCTCTGCCTCTGTGTGTCTTTCAGCCTAGTGTGGCACCCTCATGTCATGTTCTGAGTGGCACACTAATGGCACTCATACTATAGTACGGACATAACTTTCAGACCTCAATGACATGGGCTGGAGTCCTAACTATCCTTCAGAAGTGAGTGGTGTTTTATGAATGAATCATTTAAACTGTTGTCATATCTTTATATCTAGCTCTCTATATATACATATACATATATAAAATACATGTATGTATATGTACATATATATATATATATATATATAAAATTTGAGAAGTGTACTCAGAAAATAGTTCAATGATGGGTGTAAAATTGAACCTCTATCATAATGGCATGTGAACGGTCAGATGAGGATGATGTCTAATGGCCAGACACAGCTTAGAGCCACATTCTAAATAAAACTTGGCATGCCAACATTTCAGAAAGTGTAGATATCTTTATGCAACCACACTCTTGATGCATTTTTGTCTTATTTTTTAATGGAGCTTATTATCATCTAGTATCCTATACATGTTGCTAATTTATTTGTGTCCATTTCTCCAAATAAATTGTAATCTATTTGAAGGTAGAGATTGTTTGTTTGTTCATTGCCATATCATCAAACCTTGAATATATTTGGGGTTTTTTGGATGTTTTTGGTTGTACAGTTACAGAAGTGCCTGTTAGTGTATGTAGGAGCTGAATATTTACCTACAGGTAATACTACCTGAGGCTGTGCATGTGGGAGGGCAGCTAGATAATTCTTAGCCATTCTGTCTTATGTAGAAGTCCAGCCAAGAATGCCTGGGATGTTTTATTTTTATGTCTGCTACTCTGAGTTTTTACTCAACAGCATACATCATTCTTAGGCATTTGATTATGGTTATAAAATGGTTTGCTATATTATACAGAATATGGAGTACAAGGACACATTAATTACTTAAAACCAGCTTAGGATGAAACAAAATGATTTTCACAGATAAAATTAATTAAGGCACATGTTCTTTGAGAATGCAGGCGACAGAGATATTTAAGCATGCATTATACCTTGAGTTTTATGGAGAAATACTTAGCTTCATCCCTTTTAAACACAGATGACAGAATGGGCAGATCTGAAACAATCAAGATCAAAGACTGAAAATCACCATTTGTCATCAGCCATAAGATCAAAACTACCATACACAGAACTACTATTTTCTCTGAGCTCTTAATATAGGAAAGCTTTCCATCAAGAGACTGTGTGATTTATGTTGAATAATGAAATTATGTCTCAGCTTGAGAAATTTTTACTGCCTGTTACATTTTAATTATTTGAAAATAGCTTTGCTTTGGTTCTGGAAATGTAGCCACCCTTGCACCCTGGAACTTAATAATTATGTCCTTGTTAAACCCTATGGTGTCTGCTTTTCAATTACCCCATATGAAGCATAAAGCTCCCAGATAAATGTCCTAAAATAAAATATAGTGTTGTTTTGCATCTTTTAAAAATTGTCAATTAGAAATGAACCTTCTTTTTTAATAGAATTTTTTTGAGGTTTATTTTTTAACTTATTTATTTTTTATTTCCTATAGAGTAGTGTTTTGCCTGAACATATATGTGCATGAGGGTGTCTGGTTCCCTGGAACTAGAGTTACAGACAGTTGTGAACTGCTGTGTGGATGCTGGGAATTGAACTCACGTCCTCTGGAAGAGCAACCAGTATTCTTAACCACTGAGCCATCTCTCCAGCCCCTAGAAATGAATGTTCTTTTTAGGGGTTTAGAACTATGTTTCACACATGTCTTCAGAACTCTGGGTGGAGTGATGTGTGTTCTATTGTGAAAGTAAAAGGCCCTATACAGCCACAAATGGGTTAGCTAATTGGCTGACATCATAGAAAAGCACTTCGGTGTGATGACCCATAATCTTATAGTATTTACTGAATGTTTGCCCCATGAGTGGTCACTGTATGCTATGAGAATCATCATCCCCTGCCCTAGTTGAAGAGTGGCTCCAGATTGGCAGCTAGTCCCTTAATCTTGCCTGTCTCTTCATTTCAGTCTTAGTCAGCAACTGGATATTGTGCTTTTTAACATCCTATGGTAGTTGCATTGACTTTACTACTAGGAAAAATGACAGTGTTCAGTCGTATGCTAATTCTCACAGCTGTAAATGGCACAACCTGAACTCTGGGCCAGGTGCTCTTTCTTCATTCTTAATACCACAGAGCCCATCCCCAGCGACAGTGACATTCTCCCAACAGTTAATGTATTATATAGGAGTCAGTCATCTTGAGTAAACAAACTGTTTACATCCACCAGGCAGAAGTGTTGACTTACTCAATGGTTTGCCTGAAGGTCTGATCCATATATTCAATTATTGAGATTTATTCTCCGACTTTGATCTGTTTTAATTCTGAAAATATTTCTGACAAGTGAAACCAGAACAAATTTTATGAAGGAGTTTATTCTTTATCTCTGTCTATTCCTACCCCCCCCCCAGGTACTTTTTTCCCTTCATCAATCCCTTCTTCCTCTGTCCTCACCTTCTTTTATTTGAGAAACATTATAGGTGAACTCAGACTGTGTTCTGACACTCTGTGATGTCCTACATATGTATGGCAACTTCAGTGTTGTGAATGGCTTTCTTGTATTTCATTGGTATGCATTAGGCTTCAAAATGTTTCTTGCTTGGCACCATTTTTCTCTCCTTACAGGTAAGAATATTGTTAAGGGTTAACAATACCTGGGCCATGATAAAGATCATATGGATAACAAAGAGACAAAAAGGGAGCATTCAGATCTTCCAGATCCAGATCTCTATTGTTCCACTTCATTGACTCCCGTGGTCCTTATACAGAATGTGTCTTACTGTTCAACTATGCAGTGCTAATACAAGAACCACATGAGCTCTCTGTAAATGATACCCAACACTGCTTCTGTGGAAGAAAATTTACATTTTCCTTTTAGAGGTTGTACTACAGGAGATGTTATTAGCAAAAGTGGATTTATGGTAGACTTGGGTGAAGCATTTAGCAGCAAGGTAAACAGTGCTTAGGAGCTATTTAATGTCATTAGAAAATGGTAGCAGGTCTTAAGTAGAGCAGAAAAAAATAAGTCTTTGAATTTTTTTGCATAAGATCATGAGAAAAATTGACTCAAAGAAATCATCAACTATTACATTATTTTTATATTGTCTGAATATTTGGCATTGCTGTATCTAGCAGACTGTATTTGAAACCTAGCTATAGCATAAGGAGATGCTTTCAGGTGGGAGGGAAAGTGTGTCTTAAAGTCCTTAAGGATACAAAGACTCAAAATGCAAAGTGGTGAGGGAGGGAGAGAGGAATGAGTGAGGAGAAAGGAAGCTGGCAGGATGAGGTCAAGAGGGTCCCGCTGTGTCTCTGTGCTATAGAGAGATAGTGAAACATTGTAAGTAGAAGAATAGCATCATGCTACTGTATCTGACTGATTGGGGAGTCAGGGACAGGGAGAAAATTATGTGGAAGAAAAGAAAACCAGTGGACCATCCTAAGGGAAAGCGAGACTGGGGACCAGTCCAAGGCTGGAGAAGGTGGATGGATTTGCAAATAATATTTGTAGTAGAAGTGAACAGGCTCTGTTGGTCAATTGGAGTAGATAGGAGATGAGGGATATATAAGGTGGTACCCTAAATCTACCAAATAGTTCTTTTGCCTGTATCCATTAAGTGGAAAAGTCCTGATATTTAAGTCCATGTGCTTTGTACTTTTCAGAGATATAAAACCTTGTGTGCATATATTTTTATGTATAAGTTCATATGTAGAGGTGCACATACATGCATGCATGCATGCACGAGTGTATATGGTTCCTTAAGAAGACAATTTTCTTTATTTTTTGACAAGGTCTCTTATTGTCCTGGAGCACACCAATCCCCTATGATTAGCAATGCTGCATTTTAAAATATTCACTCTTAGTTTTTATCCAGATTGTGAACATAGTAACATGTGGATAAAATTTTTGCTTAATAATATACAATCAAAGCCGGGCGGTGCCAGCCTGGTCTACAAAGCGAGTCCAGGACAGCCAGAGCTGTTAAACAGAGAAACCCTGTCTCGAAAAACCAAAAAAAAAATAATATCCAATCAATGGTCCTTCAAAATAAGTTAATATTCATCATCTTAGAGATTTAAAAGCCAACTAAAACAACCTGATAGTAAAAATTTTAGGTCTTTTTTTTTTGTAAAAAAAAAAAATCATTTCTTGGCCCAGCTGAGATTTTAAGATTTCAAAAATGCTGACAAAACCCATTGTTTGACTTGTCACTTTCAGTATTGATGAGCGTTGTCTCATGTTTGTCACTTTCACTATTGATGAGCGTTGTCATGTATACAAAACTCTGTCTTGATTCCATCTGTTTGTCAAATAATAAAAACATGGAATGAAAACTTGGTGATTCATATTTATGTTGAAGGTTTTGAGGTCTTCTCAGTGTTTCCCCATGTGGTTGGTTCCTCTGTCCACCTCTCCCTGGCTTCATTATCTTCTTGTAAGACACAGCCACATTGGTTTAGGGATCCACTATCTCTGGTGCCCCTATATCTTCATTGCCACCAAGTTTTGTCTCTAAATATAGACACATTGAGAAATAAGATTTCAAAATTTAACATTTTGGGGGGAAAAGTTCATAACAAATCCATTTATAGAGAAGGTTAAGACAATCCTGCAGTGTAGGCTGTGTTACCCTGATTTCACATGAGGAATCTGTAGCCTGCACACAAACCTTGAGTAGGTATTGAAAACCCTCACTCATATCTAAGCCTCTCATGCTACATACCCAAACTTTCTCATCCATATTCTTTTATTGTTATGAGTGCACAGATTAAAGCAAATAAGTTCATCTAGAAGCTGAAAAGGGAGAGTCAGAGCCAATTTATATTACTGATAAAACTTGTATCCTACAGAGTGGGCGTGGGAACATTGGGAAGTCTTCCTCTGCAGATCTCTATTCTCTCTTTTGAAACTTTAAGAATGCATATTATTCTTCAGCCTCACTGCATGGAATGTATATTTCTGTATGTACTTTATATACATCTTAGAATCATGAAGTGATGATTGGAAGGTACAGGTTTTTTTTTTTTGTTTTTGTTTTTTTTTTTTGGTTTTTCGAGACAGGGTTTCTCTGTTTAACAGCTCTGGCTGTCCTGGACTCGCTTTGTAGACCAGGCTGGCCTCGAACTTGCAAAGATCCGCCTGCCTCTGCCTCCCAAGTGCTGGGATTAAAGGCGTGCGCCACCACCGCCCGGCTTGGAAGGTACAGGTTTTTAACATTAGACAAATTTACATATGCTATAATTCACTCTGTATTTTGTATTAAATATATACAAATTAGCCATGGTTTGATAAGATATTGCATTTTAATTTTCTCAATTGTTAACTCAAAATAATTTTTAAATGAATTCCCACCCAATGTATTTCTGTATTTTGGGTATTTTCACTAAGGAATCATATGATTTTTGGACAGCTGCTCGTGGGCCTCTGTGAGCAGCAGGCGCTCTCTGCCCTGCACAGTACGTAGCCTGCGTCACTTGTCATCAGTTTCAGAACAATCTGCATGTGAGATCCTAGGCTGGCAGACACCCTCACTGTTCAGTCACTGTCCCCATGTGTTGGAATGTTTAACTGAGTGGGCTATGAAATCATACTATTTTAATATTATAATTGATTACTATTTGTCCTCCAGGGTCTTGGTAGTTCAGAATAATCATTTTACATAAAATAACTGAGTTGAAATTTTTAATCATCAATTATTTAAGTAGGTTTTTTGAAAAATATCTGCCAAAAGGAATTCTTAAGCATAATTCTAGATCATATACATCAAACTTTAAAATGTAAGTTTGGGAGTCCTGTATCTTAAGAAAGTAAATATGCTGTATTCCTGAAGAAAAAGAATTGAACCTTTCATTCAGAATAAAATAAAACAAATATTTGAAGGTTTTGATCAGTATAAAATTAGCAGTTCTTGTCAGCCACTGGAAAAGTCTCCTTCATTGAGTAGCTTCACAATAGAATAAATTTCTATTTCTTTTGCTGCCAGATAAACTCAGGTTTCAAATCCTTCAGCTATGACACCTGTGTGGTTTCTGATTTTCTGTCATCCTGGGCCAAGGTGTTATTTCATGAGTTACTCATGTCATATGACCATAAGTGGCAACACTTCCTAATCTTTATAGGCAATTCAGAAATGTTTTCAGAAAACACAGAACAGGAATAGGGAAAAAAATGTATGCAATCATTCATTTTGAAATTAAAATTTCCAACAGAATTCAAAAGACATTTTAAAACAATGAAGGTTCCTATTTTTCCTTGAAATACTCCAGCATAAAAGTGCTTCGTTATGAAAGGAACAGATACAGTATAATATTTCTAATTTGGAATGAAATATCTGCTCTCATGTGAGTGACTCATTCAGGTTAGTTTTGAAGCTGAGGTTCTATAAGGTAAATATGGCACTGAATGTGGCCACATTTAACAACAACTGCGGTGTGGGCTGCACACAGTGTGGCTTTGTACAGTGCCAGGGCTGGCAGCTGAGGGACATGCTCCTTTCAAGGGTTGATTGAAACTTATTCTTGGCTGAAGTGCAAACTGTTTTAAACAAAAAAAACCTACATTGTAATTTATGTATAACAGTGCACATGAAGTCAAATAGGAAGAATGTTATTTGAACATATAATTCACATGTAATATTTAATGTGTTTTATGGTGATTTTCTAGTGAATGAACCGAAGATATTTTATCTTGTTTTTGTTTTATTCCACCCCCCCTTTTTTAACATGAAAATGACTAGAGTTATTTTCTTCTTGGCTCTTTTATCTTTTTTCCCTGGGCTATGGCTAAAATTTTCCATCTCCTCCAGCATTTACTTACAGGCTGTGGACCGGGAAAGAATTTCTTGGCGTCCATTGCCACCTGTGTTGCAATATGGTACTCAGGGAACACTGGAGCCTTGGGGTCAAAGGGCATGAGCTCTAATACTCTGTCGTCTTTTGGTTTCGTAAGATTTAAGAAGGAATGTTCTCAGAGAAAGGAGAGGCAGCCCTCCTTCCTGTATTAAGCCTCCAGAGAACGTGTTTTCTAGGAGTAACAGAAAACAATTAACATCTAGCTAGCAGGAAAACCTGTGTCTTTAGAAGAAAATGAAGGTAGAAGGGGTCAACACTGAAGTCTCTTTTGTTTTTGAGATTGTTGTATTTGTGTGTTGGGGCTTGTAGGGGCTGGGGGGTGGCCAGGGGTTGTAGATGTGTGTACAGGTGTGTTCATGTGTCACCATCAGAGGACAGCTTACAGGAATCACTTGTCTCCATTCTTGAGTCTTGGGGACTGAACTCAGTTTATTACGCTTGGTGGCAAGCCCCTTTACCTGCTGAGTCATTCTAATGGCCGGCCCAGAATGCTCTAGAAACTGCCAGCCCGCTTGCGTGGGACAGGGCTCCTGCAAGAGAATGGAATCCGTGCCTTTTACCCCAAGGCACTTTTAACAGGGACTAATGCACTGGACTGGCGAGGCAAGGCAGATGATAGCTACGAAATAAGGTTCTAAAAAGAATGCCACAGCTCCAGTTAGCATACATGGATGATTTCATTCTTTTGTGTGTGCGCGCGTGTTCACTTTCAGTTGTTTTAAGGTTACAAGGTAACCTTGTGTCATTCTTCAAGTACCTTATGAATTGTGGGGACAGGGTTTCTCCTTGGCCCAGAGCTCACCAAATAGGCTATAGTCTCTAGCCAGAAGCACCAGGGTCTTCCAGTCCCCACTTCCCTGAGGCTGGGATTGCAAGCACAGACCACCCACACTAGGCTTTTTAAGGGGATTTGGGGGTTGAACTCAGGTCCTCATGCTAGCTCTATAAACAGTTTACTAATGGAGCTATGTCCTCAAGAACTGAATTTTTATCAAAAATTTAATTGAATTTTTATCAGCTGGCTCTTTTTTATTTTTTCTGTCAAAAGAAGAAAACTCTTCTCCCAGTTGCTTCCATATAAACTATAGAAAAATTGTATTTTCAGTAATAAGACAGGCAAATTCATCACTCCTGAGACAGTGAAATCGATCTCTCCTCCCCACCCCCATGGGCAAAGCAAACTTATTAAACTTAAAGGAACATAGACCTAGTCCTTCTTTGATATCATCTACCTGAGACCCAAGACAAAGTCTGTGCCAAATCAACCAAGTGAAAGTGTTTAAGCCTCTAGCTTGGACATCTCCATGTTAGGACTGGGAGCTTATTACAAATCTTATCTGAACTCTAAGCTCATTCCGATCTATGGATAGAATTAAATACACAATGAATGTGGTAAATATTTACTTAGCATTGAGCATGTGCATGCAAAAGTACCTCATTATGTGAGGTGTGGAGTCTATCCAGGGCTGTAACATTTGGACTGATATGCTCAGGGCCATCTTTATAGAGCTCTTAGCATGTTCTCACATAGTGCAGTCATAAGGATGGGTCCTGGGGAATTGCCAAAGCCTCTAACTCTGTGGCTGGCCAAGTGTCCACTCTTAATAGGCTCCATGGGTGTGGTGCTGGCAACTGGCCTGGGAAAGACAGCTTCACCCTGCCCATGAGGTGAGCACAAACATTCCAGCCCTGTGGCAGGCTTCTCATACTCAACCCTCACAGGAGGAAATGAAAAGTTTAGTTAATTATAATATATCCCCTTGTAAGCTAACAGAGAGGAAAATGAAGGTACTCTCAAGGGTTTTCCCCATTCAAGCAATCAGAGGATATTTTCATGGACGCTATTTTGATTGACAAAAAGAATTGCGGGGGGGGGGCAATAACAAGGACACATGAGTAACACAGCCACCAGCCAAGGTTCTCAAAACAACAACAAGCAAAAGGAAAAACGGGAAAAGGCAAGAAGGAGGGAAGAAAGAGAAGAAGGAAGAAGGCAAGCAAAGAGAGGGAAAAAAACAGAGTTGGAGAAAGAAGAAATAATTGTCTTAGGCTAATTAATCAGACATCATTTGTTGCAGATTGATGAGCTAAAATTTGATGTAAGTTCAGTAGAGGAAACTTCAGTGGCTTGTACTTGAATTATTTTTCTGGGGGTTGCTATGCCCTCTTTTTCCCTTAAATATCTGTTAGGGGTTTCTGCCTCACTTTAGACCATATAGTTCCTGAATAAAAGACACAGAAACATTCTATTTTATTAATAAGCTGTAAGGCCTATGCTGAGCAGGTTCTGAGCTGTACTAATCCTACCACCTTTAAACCCCACATAAATGCCTATCACTTGCCAATCTGGTTACTCCCAGGTGGCTTCTGCGCCATCAGCCTGTCCTCAGGCAAGTGCCCTTAAGGTGTGAGGCATCTGGTCTCTGGGCCTCAGGCTTGTGCAGCAAGTACTTTCCTGACCAAGCATCTCTCCAACCCCTTACATTGATCTTCTCGATTAACTTTTAAGTTGGAACAACCACTCTCATTCCCTCCCTATGTGCATTCTCTCCTCTAGGGGAAGACACAATTCAGGAAGTTCCTTAGTCTTGCCTACGGAGAAACTAGGGGAACGCACAGAATGGTTGGACTCTTTCCTACACTTTAGTTAATACTGCTCAGCATTCATTGTTTTTACTTCCAAATGTCTTTTTCCCCTTTCTGGAGCTACTGTTTTGACTGTAACTTTAAAATCAGTCTTTCATGTAATTATAACAATACAGAACAAGTAGTTCACAGATACTGATTTTGATAACCTGGATGCTCAGGGACTCAACTATTTGGTGAAGTTAGTAGAAAGGGCAGTGACCCTGCTGAGTTGATTTAAGAAAATCTGCAGCAGGGACTTCTTCAGACCTCTGGCAGGTGGCAGCGTCTGTTATTTTGGAATTTCAATCCCTTTCAGTTCATCTCCATTTATATCTCTTTCATTAGGGCTTCAGAAGTAGCCAGACAACACCAAGGCACTGGCACTGGTGACCTCTGGCTCTCCTTTCATACCCAGATAGCAGAATCCAACCACTTAATTGTAAACAAGACAGGGTGATTGACATGTGTTTCAGTCCTTGACAACTCAGCAGCAGCACACCACGGTTTTGTGGTAGATGCTTTGTGATAAATTGATGTGAACATTTTCTGCATTTGATGCAGTGAATTTATTCTGCCAGAAACACACACCAGGCTTTTCCCTGGTTAGTGGTTGGAGTGGAGAGGAAGCTGTTCAGTTAGGTAACTGGGGGATGATTTTGTATTAAGAGCCATGAGACCTTCAGAGAAACCCAGTTTCCAATATTCTTGACTGTGTCCTATCCTGGGTGATGAAAAGCAAGGGGCCAAAGATGCAAATCTATTACAGTCCGTTTACCATTATGTCTTTGTGAGGTCTTCCAGTCCATTGTTATTCTGATCTCAAAAGTATTTAAAACAACAAGGTACAGCGCAGTTTGGTTTGATTTACCAAGCATATGAGGGCCCACTGTACAATTTCTTCTACACTTTCCTCTAATATCTATAAACCAATTTACCAATTTCTTTATCCACAAACTTTATATGCACTGTCATGAATCAAAGCCAATACAAGAACTTTTAAAAACCTATTATCCAGAGGAGTCAGTTCTCTCTTTCTATCATGTGCGTCTTGGGAATCAAGTTTAGATTATCAGGCTTGACGTCTTTGCCCAAGGAGCCGTCTTAGTAGCCCAGGAAGTGCTTATCAAGTACTCACTGGCTGATAGAGTTCTGTAGAGGTTTCTAGTTGTTTCTATGTCAAGATACATAGAATAAATACACTCATATATACTCAGATTGAAATGAAAGAATCTAGTAGCACTAAACAATAAATAATAGTTGTCATTAACAAGGGTGATAGAGGAACACAATGTTTTTCTTACATAAAGAGAAGTTGCACATCTTGGATCTGTCTGGCATTACCTTTTGGGATTCCCTTCAGTTTTGTGATATTCATTAATTTTTAACCTGTGAGCAAAACAGGCAAAAATCAGAGGGACGTGGGCCTTTTATTAATACTGCTTTATTTATCTCCCCAGTGACTTCATTGTTTTCTCCTTATATTGTGCTTATAGACTTTTACTGCACTTATGATTGGTAATTTTCTCTGACATCAGATTGAAGATAATTAAAATCAAACAGAAAATATCAAACAATTTTATTCCATCCAATTCAACAGCCAGAGCTTTAAAACTTCCGTGAACATCCTCAGAGATAGATACAGGAGCTTCTGGGATATTAAGGCCCACTTTACACAAAGGGGGATAGTGGGGGAAGATTAAAGAAAGAGGAAGCTGATGGACAATTGTGATGTGTTTCCAAAGAGCTAAAAATAAATGCAGACAAGTACAGGAGATTAAAGTAGCTGATAGGAGGTACCAGGGGCATCGTCAGTATCATCATTGAAGAAATAGCCTCTAATTTGAGATTAAAAGATGAGAGGGAATTAGCTAAGAAAAGAGGCAGTGAGAGTCCCTGCAAAGAGTGTGGTATGCTCTGTACTTCACTATGACTGAGTTTGAGAGAGGAGGTCATGTGTTAATACTGTTGGGCTTGGGAAACGTGTCCTTTATGACTGACTGACTGGACTTGTGGTTCACTCCACCTGCAAGCAGTGGATCTGTCTCCAGAAGGCCATGGAGGATCACGGAGGGGTTTAGAATGTAAATTAAAATGGAGGTGTGCTTTTCAGAGATAACTAAGGCTCTTGTAGAAAGGAAGAGAGAATGCTTACCAACGCAAAGCAAGGATCACGTTACTCAGTAAATGATGCTGAAACAAGGCCTGCTTGTTGTCTAGACTGAACTGTGGTATTTCTGAAATCTGTTCGCTGTTTTTCCTCTAAGAGCATAGTATTTTTACACTGCCATTCTCCTTCCAAAAACAGTCAGGCAACCTTGTGGGGTTTTATGAGTGTGCATCTCAGTGCCTAGCAATGCTAGAATTAAGATTTAGACAGGCGTGGGAGAAAGTTTCTCAGATTGCCTATGCTGTCTCCTTCCAACCTTCAGGGGGGAACAGAGTATTCCATTTGCCATTTACTTGGCACAAACTGTTACAATTGACACTTGCCTATGGGATTTGGAATTGTGAGAGTGTTATGTTACCCAAACTAAATAAAACCATTCCCAAATTGCCAATGCTGCAGAGGAGAAAGCTTTGGAGCTTATTAAATTACTACCTTCTTAGTCTCCTACATAATTCATATTTGAACGTAGCCAGTTATGAAGACAAGGGCAGGGGCTCACTTTCTTTTCTCCTCTCTTCTCCCTGCCTCCCATACCTGGAAAATGATATCACAAATCAGACAGGAAGGAAGAAGTACAGTTTTTGGTCACCCTTCTTTGTGAGGCTCACTGGCTTGACCTCACTTTCCCTCAGCCATTCCTCTCACACTTTTATCACTTGCAGGAGTTCCTCCACATTGCCCTTGGTGGGACCTACCCACCCTGAAGCTGAGGGTGGCTTTCCATGCTCAGAATCTCAAAAATGCAGTGTTCTCTCTGAGCTGAAAGCAGCCTTTAATCAAAACATGCATCATGGATATTTAAGAAAGTGTCAATGAAAATGTCAACCCCAGATCCACAAAACTGGAACCTCCTAGGTGAGGCACACATGTAAGGTGGTAATGGGCTGCCTAGATCATTCTAATGGGCGTGTCCACTCAAAAGCAGTTGTCCTACAAGAAGAAGTATTTTAACATAACCCTTCATTACTGGGCTTCTGCTTCAGATATTCCCTAATGCTGACTTGTAATTTTGCTCCAAAATGTTTAATGTAGAGAATATACATATATACATATATATATGTTTAATTTCAGTGCTTTTGCACAAGTAAAACCTTTAAGTAGTTTGTGCTTATGTTGAATTTCTTTTTTTTTAATAATTTATTTTTTATTTCTTCAAGTTACATCTCAATCACAATCCCCTCCCTACTCCCCCCTCCAGTCCCACCCTTCCACCCTCCTCCCCCCTCAACCCTCCAATCCTCTTCCCTTCTTTTTTTTTTTTTTTTTAGTTTAAGGTATTTATTTTCACCCCCAACAGCTCTCCCTTTCAGTCCAAAAAATGGTTCTTTTTCTGATAACTGTAAATACAATACAAAACAACAGAAATAAATAGGCCACAATTATAAGAGTTATATGGCTTAGCATACATTCCCAATGTCCAGTCCATATGTATTTGGCACTTGACTTTAACATTCTACTATCTAACCATCTCCATGAGTTTAAAGTTCTATATCTAACTCAGCTTTCATACTAACTTGCCTCATAATTTTAAAAATATCTTCTTAGATCCAGAACACCCTCTTGATTCCTAAACAACTCAAAATTTAACTATGAGACTCTAGTTATCTATTCTTCAACCACCTCAGAGACCTGAGAGGGATAAATATATCTGATTGTATAGGAAGTGCAGGGCCTGCAGCTTCCAAAACTAATAAATGACATACCAGTGGCTGCCTGGACAGTTCCCATTTTCTCTCCATACATTACAGCATCAATCTTCAGCCATTTGGCCCCATTTCTCTGACAGACATTGGTTGTATAGCAGGAATTATGAAGGACTTACCTACCCTGTCTTGGCAGAGCTAGGCTGTCGACTTATCTGCTTCCAAGTTTTGTCCTTTTTGGACAGAAGTCTGTCTACAGTTGAAGCAAGTGGTTTTTCTTGCCAAGAGAATGGCTTACCACCAATTCAATCATCTCCCACTGGAGATTCTTCAATGCTCATCTTCTACTTGGAGTAATATAGGGGGTGCTGTCAGGAGGTGACATGTCTTGATATCAAAAAATCTTAAGTTAAGAAAACATCTTTGAATGCCATATTCTGCAGATCTCTTGAGGTTTTTGAAGATGCCCTATCTATCTCTTATATTTAGATAAGCAAATATTGCTTGTCTCTTAGCAACTTGATTTCTGAGTAGCTTAGAAAATAACTGTGATAGACTGTCATAGTAACTAACAAAATGAGACGTTTTCATGACTATTAGTTTCCGTTTCTTAATTATCCTAAACAGTTTATGTCGGTTGGTAGCGAGAGGTCAAAACTTGACATTTCATTTTTAAGTATTACTACGAACAATACCTTTAAGAAGCGTTACCCTTAATTTTTTATCAATATACAAAGATCAATACCAATGTGGCCAAATATAATCTTAATTTTGTATCAATATACAAAGATCAATACCGATGTAGCCCAATACAATCTTAATTTTACATTAATATACAAGGGTCAATACCATTGTGGCCAAATATAATCTTAATTTTGTATCAATATACAAAGATCAATACCAATGTAGCCCTATACAATCTTAATTTTGCATTAATATACAATGATCAATACCAATTTAGCCAAATATAATATTAATTTTGTATCAGTATACAAAGGTATAAGGCTATATTCAATAATCTGTCCTTTTTTCTTGATCTTTCCTATACTATGTCTATGTCCCATTTTTCTCAAGTCTGTTCACTCCTATATAGGAGAGAAAGGAGGATACAGAAAAGCAAAAGAGAGAAGTCCCTGGGTCTAACCTCCAAAACCCATTTAACAAGACCATTTAACAGCTTGTAGTCCTTTCCCCTAAATACCAAAATTTTCTATTATCTATCAAATAACCAAAGGGGAAGAACACCCTCCCCACCTTCTGAGGATGGGACGTTGTTCTCTTAAAATGACTTCCTGCTGATTTGGGACGTAGTAAACCTGTTTGGGGCCCAAATAAGAATGGAAAAATGGTTAAAAATGTTAATAGAATCATTTGATGTTCAGTCCCTTTGATTTGCTATTGCTACACCTCAAAAGATCTGGATGATTTATTTTGTGTTTCCTCTCTATTTTGTCTATATGTCTATTATAATAATAGATATCATAGCTTTGTCTGAAAAACAACTTCTTTCCTAAGAAATCAAAATTTATTTTTAAATGTGCCTATTCTAGTAACATGGCTTGAAGGACACAGTGACGTAGAGGAAGTATTGGTAAAGATGGTGTGAGTCAATAGAATGATCGATTGTGAAACACTTTAGAGTGAGGAATTAGAAGGAGGTGTATGCCTCCTGCATTCCAGCTGTGGGTACAGAGCATCCGTCTTTGTTGAGGATTGTTGGCGTGACTCATCTGGTCCCTCAGGAGATTCCACAAACCCGTTTACATGCTTGGTGTACTTATGTGTTTGAGAGCAGTGTTTTCTGCAGAACTTTGCTTGTGCCAGATTCTGGGGTCAGGAATCCCAGCTGAAAGCCGAGCTTATTTATTAAAATGGATACAGTACCTCCTGTGGAAGGAAGAACATGCTAGGAATAGTCCACCAGCAAACACAAGAATCTGAGAACTGGCACACGGGTGAGGCTCAGGATCTGCTTTGTTCATCTGAGGTGGATTAACTAAGCTTCTGGTGTTCCATGACCTTTGAACTCTCCTTTGAAAGGCGATATCTTAGAAAACTTGGAGTAGCTTTGCCTCAGGACCCAGCCATACCACTTCTGGGTATACACCCAAATGCCTCTTCACGGAATCATAAGGAAGTTTCCTCATCTATGTTCATAGCAGCCTTATTTGTAATAGCTAGAAACTGGAAACAACCCAGATGTCCCTCAACCGAAAAATGGGTTAAAAAACTGTGGTACATCTACACAGTGGAATATTATTCAGCTATCAGGAACAATGAAATTATGCAATTTTCAGCCAAATGTATGGCACTAGAAAAACTCATCCTGAGTGAGCTAACCTAGACTCAGAAGGACGCATATGGCATCTATTCACTTATAGTAGGATTTTAGCTATATAGTAGAAGGTATCTATACCACAACAAACACACCAAAGGGAACTTGGACATAGACTTTTTATTTTTTATTTTTATTTTTTTATTTATTTTTTATATTTTTTTCTATTTTTTAGTCTTTTAATCTATTGTATGCTTATTTGTTTGTTTGTTTAGTAGTTCTCTCTCCCGGGCAATGAGACACTCTTCACTGGTGGTACTGCCTCGTAGACCCCCAATGAATGAGGAGACTCTTGGCCCTCATATGACCTCTCAACTGAGATGAGGGACTGTTATATAAGGATACCCCACCCCAGAGAAATGGGATGGAAGGGTTAGGAGGTAAAGAAAAAAATGAAATGTGATGTTTCGGCCTTTTACTACTAATTGTCATAAACTGTTTAGGATAATTAAGAAATGCAAACTAATGGTTATGCATGCTGGTCATTTTGTTAGGTACTATGACAGCCTATTATAGTTATTTTCTAAGCTAATCAGAAATAAAGCTGCTAAGAGACAAGCAACATCTGCTTACCCTAATATAAGAGATAGATAGGGCCTCTTCAAAAACTTCAAGAGATCTGTAGAATATGGCATTCAAAGAAGTTTTCGTAACTTTAGATTTTTTTATATCGAAACATATCAACTCCTGACAGCACCCCCTATTCTACTCCAAATAGAAGATGAGCATCGAAGAATCTCCAGTGGGAGATGATTGAATTAGTCTCAAGCCTATCTCTTGGTAGGAAAAGCCCCTTCCTCCAACTGTAGACAGAATGCTGTCCAAAAAGGACAAAACCTGGAAGCAGGTAAGTCGACAGCCTAGCTCTGCCAAGACAGGGTAGGCAAGTCCTTCATAACCCCTGCTCTATAATCAATGTCTGTCAGAGAAACGGGGCCAAAGACTGAAGATAGATGCTGTAATGTATGGAGAGAAAATGGGAACTGTCTAGGCAGCCACTGGTATGTCATTTATTAGTGTTGGAAGCTGCAGGCCCTGTACTTTCTATAAAATCAGATATATTTATCCCTCTCAGGTCTCTGAGGTGGTTGAAGAACAGATAGCTAGAGTCTCATAATTAAATTTTGAGTTGTTTAGGAGTCAAGAGAGTGTTATAGATCTAAGAAGATGCTTTTAAAATTGTGTTGCAAGTTAGTATGAATGTTGAGTTAGATATAGAACTTTAAACTCATGGAGATGGTTATATAGTAGAATGTTAAAGTCAGGTGCCAAATACATATGGACTGGACATTGGGAATGTACGCTAAGCCATATAACCCTCATAACTGTGGCCTAATTACATCTGTTGTACTGTATTGTATTTGTTATTATAAGAGAAAGAGCCATTTGTTGGACTGAAAGGGGAAACTGTAGGGGAAATAAGATATACCTTAAACTTAAAAAAAAAAGGAAAGAGGATGGGGGGTTGAGGGTGGGAGGGTGGGACTGGAGGGGGGAATAGGGAGGGGACTGCGATTGAGATGTAACTTGAAGAAATAAAAAATAAAGGAAAAAAAGAGAGAGAGAGAGAAAAAAAGAAAGGACATGAGCTTAAAACCAGTACGGTTTTCTGTCCTGAAGGAGAGTTTCAGGCCAAAAATCCCTTCTGTCTCTAAGCACTTGTTCCACTGTGATTTTGATAGGGTTTATTTGTCTAGATGAGTTAGAACCATGTAGATATTTGTTTTATTTTTTTCCTTAAGAATACTTAGCTTTATACATTGAGAGAAGGTTATACATTATGTGTTGTTAGACTAAACTAGAAAAAGATGTTTAACTAAGCTATATTATGGCCACTTGAGGCCTATTTAGTTTCTGGCTACAACCTATCCTTGTTTGTGATTTTTTTCCTAACCTATGCATCTTTTAATCCAGGTTTCCTTTGGGAGTGTACAATGGTTTCCAACTCTGTGGCACTTCCTACTTTTTTCCTAGTCAAGGCATTGGATAAAACAGGAGTCTTAATGAGTACATTGGCTGTATTTGAGGATCCTGCTGTCATCATACCCTTCCACCACTGACTGCAGTTGTATAGATAGGTCCTAACTGAGTTATTTGGATAAGTTGAGGCAGACTCCTTTCTGTTATCAGCTTTACTATTTCTCTGCATGATCAGGCATGCCTAAGCTGCCCCTCTGTTAGGAGAGCGAGTCCTAATGCCAACAAAATAGACGGGCAGATTCTGGGTTCCAATTGGTCTTTATGTTCCAGGAAGAAGCTGTGTGGGATTCTCCATCACCAGGTATCATTTGATACCACACATCAGTGAAAATGCAGACTGGGAGAAAAGCTTTATTTTTAAAATGTTTAGGAATAGAAAATACTGAAGTCCCACATTCTCAAAGGATGGCTGCCTTTCTAGTACTAAGACATCTCTGTCTCTCCCCTACTAAGCACTTCCCTTTCTTCTGGTGAATTGATATTGATATTCTGTACCCACAATTGTGGACTATTTTTATTTCTGTCATTTTTTCTCTGAGGGTGCTGGATGCTCAGAGATTGAACTCGTTTTTTTTTCTGTATTTGGGGAAGTGTGACTTTCACCTAACCAAGTCTAGCAGTCAGCTGGAAACTTGAATAGACAATGCTGGAGAGAAGGCCGTCTCTTAGCAGAATAAGGATGAGCTGCTTGCTGCCAGAAGTTGTGGTACCTTTCTCCCTTTCCTTTTGTTACCGTCATGCCTTCCCTGAGTGATCTTTCTTTCAAGATTCCCTATCACAGTGCTTCACTTGGGCTGTTCCTACTGGGCAGCTCTTCACAGCCATTCACAGTGGTACCCAAGCCCTCAAGCTTTCCCAGCCATGGGGTTTCTTTAAAAGATGAATGCAAGTTATTGTACAATTAAAAAAAGAAGATGCTTTCATTTTCTCTTCACAGATAAACTTTAGTTACCATCTCTGATTTTGTTTCCATCACTCGTGGTGTTGAAAGTGTATCTTTCTGTGTGCTTTCTTTTTGCCCTCTGTTCTTCAGCTAGTTTTCTTTCTGGCCTTTCTCCTACTGCCTTTGTCTTATCAGAACTTTCACGATGTGAATAGAAGAGAAAGGCAAAGCAGGAAGACAAATATCCTCACCAGAGAGTGGAGGAAAGCTGAGCACCACGCTAGGGCAACTATCCCATGGGAGCACATCCCCACACCAAGGAAGGGGATGACTCCTGTGGGCTTGTGGAGAGCTCATCACTATTCTGCCTGATGCACCTAATCTCTTAAAGTCACATTCCCTCTTCCACCTAAGGGATGTAGTACTTTTAGAATACACAAGTCTGGCTCCCCATGGAGGCAAAGGACCTTTTTTTGAAATGTATGGATTTACTTATGCAGAGAAGATGTGCAAAGGCTTACTCAGATTTTGTGGAAATATTGTGAAGAGTCTGCACTGATGGAAAAGCTGAGATAATTTGTTGTTATTCAGAATGCTCAGAAGCTCATGGCATTCTGCTTCTGGTCCTGGGTTTATTCACCAAGTTAGCAGCATCTGCAGCTAAACCCAGATGATTGATTGATGGGACACTGGTTCTCAAATTTCAGGGTTCCTCAGAAGTACTAGGGGGCTGACTCAGTAGATATGGATGGGGCGAAATATTTGTATTTTCTGGATGCCAATTTTCTAGGGACTAGTGAACATATCTGAGGGGCCATTGTCACATCAGAGTTTATATTACTTTTCATATTTATTTCTCTTACTGTTGTTAAAAGCAACTAAACCATGTAATTCACCAAGCCTTGCTGACCTGACCTTTGCTGGGAAACCCAGACCATTCATCTTCCACCTCAAAGTAGACATGTCTTTTTGAAGAGATCGTATGGATTGTGTCATTTTATCACCTATCACAAAACAACATGAATATGATAGTGAAAAGAACTTTAATATTTTAAAGTTATTATTATTGTATATATATGCATGCATGTATATGGCTATGTACATATATGCATATGTGTATATATATATGTATATATATACATAATGCCTATGTGATGGTATAGCATGCCAGGGGAAGCATGTGGAGGTCAGAGGATAACTCTGTGTACTCAGTGGAAACTCAAGTTATCACATTGGCGTGGCAGACTCCATTATGAATTGAGCCACCTCTCCAGATCATGCAACAAGGTTGTTAAGTCACTCCTTTTTTTCTGCATATTTACGTGCAAATGCACTGCTATCGTTTGATTTGAAATTCATGTCCAGCTTTTGTTCCCAGTGGAGAAGGGTTGAGAGCTGTTGGCACTTTTAAGACATTATTAAGTCCCCAAAGTCAAAGGGAGTAACACCCAAGTCTCGAGGTGGGTTAGGTCTCTCAGAGCTGGATTAGTTCCCAGGAGACTGGCTTGCTCTAAAGCAGGCTGATATACCTCACTCTCCCTCCTATGTGCTTTGTCCATGTGAGGTCACCGTCTGGAGTCCCTGTCTATGGTCGAACAGATGTTGGCGCTCTGGCCTTGGATCTCTGGAATTGTGAACTAAATAAAGCCTCTTTTATTCCTATAAATTATCCAGTCCATTGTAGCAACAGCAAATGGCATAAGGCATATATCATTCCAGAATCAATGTCTCTGTATTTCTACCTCAGTGGTTATTTTACTGATAAAGAAGCTGAAGCATATCTAAGCCCACAGTGACTCATAATTGCAGGGTTCACAACTGGAGAAACAGCCAGTCTGAGAAACAACTCAGTCTCCCTGACTCTGAGTCTAATTTACTCTTGTGATAGACGACTACCAACGAACGTCAGTAGCATCTTACTATTGTATAAAGACAGGACAGTCTGCATGGCTGCCATGCCATGCGGTGTATGACTGGGACTAAAGCAAATTAATTATGCACAGTTTATGAGTCTTAGAATCAACTTGAATTTAGCTGTAGGATCTTCCAAGGCCAAGATTTTTGTTCCTTCTTGCCTGAGAGTTCGTCATAGGCACGAGAACAACAACAACAACAAACAAACAAAGCCACAGAGAAGTTTATATTCAGCCATCTAGTCACGGGTGTCAAGAGGGTAGTTGTAACAGTTCATAATCAGAGTTAGCCTGTGAATGGAATTTATTCCTGAGCACAATTTAGGAGAAAGGCAAGTGATATGGTTAATAACAAGAAGGAAAGAGGGGCTTTGGTTAGTAAAAAAAAGGGAAACTTTCCTCTTCAGCAAGAGTGAAAACCAAAGGACTGAGTGTACCAACAAGACTGGGTAGCTGTGTTTGAAGCCAGCTGCACAGAACAAGACTGGGGTGGCCTGCCCTAAGACACTGAGCTGATGCAACACTGAAGATAAGCATTTCCCTAATGGAAGTCAGGCAGGAGTCCAAACAAGAAGCCAGAGGTTTGCTGCTGCCCTCGCTGGAGCCCTCTGTGTGCTTTCTGTAGATGATGACAAAGGTTCAGAACACACTCCACACTTGGGAGAATTGGCATTATCAGTCAGAATAGTCAAGAGTTCCTGCTAGATTATTGAATATGCAATACCCCTGGTCCCAAGTTCTTTGGTGAGATGGATTATGGGTAACTGTTGGAGCTAATAACATTGCTTCTGATAGGCTGATTTCAATGCTGAGATCTGGTTACTGCCCCATCTGAGGGATTCTCTTGATTGGTTAATAAAAGTCGCTGATAGCCAATTAGCTGGGCAGAAAGAGTATAGGAAGGTGGGACTTCCTGAGATTAAAACAGGATCTCTGTGTTTTACACAGAGGATTAATTCATTCCACCAGGAGACACAGAAGCAGATAGACATGTTTGAGAATGCTGGAAGGTAATCACAGGCACATGGCAGTTTGGGATTAGGTGATCTGAGTTAACTTAGAGTAGCTAATTGAGACTCTGCCCAGCTAAGGGTTAAGGGTTGAAACATTGAAAGATTTTGGTGTATTTAATTATTGGATAAAGGACCGCAGTGGTTTATAGGGCCTCAGTCCAAGCAATCCAGGGCTCTCAGACTGCTGGACTCCCCTTGAACCCAGGCAAATCTCCCACCAAGCTGCTGGTAATTCTACTGGTCTAATATAACAACTTATATTAATTAGCAGAGTTTAGGTTACAGGTGGTGTAGGCCACCCTTGGTCCCGGGGCTCTTTCCCCAGGACAAATCAGGCAACTGGTTAAGGCACACGGGCAAGGCTGCCTGCTCCTCTGCCAAGCCACCGGCTGCTCAGCCGGCTTAATCTTACATTTTATACTTACTAATAACTACAATTGATAATAAAGTTTCAGTTTCAGGTAACCATGTCTATACCCTTATAGGAAGATTTTCAGGAGTATTTAAAGTTCCTGAGACAAGCCCCCACCAGTGAAACGTTCCAGATATGGGGAAAAGAAAAAACAAGGACTTGACCCTAGGGGTTCAGAAAAAAATACAACGATTCAACAGCAACAGAAACGTTCCAGATATGGGGAAAAGAAAAAACAAGGACTTGACCCTAGGGGTTCAGAAAAAAATACAACGATTCAACAGCAACAAAGTATGTACTTGGTTTTACTTGCCATTTTGAAGAGCTCTATTTGGGTCATAGTTACCTCATTTGATAGACCAAAGCTTTCTGTATATAAACACCCTTGGATGTTTACACACCCTCTGCCACTGGAAGTCATGTTGTGTGATGTTTACAGCCAATGCTCTCCATATTGGTATCTTTGAAATGCCTATATGATTCCTACTCTGAATCTCACAGCTATTGTGGCACTGTGCCTACAGTCTCTGTTTTGTGACACTGTTTTCCATATGTGGATGAAAGATACCTGCAAGACACTAAAATTAAAATGGAGAAGTAATGAAAAGAGTTTCCCTGAACTATAAATAGTTGATGATGATTATAAAATTGATGGTAAGGTTGCATTACATAATTTGATTGATATGGCAGTTATCAAAGCAGCCTTCAACAGAATACTCTTGTGAAGAAGATAATTTATGTCACTGAGTCTGTTTCTGCATAAATATTTTAAAATGAGAAGCATAATAAATCTGTCCATAGCGTACCCACACTGGGCTGCCAAACCTGCCACCTGTTTAAGGCTTAAATGAACCATTCTGCATTTAACAAAAAGCCACATCAAATTAATGCTGACATTTTGCCTTGCTGCTGCTGTTCGTGTTCCAAGAACTCTGTGAGATAATTTTGCAAAAATTCTCTAAATGGGGAAGCTCTGATGTTTTCAATAGAATTTGCCTCCAACTGTTCAGCAAACTCTACAGAATTATATTTCTATCTGCGGCTCAGTCATGTCTTGGGATGTGGAATTTGGGACTGGGCTCAGGAGAGTTGAGTAAGTGGAGAGAAACTGGAGGTGTAGTGAGGGGGGGGGAATAAAGGAACAACAACAACAAAAAAAACCCAGCACTGAACTCAGAGTAAAGCATCAGGATGTTTTCGTAATTGTCCCAGCGATATCAGGTTCCCCTTTGACTTTTGGTGATCCACTGTTGGAATGCACAGTGTGTACTCTAGATCAGAACTTAAATTGAGTAATACTATAATTGGAGGACAATGTCCCTACTGGACACCACAGGCTAGCAAATAAAAAACATAGTACCAGGAATGGAGCTACCTCTTTTGCAGTGGTTGGCCAGTGGTATCCTAGAGACTGCAAACACTATAGGCTATTCTCATTGCTATTTCTCTTGGTCATATTACAGAACTTGAGGGTAAGACCCTATTGTTGAAGACACTACGTACTTCAATCATAGAACAAGAAATCAAGCTGGTACTAACCTTGAAACTTCATTTCTATTGGCTAGCTTTTATAGTGTTAATATCTTGCTATCAGAAGAGAGAAACATTCAGTAGTGTAGAGAGTTAGATTAATATAAATTAGATTTAGTAAATATCTAGGTTTCTGATACAGTCTCTTAATCTGGTGCGTGAAGATCAACTTGGCTGTGAGCAATTAATTAGCTTATCAGCTTATGGATGAAGTCATGTAAAATGAGGGGAGTATCTATGGACTGAAAAACAAGGTTGAAGCCAGGTGAAACAAGGAAAGACTTTATGACCTGGCATTTTTTACAACTGCTAAGTGGGCAGAGCCCAAATTAAGCTGAAGCAGGTGGAACAAGGAGCGATCCTATTTAAGGACAAGTGGATGAGCCTGGAGAGGTCGTGCTAAGGGTCCCCTATACTAGAGAGCTCCGATGGTAGTGAGTCCTGCTGAAGAAAGTGCTGGTGAACTGATGGCCGGATCTCCCTGAGACAGAAAGAAGCTGGTGAGCAGAGAAAGCCTCAGCAAGACAGCAAAAGGCCAAGGACTAAACCCTGTGGCTCAGATTTTGCCTAGAGGGGTTTGACCTGTCTGAACAGTGGCCTGAACGGAACTGTGGCCAGCTTCAAAGACTGAGGCAGAGCGGCAGAGTTCCTGATACGAAGGAAGTAAGCTGGTCTACAGACGCTGAGGTCTCCCAGAGAGAAGAAAGCCTCAAGCCTTATTTAAGGTGAGACTGCCATAGCCTATTTACCCTGATGAACCTGCGTCTGAGATATTCCAGAATAAAGACTGCTAAGTGCATTAAAGGGACTACCCCCGAGACTGGTTTCCTGGCGACTGAGGACTTGCCCCAGAGACTGTATCCTTCTAAAAGGTTATGAAAATAGTTGTCATAGTTATCAACAGGTTTAGTGGTTAGGTCTTAGGGGTGTAGGGATTTATAGGGGTTGTAGGCATTCATAGGGGTTGTAGGAATTTATAGGAATAGTAGTTAAGTAAGTGTATTTGTTAAGTGAATATAGATATTAATAAATAAGTGTTTAATAATTAAAAAGTACAGTTTCACAGTAGTCTTACTTAGCAGTGAGACTGTAAAGTACAGTACAGTATTTCAGTACAATACAGAAACAACAACCTGGCAATATATGCCTGCTGCTTCAATAGTGGCTCAAATGTTTTGAGTGTAACCAACCACTTTCTGATTGGATATAAGGCTTACTCCACAAAATAGAACCCATAGCTAGCACCATTAGTGGGTCCAAGAACCTGTGCCTAGATAGGTGATAGGCTCTAGGAGAAAACAAATGCCATTACTCTGCGAAATGGACATAGTATTAACCCAACTCCTATTATTACTCTACCATAGATTCATACATCTCTCAACTCTCATCAGAGAACTTGCAGTAGGCAGAAACTAACAATGAGACCCACAAGTGGTCAATGTATAGAGAATAAGAGCCTATGGACTGATCAACCCCGAATCAGACACCTATATTATTATACCCCTCCATGCAAAGCTCAGAGATAATCACAGAATATGAATCAGAAAGAGTACAAGAGCCAGTGGCAATGGATGACTGCAAGGAAACAATGTTTTGTGAAAGCCACAGGTTGTTCTCATATATGAACTCACAGTGGTTGAGGCAAGATGCTTAAGACCTGTTCACATCCAATTCAGACAGGTATCCCAGCATGGAGGAGAGAGGTGGTCTCATTAAGTCCCATCACCTATCTGAGGAGTTAGTTATTGGCAATTGATAGCTGATGGGAGAGAGTCAGTTTTCATCAAAGTTGTGACCGCTGGTATTGGCTATGCTCAGCAGATAGCCTAAACCCCAAGAGTGTTGGGTCAGTACAAATTGAACTTGGTGGATTAATTAATTAATTAAGTTTATCATACTTACGTTTATTAGTACTTAACAAATACCAATAAAATACTTGTATCCTATAACCTAATACCTAAATCCTAATACCTATAACTAGGAACACCTAACCAACCCTGTGTTAATTTTCTTAAAAGCATATTAATATTCATAGTGTAGGTCTATATGAGGAAACTTGATTTTGGCAGTCTGGTTACGGCCGTCCCAGAGGGCAATCCTTTCAAAGCTTAGTGTTCGTTGGGCCTAACTTTGATAATTTTTATGGCTAGTATATTTTAACTGCTAGATTGTGATCAGCTTATAAGGTCAGTTTGTTTTAACCACTAACTTGAGGTCATCTTCCTCCATCAGCTGAGACTCATTTCTATAGTTTCCTCAGCCTGTAACTGAACTTTTTAAAAGTTATTATTTATTTATTAACAATATTCATTTATAACAAATACCAACAATTTCTTAACTATTAACCCTATAAATTCTTACAACCCTTTTAACCTAACCACTAAACCTATTAATAACTATTACAACTATTTTCCTAACCTTTTAGAAGGATACAGTCTCTGGGGCAGGTCCTCAGTTGTCAGGAACACAGTCTCTGTGGTAGACCTTTAATGCACTTAGCAGTCTTTATTCTGGAATATCTCAGATGTAGATTCGTCAGGGTAAATTGGCTATGGCAGTCTCACCTTAAGTAAGGCTTGAAGCTTTCTTCTCTCTGGGAGACCTCAGCCGTCTGTAGGCCAACTTATTTCCTTCGTATCAGCAGCTCTGTCGCTCTGCCTCAGTCCTTAAAGCTGGCTACAGTTTCGTTTACACCACTGTTTGGACAGGTCAAACCCCTCTAGGCAAAAGCTGGGCCATAGGGTTTAGTCCTTGGCCTTTTGCTGTCTTGCGGAGGCTTTATCTGCTCACCAGCTTCTTTCTGTCTCAGGGAGATCCGGCCATCAGTTCACAAGCACTTTTTCCATCAGGACTGTAGCTCTCTAGCATAGGGACCCTCTGGCTCCATGCACTGTCCTTAAATAGGAGAAACTCTGTTTCAGCTTAATTTGGGCTCTGCCCACTTAGCAGCTGAAAACAATCCCAGGCCAGATACTTTATTTCTTAGTCCATTAAGTCTTTCCTGTTTTTCCTCGTTTCAACCTTGTTTTTCAGTCCATTAAGTCTTTCCTCTTTTCTGTTTTTAGTCCACAAGCTGATAAGCTAATTGGTCACAGCCAAGATGATCTTCATGCCTGAATTAAGAGACTCTATCAGAAACTGCTATATATTTTCTAAATCCCTACATCAGCCTACAGTATTTACTTTGTTGGCCTGATGTACTTCTCAGAGGCCTCCAAACTCCGCTAGCCACGCTCAATCTCCTGGCATTCTCGAGCCCCTAGATGGGCGGCTTTAATATCCAGTTCCTTAAGAACTTTCAACAGGTTTTTGGCCAGTCCTTCCTAGGCTAGTTTACTGGATTTTCCTCAGGCTATTGCAGTCTAAATGCTGATGAATGGCATACCTTACTTCACTTCTTCAGCATGGCTGCCTTCTTAGTCCTTGAGGGGAAAAGGAAGAGAGCATCACGTGGAGCTCTCTGATTTATATATAGCATGGTCTCCCAATTCTTGGCAGTCTCAAAGGCCCACAAAATCTCTTGCAATATCCAGCGGTCCTGTGGCTTCTTGCAGCTTCTCATGGCAACAGCTTAGTTGCCATAAGAAGAAACTTAGTGCAGTTTCTTAGCCACACCCCTTCAACAAGGCATTTTGGGTTTCTCATTCTATATCTTCAACTGGGTTCTGCCCATCTCAGTCCCCAGTCCATGGTATGCCAAGCACCTCCTTTATGTGCTGCCAGATACTAAGGTGGTCTACAAACTAAGTCACTAAAGAGGACTAAAGAGAGCTAACTCCCACCACATCTGCCTCCCCTCTTCAGGATCCCATCTCCCATCTCCCCCATATCCCCTCCCCTTTTCCTCAGAAAAGGGTGCCCCCTCTCCTGTACCATCCCACCTCAGCACATCAAATCACATCAGGACTGAGCACATCCTCTTCCAATGAGGCCAGACACTGCAGCACTGTTAGAGGGAAGTGATCAAAAAGCAGACATCAGAGTCCATGTCAGAGACAGCCCTGACACCACTCACTAGGGAAACCACATAATGGCCAAGCTGCCCATTGGTTACATATGTGTAGTGGGCCTATGTCCAGTTCATGTATGTTCTTTGATTTGTACTTCAGTCTGCATGGAGCTTCTCAGAGGACAGTTATGCTATGCTCCTGTCTGTAAGAATAGCAGAGTATCCTTAATAGTGACAGGCTTTTATTTTAATTTTTGTTGTTGTTATTGTTTTTAAGAGGACATGAAGTTGGATAAACAGAAAAATGGTCATGGATCTAGGAGGAGTCAGATGTAGGGAGGTGAATATGAGTAAAACACTGAATTTGCATGTAATTCTCAAAGAATTAATAAATATACCTAAAAATAAAAAGAAGTTGAGGACAAGGGTTCTGAGATTGAAAGACCCGGGGGAGGGAAGTCCCTCTCCTGACTCCCGACACTCGGGATATCACGGTCACCCAAAAACTCACAAGAGACCTTCTTGATGCAATTGCAAGAGGTTTATTTTGGAGGGGATCAGTGCACTGAGGACGCCACTCATATCCCACGCAGGGGTAGAGAAGCTGCGACCCCAGTTTGGGGGAGAGTAGGCTATTTAAACTACAACCCAAGGGGGTGAGGGGAAATACAAGTGGAAAGTACCAGCCCAGCCCATTGTTCACCACAACCCAAGGGGGGAAGGTGAAATATAGATGGAATGTACCAGCCCATTGTTTACCACAACCGAAGGGGGTGAGGGGAAATGCAAGTGGAATGTACCAGCCCATTAGTTAGTCAGCAGGAAACTTCCTATACCTGTTTTTCTCAGGAATGAATTTAATCTTACTTCACCATCGGCTTTGTGGTTAGCTAGTTCCTGGAGTGTAGCTGGCCTGACTCCACTGCCTGCCACGGGGGTCTCTAAAATTTTTATTCCTCTCATTCCCCACTCCTTCTAGTCTGTTGTTCTAATCTTAGAACCTATGCATTTGTTTCATCAAATTTATCATCATCGTACCCTCGCCAACTTTGATATTGTTGTCTCAGCATTAAAATCTCTACGGCACTTACACTTAATTGATGAAAGCACTGAGGGGCCTGTATTAGCGCAGCTGTTTCAGTGTTATATCTAATCCTAAAATTATAGCTAAAGTCAGGGAAATAGACTCTCTTAAATCACTTAGGGTGGAAACCAAACTCATCCACAAAGGCATCTGTTGAGAGATAGAGTAGTCTAGGCATAAACTGTGTTAACATATAATAATCTTTGGTATCATCAAAGATATTAGTGGCAACACAGGGAGTTAATCCTGTGTTGCAGGCCCATCATTTATTATAGGCAGCTGGTGGGTTTCCTAAACAAGTCCCTTTCCCTGATCTCATGTCATGAGCAGGCGTCATGGTTGGTGGTGTTATTAAAAGTACCCAACGCGGCGATGCCCTCATAGTAAGGGGGTCCAGAAGTTAAACAGAGCCAACATCCTCCACACCGCCTAGCCACACTCCTGTCCCTACCTTCCCTCGGACAGACGTAAAAATCTTGTTGAGCCAGCCCACAGTGTCCCTCTAGCCTCCCACACCCAAACTTTGCTCCTAGCCCTTTAGGGTGTCTTCGTCGAGGGTCCCTCTCAGGGAGGTTCTAGGGGTCTGCCTCAGGAATATCCCACTGTTCCAGGCCTGTAGTTAGCTGGCAGAAGTCAGGAAAGGGAGGGGGATATCTTAGAGATTGACCAGACGACTTCCCCAGTTTGGGAAGCTACCTGTCAAGTAAGTTTTGAGGGTCATGAGGGTTGTCATTCCCCATCTGGAGGGCACCTGCGATGCAGGTGCAGCTTAAGAGGATCTACACAGTCTTTTTTAATCTTTATTTATCCTTGGAAGGTTTAGGAGTTCTCTTTACATGTGAGGCGTGGATCCAAGCAGAGATGTCCTCTATCTTCATTGTGGTGGGGGTGGTCAGGAGCACCAGGTATGGTTCCTTCCAGCGAGGCTCAAGGTTCCCAGCTCGATGGCACCGAGCTCGATGGTGCCAGATGAGTATGGCATCTCCAACCTGGAACTGATGAGGCACGCTCAGGTCTCCAGCTTCATAAGCCTCCCTGAGCTGCTCCCAAGCCTTAAGCTGAACTACTTTAAGGGCTTTCATGCAGGTGAACAAGGGGTTAGAAAGGTCAACATCAGGATCAAATATTTCACTTGCCTTAGTGAGAGGAGGCGCCCCCCCCCCACAGAGAATCTCATAGGGTGTGAACTTGAATCATCCTGGGGTATTCCTGACCCGGAACAGGGCAAAAGGAAGGAGGGCTTTCCAGTCTCCCCTGCCGGTCTCTAAGGCTAATTTAGTCAAGGTCTCTTTTAGGATTTTATTTATCCTTTCTACCTGTCCTGAACTCTGGGGACGATAGGCACAATGTAATTTTTATTTAATCCCCAGTTGAGTGGCCAGTCCCTGACTTACCTGGGCAACGAAAGCGGGTCCATTATCAGTCCCAATTACCTTGGGTATTCCAAATCTCAGAAAAATTTCTTTAAGAATCTTCTTAGCCACTGTATTAGCGGTCTCAGTCCTTGTAGGGAAGGCCTCTGCCCACCCTGAAAATGTATCTATAAAAACTAAAAAATATTTGTTTCTATATTTAGCCGGTTTAATTTTTGTAAAATCTACTTTCCACTAGGCCTCTGGTCTATCACCCCGGAGTCTTTTTCCCAGGTTACACATGGAAGGTCTGGCATTAGTCAGAGCACAAGCTTTGCAGTTCCTGACTATCTCCGTTGTTAAATCAGAAAGTCCAATTACATAATAGTCAGAGGACCTTACCACATCTTTTAGTTTCTTTTCTCCTAGGTGAGTCAGAGGGTGTAAATTGGTGACATACTCGCGTCCTTCTTCTTGAGGCAGGAATCGTTTACCATCCTCTGTTTTAACCACACCACAAGGTGATTCTCCAGCCAACCCTAGTTTTTTTATGGCCTGCAAGTCTTCAGGGGTATACCTGATGCTGGTTTTTTTGATATTTTTAAAACCAAGGGTGGTTAAGATCATTGTCCCTTGGGCAGCTCATTTAGCTTCTAGATCTGCCATCTGATTTCCCTTAGCCACTGCATCCTGTGCCTTTTGATGTCCAAGGTAATGGATAATAGCCACCTTCTTTGGCAGATGTATAGCCTCAAGGAGGCTCAGAATCTCTTCTTTATTTTTAATGTCCTTCCCCGCTGATGTCAACAGCCCCCTTTGTCTATATATTACCCCATGCACATGGGTGGTGGCAAAAGCATACCTGCTATCAGTATAAATATCAATGGACTTTCCCTCTGCCATCTTCAGGGCTTGTGTTAACACGATAAGTTCAGCTTTCTGGGAAGAAGTTCCTTCTGGCAGGCTGCTGGCCCAAATCATTCGCCTACCATCCACCACTGCAGCTCCCGCCATCTACTTACCTTCAACCATGAAGCTGTTTCCATCAGTGTACCAGTTCAGACTTCCTGGACAGGGTTGATCTCCTGCCAGGAGGTCAGGGCAGCGATGGACAGGAGCAGAGCATTGGTCTCAGGTAGTAGAGTAGCAGGATTCAGGACAGCCAGGGGAGCAAATATCACCCTCTCAGTCAATAATAGGCTCTGGTAGTGGGTCATTCTAGCATTAGTCATCCACCAGTCAGAGGGCTGTCGGATAATGTTCTCAAGGGCATGGGGTGCCACCACTGTAATCTGCTGTCCCAAAGTCAGTTTATCAGCATCCTTGACAAGTAAGGCCACAGCTGCAATAGCTTTTAGGCATGTGGGCCATCCGCTTGCAACAGGATCCAGTTTCTTAGATAAGTAGGCCACCGGCCTCTTCTAAGGTCCTAAAGTCTGAGTAAAAACACTTCTGTCAACCCCTGTCCTTTCATCCACAGATAGAGTGAAAGGCTTGGTTAAATCTGGTAAGGCTAAAGCTGGTGCCGTTAACAAGGTATTTTTGATATTTGTAAAGGCCTTTTGATGTTCAGAGGTCCAGGTGAACCCTCCTCCCTCTTGGTGAGGGGAAATAAGGGGGCTGCCAGCATAGCAAAACCCATAATCCATAGTCTACAAAAATCAGCAGTGCCCAGGAATTTTCTTACCTGGTGTGGAGGGTTGGGATAGGAATCTGGGTGACAGTCTTTTTCCTGGCTTCCGTCAGCCATCGCTTTCCACCTCTCAGGGTGTATCCCAGATAGGTGACCTCAGTTTTACACAACTGAGCCTTCTTAGCAGAAGCCTGATATCCCAACTCACCAAGTTCCATCAGCAGTCTCTTAGTTCCTTGGAGGCACTCAGGTTTAGTTGATGCTGTCAAGAGTAAATCATCAACGTACTGTAACAACATTAGCTGAGGATTTTCAGCTCTGAAGGAGGCCAGATCCCAATGAAAAGCCTCATCAAAGAGGGTAGGGGAGTTTCTGAATCCTTGTGGCAATCTAGTCCAAGTCAATTGTCCCGTTAGTCCATTGTCAGGGTCTCTCCATTCAAAAGCAAAGATGGGTTGACTGTCCGGATGTAACTTTAAGTAGAAAAAAAAATCTTTTTTCCCTTCCCATTCGGTCTGGGTCTTCTGTTGCCCAGGTTCCCTGTCTGTCTAGGCCCTGTTCTTTTTTTCTTTTTTCTTTTTTTTTTTTTTAATCTCCTACAACTGCGGCCAGTATCCTAGTCAAGTTTCTTTCTTGTTTGCAATCCCGCTTGTCCTCTCTCTCTTTTCTTTCCTGTTTTTCTTCCTCAGTCTCTCTTTTATGACACACTTTTTCTGCCTCTCTAACAAGATTTTTATAAAGGCCATAGCCACAGCCACTCGTTGTCCCTCAGAGGTCGGGTCAAAGGGAGTGTAACACCTGTAGGCTTCCATAAACCTCTCAAGGAACATGGATGGTGGCTCAACAGGACCCTGAAGTACTTTTCTTACCTTAGCCAAATTGGTGGGGTGCCAAGCGCACCTCTGAGACCTGTCACTAGAGTCCGATGGAAAAACTGTCAGCCGCTCCCTACCTGTAGACGTGTTGAAGTCCCAATCTGGTCGATCAAGGGGGAAACCAGCGTCGATCTCATTCGGGAGGGTAGTGGGGGTCCCATTGTCTCCTGGGACATTTTTTTTCGTGTCTCCAATAGGATTCTCTTCCTGTCTTCTGTGGTGAAGAGAACCTGCAAAGGCTGCTGACAATCATCCCAGGTGGGTTGGTGAGAAAACATCAGGGATTCCACCAAACCTGTAAGACTAGCAGGGTTTTCAGAGAAAGGCAGGTGGTTAGCTTTCCAATTATATAAATCAGTCGAGGAGAAAGGCCAATATTGTAAGGGTTGCAAATATGGTGGGCCCACGGGGGACCCGACCGTTAGGAGAGGTAGAGCCACCATGGAATCGGGTCCCTCCGGGCTCAACCCTCTCCAGCTCTGAGTACCAGTTGCTGGCCCTCCCCCCTCTGCTCCTTGTAGTTCCAGGCTCCTGGCCGAAGCTGGGCTGGTGCTGGGGATGCATGCAGTGGCTGGGGGTAGGGGGGTAGCGGCGTCGGGCTCAGCCACTCCAGTGGCTCCTCAATCTCGGGATAGATCTTAGGTAGAGCCGAAGGTTTTGTTTCCAAAGCTGGCTTTTGTTTTAATTTGGGCTCTGTGCCACAGAGAGCCAGGGCTCGGGAGCCTGGCTTTCTTTTTTTTCTCACTCAAGGTTTTACCCATAGGGGTGGGTTCTGGACCAGGTCTTGCCAAACAGTAATGTATGGCTGTTGATCGGAATGAGACCCTGGTCCTTCCTTAAAGACAATGGCTTTTACCTCAAAAATAATGGTCCAGTCAAAAGTCCCTTTGGGTGGTCACCCAACGTCAAAAGTAGGCCACTCCGAAGCACAAAAAGTCTGTTACGGTTTTTTCTTAACTTCAACTGACAAATTATGAACCCTAGTTCTAACTTCAGTCCAATGATCCAGTGTCAAACTTTGAGAAGTCGTTGCGGTCTGTCCCATTGTCACAAGTAACACAAAACACAAACAAGATACACAGAAAAACACTACGAAAAATCTTTTTCAATCTCAAATGCTGGCACCACTCCAGAGAAACAAACAGCCGGGAGGCCTCTCGCGTCCCCTCTCTCAAGAGGACCACTGTATCCTCCCCGACACCCAAATGGGTCCCTCCCAGGTGTCCCTGGGATCCCCTGTCCTCCTGGGACGTCTCCCAGGGCTACAGCCACTGATACACTAGCACGTCTGCCTGATCACTCCGTCCATCTCCTCAAGAGACAGAAATGGCTGTCAAACCAAAAGCAACCTTCGCTCAACTTTTGCACAAACCATATAACAGAGCCAGACAACAGAGACAAAAACAGAGACAGAAATTTCACAAACCAGACAACAGAAATAGGCCCAAGACACAGAAATCTCACCTCCAAGTGGGTTCTTGTGGAGATTGGGGTGGCCGCAATTTCCCGGCCAATGCACCAAATGAAGGCCCTAGGGGAGGGAAGTCACTCTCCCGACTCCCGACACTCTGGATATCACAGCCACCCCAAAACTCGCAAGAGACCTTCTTGATGCAATTGCAAGAGGTTTATTTCAGGGGATCAGTGCACTGAGGATGCCACTCATATCCCACGCAGGGGTAGAGGAGCTGTGACCCCAATTTGGGGGAAAGTAGGCTATTTAAACTACAACCCAAGGGGTGAGGGGAAATACAAGTGGAAAGTACCAGCCCAGCCCATTTTTTAGCACAACCCAAGGGGGGAAGGAGAAATATAGGTGGAATGTACCAGCCCATTGTTTACCACAACCGAAGGGGGTGAGGGGAAATGCAAGTGGAATGTACCAGCCCATTAGTTAGTCAGCAGGAAACATCCTACATCTGTTTTTCTCAGGAATGAATTTAATCTTACTTCACCATCGGCTTTGTGGTTAGCTAGTTCCTGGAGCATGGCTGGCCTGACTCCACTGCCTGCCATGGGGGTCTCTAAAATTTTTATTCCTCTCAAGATCATTGTAGGTGTAGAACCACATGATCTCATTCCCTAAGGATATTCCCTACTGTTAAAAGCGGTGGTGGTTTTGAAGTACTATATGTGAAGAGGAGGATTTCCAAATTTCCTGTAACAGGGCCATTAAAAGACAAAGGAACCAGTGGGGCAGGCAGAGTGGCATCATGGAAGATATGGAGCTGCTGAGGCTAGAGGGAAGCTTCAGCCACTCAGTGGGAGGAACCCTTCTTGTCTTGCTCTGCCCTTTGGGGGAGCAGTGAGAGTCACCTCCTGATAGACTTCTTTAGGATGGTAGCTTGCTACCAGCAGCTGATATTTCTGAAGAATTAAGGTGCTATGATTAAAGTCATCAGTGACAGACACAAGTGTTTGTGATTTTCTTCAGCTCTGGTCCTTATTTATCCTCCCCACAATAGATAATGACGTTTTATCCCTCTCTTTATCTGTTAGCATGTTTATATACAGAAATGTATCTGGTAGTCTTGACCGTGGCAGAGAATCCACATCTTACAGGCACATCCTGAGGGTGGGAGGGCTTCAGGTTTGCTAACCAGCCTCCTTAGGCTCACAGCCTGAACTGTGTTGTCTCTGAGAGTGACTCCCAGGGAACAATAGGCATAATGAGCCTATTTCACAGTCAGGAGGCATTTTCAGAGAGCCTTGGACCTGCCTGGCCACTCAGGGTGCATTCCTTCCTGCTGCTGCTGTAGTTGTCGGGGAAGTAGATTTTAAATCAAGGATTGTTAGAGACCCCTGATAGCATTTCAGTCATAAAAATCTGCTTAAATCAGCCATGCACTTAATATCCAATGCCAAACAAACAAGCAACAAAAACCAGGAACCAATGGCCTTTTGTATTAATTTTTAGTATTGTGGGTCATGTATTACTAAATTATTTTTTTAAAGTTTATGCATATCTTAAAAACTCACGAGACTTTAATACTGTTGGCAGGCATTTCATATCCAGGGACCAAATTCACTTTGATTTACTTCACTTTCTAAAGTGACTTTAAATGTCCATTGCAGCACTTGCCTTTCACAATAGTTAAGTTACAGAACCAACCTGGGTGTCCATCAATGGAAGGAAACGTAAAGATATTTTTGGTTACATTCAAAATGCAAGCTTTGATAGCCATTAAGGATGATCTTATGTTATCTTCAGGTTGATAGGTGTACCTGGAAAGATCATATTAAACCAATTAAGTCAGTCTCAGAATGACTAATATCACGTTTCCCCTAACTTGTGGGTCCGAGATTTTATATAGGTACACTAGATCAAAGTAGAGGAGACAAAGCTGTCTAAGTGAACAAAGACACATGGAGGAAAGGCATGGAAAGGAGAAGAGTAGCAGGCATGAGAGAGGTGGAATATGCTTAATCCATGCATTATATACTTGCATGAAAGTGGACTTCTTGGACATAATATAATAATAAAACTGTAAAAAGAAATAAGAGGCACAGAGACATCAAATTGGAAACAACCAGAGAAGGACACCTCCTGCCTAGAAGCCCGGGCTTGCCCTTATTGTCGGTCTCCATAGTCACAGCTGAAAAGAACTAGAGAGGTTCTGTTCTGTTCTCTAGGTCACAAGCTCAGAGCAAACTTGAGGGTAGTTATGTTTATATACAAGTCACATTGATCTGGATTTCAAGTTCTTCCCCCTGCTGACAACCTACAAGGGATTCTCACTCATTCTCTTTCCCCTCCTGGTCTCCAGACTGGGCATTCTATTCCAGGGAGTCCATTCAATGGCACGATAGCATCAGTGTTGGGTCAGTCCACGATATCCATTGCAACAGAAAGCATACCTCCAGGGAACTCACCTTGTAACCCCTGTTAAGACAATATCCCAGTTCCTACTTGCTCTGGTATTAATTTTTGTCTTAGGTATGTCCACATCAAACTCTCTGTACTTTATACCAGCCAGAGCTGCTCTTTGGGAGTTTCATATACTTAGATATCACACCATATGAACATAGGTGAGAAACACTACCTTTTTCTTTACTGACAGAACAAACTGAGAGGCTCAGCAGTGCTAACCTCCTGCTCCTTCCCTTCAATTCTCTCTTTCAGAGCAAATTCTTTTTACATCTAATTGAAACTTGAAGCAGGGTTAGTCAAAAGGAAATGTATTGTTTCTGCCCAATTTGTCTCTCTAGCATATTTTTCATCTATCATTTTAGAACTTTGCCTATAATTTGGAGTTATTCTCAAGTTCTCCCTTCATGAGAAAAAATAAAAGGGTCTGGCCTGGTGATGCAGGATTGTAATCCCAGCAATTTAGGAAGATAAGGCAAGACAATTGCAGGTCCAGGCCTTCCTGGGCTGTAGAGCAAATTTAAGATCAGCCTGGGCAACATTGCAAGATCTTGTCTCAAAACAAAACAAAACAACAAAAAAAATACAGAGATAGGGATGTAGTTCTGTAGAAATAATTAAATTAAATTATTTACTTAGTATTTATATTATCATTAATGGGTTCATCAGTGTTAATCCTTAACCAGCCATTATAAATGAGTACACAAACACCACATGGATTTTAAGAAGCCTTGGTCTGGATTGTGCAATCTTAGCCCATCTAAGGAAGCTCATAATATTCCCCAAATATGACCCCATATATGCATATGTTCCCTGGGCTGTTATTCCCTGTGCTAGGCTGATGTTCCTGGACAGGAGGAATGATCTTTCATCTACCCCATTGTGGTGTGTCTCCTTTTTCCTGATCTTGGCTTCTACTCCTTCTGCTGGAGGCTTCTTCTGTTTCTGAAGGCTTCTTCTACCCAAGAACCTCTCTCCTTCAGAAGCCCACACCTTAGTCCTGCCTACCTCTGTCTTTACCCAATCTCAGGCCTCAGCATTTATTTAACCAATCAGAGACAATGGTTAACAAGAAAGGTAACATAGCTTCACTTGGTGTACAGCAAGCAGGCTTTTGGGAGCAGATTAACATTCAGAATGTATAACATCACCCCATCATAGTTCCGTGGTAATTCAGCCAGTATGTTCAAGGTTCTAGATTCAAATCCCCCAATAGTATAAAGGAAGAAAAAGAGGAGGAAGAGGAAGAACAAGAAGAAGAAGAGGAGGATGAGGAGAAAGGGAGATGAAGAAGGGTCCTTTCTGGTCTAAAATGGGGTGTGATGGTCCTGAAACTAGGAAGCTCAGTGACCACACCCACCAGTCAGTGTCCTCTGATACTGTGACCCTGGCTGACCTGATCAGTACCACGAGGAAGCCCTGACATCCTGAACCTTTACTTTTATCCTTGGCTGTTCTCATTGAAGTTGATAATTCATCTGATACAGCTGAAACTAGAGAGCAGTGGGAAGGATTTCCCAGAGCCAGACCTTCCATGCAACACAAAAGCATGCTTTCACAGAGCAGCCCCACACAGCAAGTGAGCCACAGTTCCAGAAATGTGCAACTAATTGGAAACCAGTTAGAACCAGAGCCAAAACTGGGCCAAGGAGGTCCCACCCATCAACATTTGGGTTGTTTCACTCAAATGTTGATGGAACCAGACTGCGAGCTCTTAGGCTAGGAGGGTTGCAGCTTCATCATCCAGATGCGTAGTGCTGCACTCCTGAAGTTTGAGAGAGGGATCTCAGAGCAAACGTGGCAGTCAGAGGGATGGAGTGACAGAACTAGGTTACTGCAGTAAGTAAGTGACAGAGGTAAAAGAGGTACTGAAGTGTTCTGAGACCCAGCCACTAGCAGGCAGGGACCTTGCCACTGTTTCTTACTATACTGGACACAGTACTATGTACACCATGAATAAACGCCGAAGTTACAATTTTCAAACATCTTCGAAGCTCAACAGCCATCTCCGACAAGAATGAAGACTCCCAATGAGGAGCCTTCCTTACTATGACCCTCATAATTTGCTGAATGTAAAGTGACAAATACAAGTTGGAAGGAATCTGGGCTCACACCTTGCATAGAAGGCATTTGGCACCAAAAGGTGTGTTTCACATTAATTTGCCAGAGCTTCTATAGAAGAAACACTACAGAGTTTCACCAGTCAACCTACAGATATTTAGAACGAGTGCTTGTGGTGTTTTAAGGCTTGACATTAAAACAATATTGTAATTCTTACTAAATTTTGCTTTCTGAGAACATCTTCCCTAGTTTTCATCTTTGAGTCAGTGAGATTAAATAAGAACATGTACATTTTGTTTTAGGAAGCCAAGCCAGCCTCGCTGACTCCAGCGTAAGCAACTTGACCATCCTATGACTCATGCCTCCTTTGAGGTCTCAAATGAACAGAGCTTTCTTCTGGTTTTGTTCAAACTTCTCTCCTTGCTCTTTCTCTCAAGAGGCACCACAGACCTAAACCACATAATGAGCAGCATTTGATGCAGTTAAACATGATGTAAGTTCACGGAAGCCTTTGCTAGCTCATGTGTCATTCAACTCTGTGCAGCTCAGGGGCTTGCTTCCTGTTGGGGAAGCTGGAGCCAGGCCCGCTGGTCAGGAGGAGTTAACAGCTGCTTTGAGCTGTCCGACTGCATCTGGGAATCACACACTCATCCAATAGAGTGCCCAGCTTTTCTAGGAAAGGGGCCAAAGGCTTCATATGCATTAGATTTTGAGTGCAATGATTCAGAAAAATTTGAGTATTCAGATGCATTATGCAAAACAACTCCAGTAATAGCCAAGCAGGGTCTTCCTGGAGGAACTTGAGCTGCCCAGCTTTTGGAGAAGTGAGAGGCCGGCTCAGCTGTTGTTCATGCTCTGTATTTCCATATTTATGGCACTTTTGATGAAATAAAACTATTTCTTGTAAAGAGGAGCAGAAAGAAATGAAAGAATACAACAGAGAGTGCTCAGTACTGATTGTGTATTTAGTGCTGTTCAGAAAGACTTATGTAGGGTTTGTTTGTTTGTCTCAGGGATAGGAGAGCACTTCTGCACTAAGATCTATCCTCAAACTTTTTTTTTTAATAAGAGTGTTACTAATTTTCCTGTTTAGGCTCTGAACTCACTATCTTCCTACTTCATCCTTCCCAGTAGATGGGATTACAGCCTGTTTCACCAACATTCCTAGAAGTATATATTTCTTTTTTTAAAATTGTGTAAAGGCAGGTTTATTGAATGAGAGGGGAAAAGAAACAGCATGTGCATGCAGAGAGAGAGAGGAGAGAGAAATAGAGGGGAGAGAGGTGGGGGAAAGAAGCAGAGGGGA